>JAMWET010005394.1:37500-195000 GCA_024036415.1 Prochilodus magdalenae | reverse complement strand
TTGTTTCATAGCACCAGCTATACTTATTAATATTAATAATAATGGTGTGTAAACAGTAACCCAGATTTTTAGCCCACATCTGCACGCCTCTGCTGTTTTATTTGATAAGCCAGGTATGAAGAATCTTCTGACAGTCCGACTCCCTCAGTATGTCTCACTTCAGTGTACCGGGGCTAATTTTAGCACACTATCTGTTTAAAGGCGAGAGCGAGGGAAGCATAGCCTCAGGCAGCTGCAGTGTAAAGTGAGTAACGTGTGATGTTTGTGTGTCTCAGATCATGCTGGGTGAGGCTTTGATGTACTGCATGCAGTCCCGGCAGAAGGCCCGGCCGGGCTGTGAGGCCAGCATCAACGCCGGCGGCTGCAGCTTCAACTCATTCTTACGTAGGACCGTCAGATTCGTAGGTAAGCCTGACTCTTTCATGCCTAGAAGCTGAATTTGGTCTGCGCTGTGTAATGTAAAGCCTTACGGGACTTCTTTAAAACTCAGGGACAGCCCCTTTGTGATAGGCCTTAATTGATAAGTTGTTATTTCTGGTTCCTTTATGCAAAAATGAGATGCAGATTCAAGAATGAGGCACATGTAGCATCAGAAATGCTAACACAGTCAAAAACATAAACAGTCTAGCTATATACCTCACTACATGTACTAGCTAACAAGACAGAGCAGGCTAGTTCACTGGCTAACTAGCAACCTACTTAGCCTAAATGTGCACCAGTACTAATAGTAACTCTCTCTCTTGCTGTCTCTCTGTCTCTCTCTCTCTCTCTCTCTCTCTCTGTCTCTGTCTCTTTGTCTCCCCCCCCCCACCCCTCTCTCTCTCTTTCTCTCTCTCTCTCTCTCTCTGTCTCTCTCTCTCTGGCTCCCACCCCCCTCTCTCTGTTGCTCTCTCTCTCGCTCTCTCTGTCTCTCCCCCCCCACCTCTCTCTCTCTATCTCTCTCTGTCTCTTTCTCTCTCTGTCTCTCTCTCTGTCTCTCTCTCTGTCTCTCTCCCCCCCTCTCCCCCCCCCTCTCTCTCTCTCTCCCACACCACCCCCTCTCTCTCTCTCTTTCTGTCTCTCTCTGTCTCTCTCTCTGCCCCCCACCCCTCTCTCTCTCTCGCCCCCCCCTCTCGCTCTCTCTCTGTCTCTGTCTCTCTCTCTTCTCTCTCTACCTCTCTCTCTCCCACCCCCCTCTCTCTCTCTCTTCTCTTCTCTCTCTCTCTCTCTCTCTCTCTCTCTCTCTCTATCTCTCTCTCTCTCTGCCTCTATCTCTCTATCTCTCTCTCTCTGCCTCTATCTCTCTCTGTCTCTCTTTCTCCCCCTCCCCTCTCTGTCTCTCTCTCTCTCTCCCCCTCCTCTCTCTCTCTCTCTCTCTCTCTCTCTCTCTCTCTCTCTCTCTTTCTCTCTCTTTCTCTCTCTCTCTCTCTCTCTCTCTCTCTCTCTCTCTCTCTCTCTCTCTCTCTCTCTCTCTCTGTGTGCAGGTGTCCATGTGTTTGGTCTGTGCGCCACTGCTCTGGTCACGGATGTTATTCAGCTCTCCACCGGCTACCACACTCCATTCTTCCTGACTGTCTGTAAACCCAATTACACACTGCCTGGTGTGGCTTGTGATATAAACCCATATATAACCCAGGACATCTGCTCAGGACGAGACCAGTACGCCATCCTGTCAGCCAGGTACATGCATACAGTCACTGTACGCCATTGCTACACACCATCACGTCCACTAGGCATGTGCAGTCATCACACTGCCATCTACTTTGCCTTGTATTTAAAGGTTGACATGACATGGCTGTACCATCGTCTCTAACTGACACTTACAGTTAATCAGATATTTTCTCATACTGTGCCTTTAAGACTGATATAGGCGACTGAGTTCCTTTCTGATTGGTTGCACTGCACTGCGCCTTATTTGAAAAGGACGCAAACGGTGTTCTTTTTACCTGGGTAGTTATGAATATGTTTTCTTTTCCTCCCTCTCTTCCTCCCTCGCTTCCTCCTCCTCCTCCTCCTCTGGTGTCGGGTTTCACTAACAGTCTTAAAACTGATTCAGTGTTGGGATGTTTGTTTGATGTTATGTCAACATCTCTCTCTCTCTCTCTCTCTCTGTCTCTCTCTCTCTCTCTCTCTCTCTCTCTCTCTCTCTCTCTGTCTCTCTCTCTCTCTCTCTGATCAGGAAAACTTTCCCCTCCCAGCATGCAACGCTCTCTGGCTTCGCAGCTGTCTACATATCCGTAAGCATCGTTCCAGACATCCCTCCGGCACCGGCAGTGAGACAGGGCGAACGAACCCTCAGTTACTTGTCTATCTGAACTCAGTTTAGTGTTGATAGTGAACCAGCAGCACTGTATTAGAGCATCTGTCTGGGAAGCCTCCACTGCTCCAATGCCTAACATGGGCAGTTACTGTCTTATCCCACACAGCCGGTCAGCCGAGACACGTTTACTGTCTGAGGTTTGATCTGTTCCTTTTAGCACTGGAGCCACAGGGCTGATGTAGCCAACAAGTGAAAGTAGCCTATCCTCCACCAGTTAGCATCAGGCCTAAATCATCACCCTGTGGAGGTGTTCAGTATCTCTAATAGACGGGACTATGGGGTTTCTGACACTGTATGACTCCCTGCTATCTATTAACACAGGCAAAATTCTACCAGCCAGCAGCTACTGCTGTGCTAACGTACTTTAGTCCTTGTTTATAGATAACAGGGCATCACCCGGTGTCAGAAACCACATCATCTACTCTACTAGAGATTACTTAAAGAGGAATTCCATTTACACTCCTGAATTATTCAGTGGTTGGGATGTAAACAACAGAGGGGAACCTTCAGGGCCTTCTATTTTCAATAGGTTCGAGCTTGTATGCGAATGCTGCAGGTATAGCTCCCCCTTGTTTCATTTCTTAAGATTCAGATGGATGAATGGGTTCAGATTTTTGAACGTCCTAGCGGGAAAGTGTCCCACCACGATTGTTCATCTATGGAAGCTTTGGTGGAAACCTAAGTGTTTTCCTGGCAACAGTAAAAATACACTCCTCATTAAAAGAGTAGCTGCACTCAGAAGGAAGTGTCGGACATGTAGGTCACCAGGAACAACACATGATGATATGTGTGACAGCTGACAACAAAAAGATCTTGGTGCTGACCACGGTGCCTCCACACACAAACTGATTGGTCATCTCCACTAAGACAATAGTGGGGCTCGTCACTGAAGATGACCCACTGCCATTCTGGGTCACTCCATGGCAGTCTGGCACGACACCATTCCTGCCTGTGGTGATGTAGACGTGGTGTCATTGTTGGTGTAGTCCTGCATGGTGCAGCCATCTGCCAATGGTGCTGGCACTAACAGGATGACTCATGGAGGACAGCACTGCTCAGTGAATGTCCGCATTCGTGGCTGTTGGGTCAGTCAGGTACAGGGATAAGGCTCGTCCTTGCTTGCGTTCCATGCGCACCCGAGCGTGAAAAATAAATAAAGTGGAACTTTATGAGGCCAAGTGAGGTCTCCCAGTGTTTAGAACTTCAGGAGCTGAACGGAAGGCCATGACTTTGACTACCAGCAAAATCAGGAAGTGACAGAGAAAGCAACCACCAACCCGGAGATATAACCAGTTTATATACAGGGGTTGGACAGTGAAACTGAAACACCTGGTTTTAGACCACAATCATTTATTAGTATGGTGTAGGGCCTCCTTTTGCGGCCAATACAGCGTCAGTTCGTCTTGGGAATGACATATACAAGTCCTGCACAGTGGTCAGAGGGATTTTAAGCCATTCCTCTTGCAGGATAGTGGCCAGGTCACTACGTGATGCTGGTGGAGGTTCGTCCTTCTTGGTGGTATGCTGACATTACCCTGGATACCGTGGCTCTTGATACATCACAAAGACTTGCTGTTTTGGTCACAGATGCGCCAGCAAGACGTGCACCAACAGTTTGTCCTCTTTTGAACTCTGGTATGTCACCCATAATGCTGTGTGCATTGCAGTATTTTGAGCAGAACTGTGCTCTTACCTGCTAACTGAACCTTCACACTCTGCTCTTACTGGTGCAATGTGCAATTAATGAAGATTGGCCACCAGGCTGGTCCAATTTAGCCATGAGACCTCCCACACTAAAATGACAGGTGTTTCAGTTTCATTGTCCAACCCCTGTATGTGCCGGTGATGATGGTGCATTAGTGGAGAGCCTAAAAAAGATGTAGGACTTTACTGCTATGGAAGGAGCCTGTGATATTTGTGTGCTCTATTAAAGGCTGTAGCGACCATAGCCACGCCATGCATCGAATGAGACTTCAGGCTGGCGGCTAGCGGCAAAGCGTATGCAGTCTCCGGCATCCGAGCCCCGACTACCTAGCCCAGACTTAACCATGGAACAAAGCAGCTACACTGCCTTCACAATAACAGTCCTTATCCAAGTCAGCTCAGGGAATAGATAGTTATAGACCTAATAACCCAAAATTAATGAACACATTATGAGGTTAATAATAATAATAATAATAATATATAATATTTAATAATAATATTTAATAACTGTGAGGGACCTTTTAGAGGTAGACGTCTGGTTACCATCACCACCACTGGGAACTTCACCCAGTTTCTCTACAGCAGGACGTTTCACACGTGTGATATTCAGCCATGCGGTTTGATGCTACATTAGCATGTTAGCTGCATTAGCTTCGTAGCTCCACTTCTAAAACCAAAGAAGCAGAACTCCAGAAGCCGTGGCTAAGAATAAGTATGTCGTACGTGCCACTGTATTTCAGGCAGTTGAGGTGCTGTTTCTCTAGACTGCATTCTATCTGGTGACCCCCTCATGCCCCAAGCCCCCAACACATACAGTACCAGGCTTACCCCCTGCATAACAAGCTCCTCGTTAGTCAGCTTCAGTTAGCTCTGCCTCGTTGACCTCAATGTGTAAGACTCCAACTGTTAATTAAGACACCAGCCTGATCTACATCGTTAGGGGACACAGATGAGCAGATGTGCGTGCATCAGGACTGCGTCCGCGGGCAGCCGTCTCTCAAAGTGAAAACTCTGAAGCTGAGCTGCGTGATCTTTCCAGAGCTGGAACACTAAGGCTCCTTTTCAGTGTTCACTCACGTATAAGTCTTTCACACTGACATGAACAACGTCCATGTACGCAACACTGCAGTGTACACCACCGTTCATGCTCCAGAGCTGATATGTTTTATCATTTGAACATTTAGAATATCTTCTGAATTAGATGGAAGCTCCTTTCTGCCACTTAAAGAAAAACTAAAAGGCATCTCATAATTATGACTTATAACCTAATAATGACTTACCTTCTAATAATTGTTTTGCTATCTCATAATTATGACTTACTGTTTCAAAATTGACTTAACATCTCATACTTATGACTTACTATCTCATAATTATGACTTAGCATCTCATACTTATGACTTACTATATCAAAATTGGCTTACTATCTCATACTTATGACTTACTATCTCATAATTATGGGTTGCTATCTCATAATGATGACTTAGCATCTCATACTTATGACTTACTATCTCATTATTATGATTTAGCATCTCATACTTATGACTTACTATATTGTAATTGTCTTACTATCTCATACTTATGACTTACTATCTCATAATTATGGGTTGTTATCTCATAATTATGACTTAGCATCTCATACTTATGACTTACTATCTCGTAATTGTCTTACTGTCTCATACTTATGACATACTATCTAACAACTATGACTTACTATCTCATAATTATGATTAAGCATCTCATACTTATGACTTACTATATCGTAATTGTCTTACTATCTCATACTTATGACTTACTATCTCATAATTATGATTTAGCATCTCATACTTATGACTTACTATCTCATAATTATGGGTTGCTATCTCATAATTATGACTTAGCATCTCATACTTATGACTTACTATATTGTAATTGTCTTACTATCTCATACTTATGACTTACTATCTCATAATTATATAATTATATATATTATATCTCATAATATGTTTATGTCATATACAGCGTTGCTTAACCATAAGCTCAACTCGGTTTGTCGCTTGTCATTAAATCACGGATTCCCTCAGAAATCCACAAGCCGTTTCCCTCCAATTTTCATTTAGTGTTTGTCAGCCATATTCATAGTGGCTCACAGGTAACAGCCGAGTCCTGGGCAGCGAGTCTTGCTTACTGTCAGATATCAGTTAAGAAGTTATGAGACAGGTGAGGGGACAACAAACTCCCCGATGATTACAGCATAATAATTTCTCCTATTAAGCCTTAATAAACCAATATCTGTTAACTAATTAACTGCTAATTAACTTTTTATTTTATCGTATTATCTTTCTTTTAGAATGATCTGCCAAAGTAGTGCGAGATTATGACTTAATAAAATGATTGAAATCAAGTAATGAACATGTGGAACTAAATTTAACGCCCTCATAAAAATCATTTTCAGTTGCCAAGATATGATTTTTTGCAGTGTACTTTAATTTGTGTTCTGGTTACATAACGCCATGATGTTAAAACTGTTCGGACACTGTGCTAAACTGTTGCCGGGGTGATACTTCAGTGGGAGGGCTTCAGAATCTTTAATTATGGAATACAACTTAACCATATCAAGTGGCTCTTGTTGTCGTTTCAGCTCGGTACAAATACACAGTGAAATGAAATTGCATTTTTTCCAGAACAAGGAGCCACATGGAACAAAACAAGAACAAAACACAATACAGTACAGGTCAGACTGCAGGAAGTGCAACGTGCAAGACAGTACAATAAATAAGCCTTAGCTCTGAGTAGAGGTAATGAGTGTAAGGTGCATAGACATTTACAGGTAGGCATTGGTAATAAGGTGCACAGAAGGTGCATTGAAATTTAACATGCTGTGACGTACAGGGGTTGGACAATGAAACTGAAACACCTGTCATTTTAGTGTGGGAGGTCTCATGGCTAAATTGGACCAGCCTGGTGGCCAATCTTCATTAATTGCACATTGCACCAGTAAGAGCAGAGTGTGAAGGTTCAGTTAGCAGGTAGGAGCACAGTTCTGCTCAAAATACTGCAATGCACACAACATTATGGGTGACATACCAGAGTTCAAAAGAGGACAGATTGTTGGTGCACGTCTTGCTGGCGCATCTGTGACCAAGACAGCAAGTCTTTGTGATGTATCAAGAGCCACGGTATCCAGGGTAATGTCAGCATACCACCAAGAAGGACGAACCTCCACCAGCATCACGTAGTGACCTGGCCACTATCCTGCAAGAAGAATGGCTTAAACTCCCTCTGACCACTGTGCAGGACGCAGTATATGTCATTCCCAAGACCAACTGATGCTGTATTGGCCGCAAAGAAGGCCCTACACCATACTAATAAATGATTGTGGTCTAAAACCAGATGTTTCAGTTTCATTGTCCAACCCCTGTATATATGCAGACAGCATACATCACACATGAAACAAACACAGCACTGAGGTAGTAAAGTGTGGAATGTGTAAATAAGATAGATTTAAAATGCTATGGTTCGTGGGGGTGGGGTAGGGTGTAGTTCAGTCTCTGTTGTTTAAAATTCTGACTGCTTGTGGGACAAAGCTATTGCAGAACCTTGCAGGGACAGCACGGATGCTGCTGTAAACTATTCTATTAACTAACATATTCCTCTGCAGTTGAATGTATTGATGTGTCTGGCCTCCAGCCTTGTTTTTAAGCTGCACAGCTGGACTTTAAAGCCATGGTTGTACCTTTGAGGTACACCTGAATGAATGAAAAGCTCTGAGAGAGTAAACGTGCTGTCAGTGCAGTGATGGTGTTTTCTCCTCTGTCCTCCAGATGTATTTTAACTCCACCATCTCGGACAGCACTAAGCTGCTGAAGCCAGTGCTGGTGTTTGCCTTTGCTATCGCGGCCGCTCTGGCCAGCCTGACGCAGATAACGCAGTACCGCAGCCACCCCATCGACGTCTACGTGGGCTTCGTCATCGGAGCTGGAATCGCCGTGTATCTGGTATGGCCTCGCCTAAATAAGCACAGCTTCACTGAGCTATACTAACTTTCCTTTCACAGCCTGCCTCCCGGGGTAATTGCACAGAGGTACAGGCTCCATAGTGCTAGATAAGTGTTGTGGTTAGCATGCTGGTTCCAAGTTCCACGACCAATTAACACACCCAGCAGGTTGTAGGTATCGACTGTGGTACAAACTCCGCACTACTGGGCACTATTTGGCCCTATTTGGGCTAACAGTTCCAGGTATGTGGGCAAATGACGTTATGCTGATTTTCTAAGTGAAAATAAATGAACATGTAAAGTTGACAGTGTTGTGCAAACACTGGTACATAGTTTTAGGGGCGTAGCAGCAAATTCTGGGCCCTGTACACTCTCAATGCCAGTGGGCCCCTATCCATGCCAGTACAGGAGGAAGGTGAGCAAAAAAAATGGGCCCCTCTCCCTACTGGGGCCCTGGGTAGTCAGGTCCACTTTTCCCCCCACTACCACGCCCATGCATAGTTTCTGTTTGTAGGCTGAATTTAACATCACTGTTGCTGTCCAAAGAAAAACGAGTATCTCCAAAATGGCAACTTTACAGGAATGCAAAACCTTTAATGCAGGTCAATGGAACCAGACATCTTCATTCACTATGACATTTTCACAAAATGTAAATGACAGCTGCTGTTTTCAAATGATGCATAAAAGTAAACATTTACGAATATATGGAGCATATATATATATATATATGGAGATGCATATGAGGAGATATGTATGGAGATACATGTTTTACATTGGGCAGCAATGATATATATAAAGACAAAAATTTAAAAAATATATAATTTGCCTTTATTAGACTTTTTTGTTGTTGAAAGTTACATTATTATGTTCTTCAAAACCTCTGAAACTATAATATGCCTATAAAATACGCTTACCTTCGAACTTTCCACCAAAACATTCCATGTGTGTAAAGTGATTTCACTGTTTGCTTTCTTCCTCTATGGATGAGGACAAAAGCAAAGAGGACAGCGTATTTATTGCTTAACTCAGTGACCTCTAGTGACCTCTGCCAATTGGTAGAGATGTCACAATCAGGTTAAGTTCATCACCTTCTTCATTAAGTTATAGTGACTCAAAATGTGCTCTAAAAAACAAGTTGAGGATTGAGGAGACAGTTAAAGGGTATATATATATATATATATATATATATATATATATATATATATATATATATATATATATATATATATATATGGAGATGCATATGAGGAGATATTGTATGGAGATACATGTGTTTCATTGGACAGGGACGATATATAGAAAGACAAAGTATAAACTGCTTATAACTGCCGTTGTGTGCTGCTGAGGTAAGCCTGTGAGCTAACATAACAGTTACCTAGCTGTCTAACTCGACTACCATAAACAGTAAAGCTACAGAAATGAGGATGCACTGCAGAATATCCTCGCTCTCCAAAGAAAAACATGTATCTCCACTTTGGTTGATTTCTACTTTTATGCTTCATTTGATCACATGAGCTGCTGTTTACAGTGTGTGCATTTCATAAGGAAAGGACCAACAGAAATGGCCCAGAACTGTTTGGAAAGATGTCTGGTTCCATTGACTTCTATTCAAATAAGTTAGGTTTTGGCCTCTCCTGGAAAGTTTCATTTTCTGAGATACGTGTTTTACTTGGACAGCGACGATATGATGTATTAGCAGGTTAAAACTTCTTAAATATAGTCAATATATCTCATATTTCTCATTATGAGATTGTGGTAGGAATATCATGAGCTCATTCCCCCAGCTGCTAATGAAAGTGTCCAATCCCATTAGCAGATTGTTTTTCTTGCTTTGAGAAATGAGTGAGAATATTTTGTTTATTTTAAGACGTACCACTTAAACTAGTAAAATGGAATATCTGCTAATAGAATAAGACAGTTTGATAACATAAAAAATGTAAACAAGCTCTAAAAATTGTATAATATTCTTACAACAGTCTCATAATGAGAAATGGTTGACATATAGAAGAGTTACACACTTTTCAGTGTAATATCAAACAGTCTCTTCTGTTTTAAATGTTTTTTTTTTTTTAATGAGTTTCAAGATTTGTGCTTGTATGCAGCTAAAGTTTGTTCTTCCTAAGTTTTGGATTTTCAGGTCCACCCCTTCAGAGGTCAACTCGGCCAATATTGTAGTATATCATAGATAAACTCAATGTGTGCTAACAAAACAAAAAATAAAATTAAATCTAAAATGACTAATTTTAAGATGGTTGTAGACATTTGTTTGGATTATTTAATTACTTTTCACCAATAATAAAAAAGCATCTTTTTCGATTTGAATTAAAGTAGCTTAGCACAAAAACCTTTAGCATAAAGAAAAAATTAGACTGTTTGGTAGTGCTTGTTTTAAAAAAAAATATTTTACCTTTATTAGACTTCTTTTGTTGTTGAAAAGTTATTATTAAATTATTATGTTCTTTAAAACCTCTGAAACTATAATATGCCTATAAAATACGCTTACCTTCGAACTTTCCACCAAAACATTCCATGTGTGTAAAGTGATTTCACTGATGACTTGCTTCCTCTGTGTATGAGGACAAAAGCAAAGAGGACAGCGTATTTATTGCTTAACTCAGTGACCTCTAGTGACCTCTGCCAATTGGTAGAGATGTCCCAATCAGGTTAAGTTCAACACTTTCTTCATTAAGTTATAGTGACTCAAAATGTGCTCTACCAACAAGCTGAGGAGACAGTTAAAGGGTTAAGTTTTTTTGAATTGTCAGAATACATGCCTGTGCTAAGAACTATCATAGAACGAACTGCATTATTGGTCAGAATGATAAGAGACTGTCCCTTATCATACTTATAATGTGGACTAACGTATATTAGCATAGCTAAAAACAGATGAAAATGATTTAGGTGTGCAGTTAGCACCATGCTAATCGGTTAGCTTGTGTTTCTGAACATCAGCTTCAGTACAAACAGCAGACCCTAAACATGTATTGGATGTGTTTGGGGTAAACCGGGCCTTAACGTTTTAATGGCGGTCCAAATGAACAACGGTTAGCATTATGGAAGCGTAGCTGTGCCCACCGTTCCCCGCCCGGTTTCGTTTATCTGCATGGGTTTAATTATTGCTGTGGTGGTGGAGTCTCTGCCTTGCCTGCTGAGATTCTGGGTCAGACGCTCGGTCTCAGATTTATTTCTGCCTCTTCTCGCCGGTGTTTTCTAAGCCGTCTACTGCAGCTCTATATATAGTATATTCTGTTCTGTTACAGAGAAAGAATCTTCCCCGACTCGCCGGGAACAATTTCACAGCTCTCTTTTCTCTCTCTCTCTCTCTCTCTCTCTCTCTCTCGCTTTTTCACACGCCTCTTTTTTATCTCTGTCATTTCTTTACGCAGACACCTTTCTGTGACGTTGTTATTTTTCTTCTTCCCAGAATGCACCCTCGCAGATAGATTCATAGATAGAGTCCTGCTTCGGCTTGAACTGGGAATGAATCCTTGGAAGTGTCAGAGTGTGTAACGGTTTTAGTGCATGAGATTATGAATAACGTTATCTACAGACGACGTTTATTAATTTTGTGTTGCTTGAGGGATTTAAATTTAATCCCATCATTCTAAATTAATTTTAGAATTAGGGTTATATTATAAATAACATTTACATTTGAGTCATATGTCGTATCAACCGGCCCTCTGACTCTTTTCCCCCATGCCCCCCCCATTTCTTCTATATCAAAAGATGCAGTAATGAAAAATGTAGAAGAATAATATTAAAATTTGAAAATAATTAATAATAACAGTAATAATAATAACAACATTAAAAATTAAAAATGTTTACATTTTTTATGAAAACATTTAATATCCATTATTATGCAGTGATTAAGACTTATTCAGCAGCTGCTTTAAATAATTTAATATCTACTATGAATTTTGAATTCACTATGCATTAGTATCTATTATAAATTGTTCAATACATACGACATATAGTTTTTTTACACTACTGTAAATTGTTTACTATGTAATATAAATAATTAATAAATAAATGCTAAGTATTGTTCAGTATCTACTATAAATGATTCAGTAGCTGCAGTGAATTACTTTGTAATAATTATAAATGATTAAGATAAGATAAGGTAAGATAAGATAATCCTTTATTAGTCCCACAGTGGGGAAATTTACAGTGTTACAGCAGCAAAGGGATAGCAAGTTACTTAGTACAAAAAATAATAAAAGTCAAAACCTCTGGAGAATCTTATTTACAGATAATTGCAAAATATTTACAGAAAATTGCACATTTATTCTTTATTGCACATGGGGAATAGAAAGATATTGCACATTGTTGCATACTGTTACTGAACATTGTTCACTTTCTACTTTGATTTGTTCCATAACTGCTTTGAGTTACTCAGTAAGTACAATGAATTATTCAATAACTGCCATGAATTGTTCAGGATCTCCGATGAATTATTCAACAACTACTGTGAATTACTTTAGTAACTGCTATGAATTATTCAGTAATTGCTGTAAATCATTCCTTAATACTATAAACCATTCAATATTATGAATTATCATCTATAGTAATCTACTAAAAATATGAAATAATCCCTCTATGAATTCCCTGTTCACGATCTACTTTACGTTATTCAATAACATTCATACACTTTTCATTAATGACTAAAACATGTTCAATGACTACAACTGTTTACTGAGTATCTATTATAGATTTTTCAGTCACTGCTATAAAATATTTAGAATCTACTGTACTATGAACTATTTACTAACTTGACATGAACTGTTCAGTAACTTATTCACTAACATTCATGAATTATTCATTGCCTACTAAATATTCAATAGCTGCTTGTCACGCTAATGAACTCCCGGGCTCTTTTTCCCAGAGTGCACTACCTGATAACGTCACACCTGCTTGTTCTCAGTCAACCAATCATCCACGCTCCAGCTCACCAGAGTACTGATTAGTTTCAGCTGACACTTCCTGTTTATAAACATTCATTACACCTACATCTACGGCATTTAGCTGACGCTCTTATCCAGAGTGACTTACAGGGTTAATCATATTACAGGTAGGCCAGTGTAGTGTTAGGAGTCCTGCTGTGGACTCTTATTGGCGTAGTCACCCAGACTGGGAATCGAACCCCCATCTCCCACGCGGTGTGGTACCTCAATAACAAGTGGTGTAATCCGTTAAATGAATTTTTCGGACCCCTCTCTCACACACATTTGCCAAGCCTGGTTGCATTACCGAGCGTTTCTCTGTTTATCTGCTTACTGGTTCGTACCTCGCTTCTCCATTCTCCCTCTTCTAAGTCCCCTTCGTGTTGGTAGCCTGTTTGTTTGTCTTGTTTGTCCTTCCTCCTGACTGTTCTCTGGTTATCTCCCTCTATTCTGTCAGCTGCTTGACCGACTCTCTGGTTCTCGCCCTCTGCTTGTCTCCTCTGTGTATGCCCTGGCATTATCCCTTTCCTTGCTGTTGTGTGAAGCTTCCGGTCTGTTCAATAAAGCTTCTCTGACTTTTAGCTCTGCGTATCGGCAGATCTTTGCAGTGCCGTCATTTATATTTTCCAGTCTACAAGCAATTATTCAATGAGTTGTTCTTTTACTTCATTGTATTTATTCCACTACTCACTTTAATCTCACTTTGAAGTTTTCCTCACCTCTTCATGTCATAGGCTCTGTACGCTGTTGGAAACTTCAAGCCGTCCGATGACTCTCCGCCTCGGCCGGTGAAGCAGCAGGCCCGCCCGCCTCAGAAAGACGCCCTGCGCGCTCTAACCCAGCGCGGTCACGAGTCCGTCTACCAGAAAGGCCACACGTCCGAGAGTAACGACGAGCTGGCCATGGCTCCGCCCCACATGGCGGGTCTGAACAGAAAGGTGCGGCGGGAGAAGGCATCTATGGGCAGTCTGAAGAGAGCGAGCGCAGACGTGGAGCTGCTGGCCCCACGCAGCCCGATGGCAAAAGAAACCATGCTGACCTTCAGCAACACCCTGCCCAGAGCCAGTGCTAACGTCCCGGAGGAACCGGCTCAGCGTCACATGACCTTCCATGTAGGGATGGATAATATATCCATACTATTATCACAGCAACACTTTTACATATCATTCACAATGAATATTTCTGAAACACTGAAAATCAAACCCAACCTCAGCAGTGGTACTGGTTCTAGTAGCACGCTCATGGGGTTTCCAATACTATGTTAGCTATGTAGCTACGTAGCAATCTTACATTGGTGCGTGTGAACATTTCTTTGCCTATTCTAGATTAAAAATAGATATTTGAAGCTTGTGACTGACATTAGTATATCGTCACTGTCCAAAGAAAAACAGGTTTCTCCAAAATTTCAACTTTACAGGAGAGGCCAAAAACCTCATTTAATTTGAATGGAAGTCAATGGAACCAGACATCTTTCCAAGTTGGTCCATTCTGCATGAAATTTCCACACAGTGTAAACAGCAGTTTATTTGATCAAATGAGGCATAAAAGTAAAAACCAACAAAAATGGAGATACATGTTTTTCTTTGGACAGCGACGATATATTTGATCAGTTTTATGGTGGCTCTTTTAGTAATGAGTTGACATTTCCAAAACTATTTGCCAATTGTGCTGGCACAATGTAATTAATCTGCTGATAGCACTTGATAGCAGTGAGCACACTTGCCCAGAGCGATGAGCAGCCATATGCATGGCACCCAGGGAGCAGTTTGGGCTTAGGGGCCTTGCTAAAAGGCACTTCAGTTGTGTCCTGTCAGTTCAGTGACTCAAACCAGTGACCCTACATTCACAAGACTGGTTCCCTAACCTCCAGCGCATGTTGCCACTGTGCTCCATTCCTAACGACTAACCTACCGGTGATGTATCTAGAACTTGGAGAATTCCTCATTTTCTTCCCATTGTAAGTCAGAGCATGATTGGTTGATTCCTCTATCACTTCCTAATTATGCAGGGAGCTAATCTAACATAGAAGGCCTTCACCCCAGGCCCTGAAGTCCTAACCAATGGGAGAGCTAGCTCAGCTGTATCTCCCTGGATACAACAGAGAAGTAATCCTGATTGGATGGTTTGCCATGGGGCATTTCAAGGGTTGAACCTTTTTTGTTTTTTTTCCAAAATAAAAGTACTACTAATATACTTTAAATATAAATATAACTAAGATGATTACTCAATTAAACAAACGTAAACTAAAACACAGACATTATTTTTCATTTACAGGTTTAACTGGAGGGTTTCCAGCTGGTGTTTGTCTATTGTATGAATGGCTTACATCTTCACAACATAGGAAGATGGTTCAGAAATGAAAATGGTCCAAACACTGAAAAGTAAAAGACATTGAGAGGTTCTCTTAGAACAGCTGTCCCGATCTCCTAGCATCTCTTAGTGTGCAGTTTGAATAGTATTCATGAACCCTGAAAAAAGGAGGTTTACTCTGTTTAATAAATTTTTTATCTACCAAGAAAAAAATGTAGATGCCAATGGCTAGCCGGCTAACTCTCCAACTGTTG
Organism: Prochilodus magdalenae; assembly: GCA_024036415.1. NCBI lineage: Eukaryota > Metazoa > Chordata > Actinopteri > Characiformes > Prochilodontidae > Prochilodus > Prochilodus magdalenae. The sequence goes on along the minus strand of JAMWET010005394.1, from coordinate 179,520 downwards.
TTTCAGGTGAATGACTAGACCTCTTTAACCTCACCCCTCTAGGCAGGTGCATACTGCAATCTAGGGTCGTGATTTAGCAGCTGTTAAATATGTAAGCTTTGGCTGCCAGTACTGGATGCTATAATTATTGCATTGTGAAATAATTTCAATTTCAAATTTATGACTAGCGGATAATTTGGATCATCATCTTATCCACCAGGCCTATTTCCATGCTCCTGTGGATCCGCAGCGCTCCAAGCAGCTCGTGTCGGAGTGGAAACAGAAGTCGGTGGAGATGCGGAGTCTGAGCCTGAGGGATGATGAGCAGGGTGGAGCCGTGGAGGAAGCAGAGGATGAAATGGAAGCAGAAACCAAAGACGAACTGGACATGGGCGAGGCGTCTTCTTCCCTGTACCCAAACATGCAAGCCAGCAGAGGGGCAACTGCGGCACCACCAGTGGGTGCTCGAGTGACGATGCCACAGAGGCCCGGTGCGCCACAGCTGGTTCACATCCCAGAGGAAGCTTCCAGACCTCCACCGGTGTCTCCGAAGAGTGCTACCACCAGGGCCAAGTGGCTGTCCATGACAGAAAAAGGGTTACCGGTGCCAGCCGCCACTCCAGAGCCACCAAGGCTTCCCAACCAACCGCGGATTATCCAGGTTGTTGCCATGGCAAAGCAGCAGGCCAGCCAGGCCGCTGCGGTCAACACACCGAAGTCTTCCGAAACAGCCTCATCGTGCGGGACGTCAAGCACGGGGTCAGAGTCACCCTACTATCGAGACGGCTCCAGCATCGTTACGGTAGACGCTCATGCACCCCATCACCCGGTGGTGCGACTGTCTTCCACTGGTGGAAACACCTGGGACTGGAGGAGTAGCACCAACGGAAGCACCGAGATCCACGAGACCAGCCGCACGCTGCCCCGGCAGGAGTATCGGCAGATCAAAATGGACGACTCCAGCCCGGGTCCGCTCCCGCCCCCACCACATCCAGACCTGTTGCTGGACAGCCACAGCCACCGCAAACCATCCATTTCAGCCAAGGACTGGGAGCCAGGGCAGCCCCATCCAGAGCCAGATCATTTCTTCAAGAACTTACAGACTGACCGGCGGTTTAAGGATGCAGGCCTGTAGGGTGGATATTTGGACAAAACTCTCTTTTTCTACTTGTGTTAGTCGGGAATACAGTCATGTGAGTATGGGAAGTGGGGAAAGGAGGATGGCTCTTTTGATCATCTTAAAGGGATCGTCTGGGGGGGGATCAGGGGGGAGGCTTGTTGAGCATAACTGAAGACAAAGCTCCTCTTGTCTATATCACAGTGAGCATCAACCCTGTTCCTAGACATCGTCCTGCAAGGCTTCAGCTCCAGATCTTTATCCAGTTCTGTCATGCTGGATCTTCCTGCTCGCTGGCGGTGGGCATTGTTATATAAACGTGGGAACCGTAATGAACATACGTGGGGAAGGGACCCATCCGAAATGCTGTTGTAGTCGTGGGACTCATACCACTGGGTGTATAGTAGCGCTACCCGAGAGCCCCCGAACATTTGACACACTGGTGACACTCCTAAAGCCAATCAAAGTCAATTCCACAAAAAGCCACACACTGACTCTAAAGTTTAGAGACAGCACAGGGCTCCTCTCCCGAACACCAGCAACCCCTGTTCCTGAAGATCTACCTTCCTGCAGGGTTTAGCTCCAACCTTCATCCATCCAGCAAATTATTGTCTCCAGAAGCACTTGAATAGCTGGACCAGATGTGAGATTAGTCTGGGGGAAGATGGATCTCCAAGATCAGGACTAGGAACTACTTCTCTGACAGGTGACGGTTCAGCATGAAGGCCAGCATGTCTCTCTCCTGGGAGCTGGAAAAAGAAAGAAAACTGTTTCTGGGCTTCTAAATGATCTGCTCCCACCAGAAGTGTATTCTCTCATAGTTACTGTTGTGAGGCTTGGCCATCTTTATAAAGTCCCACTGAGAAACTGTAGAACAGACTCAGTGTATACCACAATACCTACATTTAGAGTTATACACTCAACCTAATGAGAAACTGTAGAACAGACTCAGTGTATACCACAATACCTACATTTAGAGTTATACACTCAACCTAATGAGAAACTGTAGAACAGACTCAGTGTATACCACAATACCTACATTTAGAGTTATACACTCAACCTAATGAGAAACTGTAGAACAGACTCAGTATATACCACAATACCTACATTTAGAGTTATACACTCAACCTAATGAGAAACTGTAGAACAGACTCAGTGTATACCACAATACCTACATTTAGAGTTATACACTCAACCTAATGAGAAACTGTAGAACAGACTCAGTGTATACCACAATACCTACATTTAGAGTTATACACTCAACCTAATGAGGAACTGTAGAATAGACTCAGTGTATATCACAATACCTACATTTAGAGATATACACTCAACCTAATGAGAAACTGTAGAACAGACTCAGTGTATACCACAATACCTACATTTAGAGTTATACACTCAACCTAATGAGAAACTGTAGAACAGACTCATCGTATACCACAATACCTACATTTAGAGTTATACACCCAACCTAATGAGAAACTGTAGAACAGACTCAGATCTACACCACAATACCTACATTTAGAGTTATACACTCAACCTAATGAGAAACTGTAGAACAGACTCAGTGTATACCACAATACCTACATTTAGAGTTATACACTCAACCTAATAGAAACTGTAAAACAGACTCAGTGTATACCACAATACCTACATTTAAAGTTATACACTCAACCTAATGAGAAACTGTAGAACAGACTCATCGTATACCACAATACCTACATTTAGAGTTATACACCCAACCTAATGAGAAACTGTAGAACAGACTCATCGTATACCACAACACCTACAGTTAGAGTTATACACTCAACCTAATGAGAAACTGTAGAACAGACTCAGTGTATACCACAATACCTACATTTAGGGTTATACACTCAACCTAATGAGAAACTGTAGAACAGACTCAGTGTATACCACAATACCTACATTTAGAGTTATACACTCAACCTAATGAAAAACTGTAGAACAGACTCAGTATATACCACAATACCTACATTTAGAGTTATACACTCAACCTAATGAGAAACTGTAGAACAGACTCAGTATATACCACAATACCTACATTTAGAGTTATACACTCAACCTAATGAGAAACTGTAGAACAGACTCAGTGTATACCACAATACCTACATTTAGAGTTATACACTCAACCTAATGAGAAACTGTAGAACAGACTCAGTGTATACCACAATACCTACATTTAGAGTTATACTTTCAGCCTAATGTGTCGTGTTCTACAGTTTCTCATTAGGTCGAGTGTATAACTCTAAGCTCTAAATGTAGGTATTGTGGTATACACTGAGTCTGTTCTACAGTTCCTCATTAGGTTGAATGTATAACTAAAGGTAGGTATTGTGGTATACACTGACTCTACAGTTTCTAATTAGGTTAAATGGGATCTTTACCATCATCCTTGAAGGCTTGTCCAACCTCACATAGGCATGAAAGACCAACCAGTTGACCAATTAGTATGAGGTGTCTTACAGCAGGAAAGCACTAAGAGGTGCAGGACGGGGTTCTTTGTCAGGGTTGGTGGTCACTGCTCTAACAGGTGGGGGGTTAGGTCATGTTCATGTGGAAAGCTGAGGAAACTGAAGGCGGCTTTTGGCCGTCTCCTACAGAGCATCTGGAGTGGATCAGAACACAGCAGAGCCAGCAGGCGAGCACAGACGCCAGGGGAAGAGCAAAGACTGTGCACAATCTGGGATGAAAGATTCAAATCTGAGCGACGAGAAGGAGATTGTCACCAATTCTCGCTCGAGTGGAACATAAACCAAACTTTAATGAACACGGACGTCAGGAGGTTTTGTTTCTACGTATTCTCAGTGCAGGGGCACTGACTGATCCACACCGAGGGGCCACTTTGATATTTTGGTAACTTTGCTGCAGGGAAGCGTTCATAAGGCTACATGGCATCTGCATAAACCTGTCGCAGACCTACATAAACACTTACAGACCCTAACTCCAGGAGATGTCGTTTGCTAAACCTTATGACAGACGTCACTTCTGGAATGAGTGTCTTTAGATGTTCCTGTAGGTCAAAGTCATTGTGACGTAGTCATAAGGAGCTTATGTAGGTGTTATAAGGGCTTATGAACCCTGACGTACAGTAAAGTGTTAGCGATAGGCATTGTTTACACAGCCTCCCACCCTCCTCTCCCAATGTAGACGATCAGCCAGTAGCCACACAGATTTTTCCCACATGGTCTTTTTCCTCCATTTTCGGAAGTATCTACATCTGCATTCACATGGGAATGTATATGTGGTTGGTTTAGCTCAGCCGATAACACCACTAGCTGGGTTGCTATGTTGTGCTACACCAATGAGAGTCCTTGGACAAGACTCCTAACACTACATTGGCCTCCCTGTAATATGATTAACCTTATAAGTCACTCTGGATTCGAGCCATAAATGTAAATGACTCAGATGACCATTCCTGTCCAGGCCTCATGAAGAACCAAACAACCATACCTCTTTTCCACCAACTAAGTGCCAGTGCTGGAGCGGAATTTTGGAAATACACTGGAATTCCAGTTTACAAATGTGGCTGGCTGATTGACTGCGTGTGGGGTAAAGGGAGGGCGGGGGGCATTGTAAACCAGTGTTGGCTGAACTATCGCTTTAATATGTGATGAAACTTCATTGCTAACATGTTTCTAACTATTTTCTGTCTGTCATTGTGCCATAGACGTTCATTCATACGTGGAGATCTGTCCTTTATTCACAGAGACTTTTCCACTGAGGTGCTGAGAAGCGAGTGCCGTGTTTTGCAGTGACTCCCTATGGGGCCGATTCTCAGTTTGACTCTTTTTATACTTAATCAGTGAGTACTGTTGCCTGTCTGTGCGTGTGTTGCATGTGCGTTTATTTATGTGTGTGCTAAACTGTGGACGGCCTTTTAATATATCAGCAGGAAAAGCTTCTTTCATATCGCTGAGTGTTGTTGATCTTTTGGTAACAAAATAAAATTATGATACTAACTTTCCTTTAGTTGAATAGTCTGTTTATGATGTGTATGAAATACATAACTTTAATTTAGGATAAAAAAACATATATACTATGAATATACTGTATGTGTATGAGAATATATTTATTTATTATATATATATATATATGAATAAATAAATACATATATGTATATATATATATATATATACACACACATATATATTATACATATATATACACATTTATATATATATATACACATTTATTTATATATATATATACACACATATATATATATATATATACACATTTATTTATATTGATATATATATCAATATATATATATCTCCACGCCATAGGAACACACACACACACACACACACCCCTAGCATCACCATCATATAACAGTGGTCTAGCAAAATTTTAGAAAACACATTTAATACTATAGTGACAACCTGGCATCACATTAGCAACCATCTGTGAAACCGTAGCAATAGCCTAGCAACACCTTAGCAACCACATGGGATACCACAGCAACTGCCTAGCAATACCTTTGCACCCACCTTGGGTACCCCAGTAATGACCTGCCCTTAGCAACTGCCTGTAATACCAAAGCAACTGTTTGGCAACACCTTAGCAATTGCATGTGATATCATAGAAATGGCCTAACAACACCTTTGCAACCACCTTGAGTACCATAGTGATAGCCTAGCAACACTGCCTGCGATACCATTGCAATGGGCTAACACCTTAGCATCTGCCTGGAATACCATAGCAATAATCTAGCAATAGCTTAGCAACCAACTAGGACACCACAGCAACTACCTAGCAACACCTCAGTGACTACCTGGTATACCATAGTGATGGCCTAGCTACACCTTAGCAACTGCCTGGAATACTATCACAATAGTCTAATAACACCGTAGCAACCACCTGGTGTATCATGGTGATGGCCCAGCAACACATTACCAACTACCTTAGATACCACAGCGGCGTCCTTTCAACACCTTAGCAACCACCCGGGATAGCATAGTGACAGCCTGTAGCCACATTCACAGTAAGGAGGGTGGGGTGGTGTGAGAGAGGTTCACTGAACTGCTCCTTTAAAGGGAAAGTGGTGAGGCATATGTGGGCTGTAGACGTCCGTGATCAGATGGTATGGTGGTTGGAGGCTGATGAGACGTGCAGAGCCGAAGGGCAAAACACGCGGTGACTCAACACTGCAGAGTCTCTTTAGTGGGTCACACTGAGAGGAAGCCTCCTCCAGCTCCAGCTCTCAGACAGAACTGAGATAAAGCAGGCTCCTCTGACCACTGTACTGACCTTAACCCCCCTATGGCACAGGCTTATTATTCACTTATCAGTATTAAAGGGCCCATACCAGGAAAAGGTCCTCGCGTCTGTGAAAGAGGAGTGTGATGTTCTAAACGTTGTTTCAGAATGTATAAGGTCCAAACAAAAATAACTGCTCCACTACAACAGCTCATTTTAAATTCTTTTTATTTGTGATGTCACAAAATATCACACATTTACACATATGCACCTGTTAACACTGCAACAGTTTAGCTCCGCCCATTTATGTCAAAGCTATTAACACCGTGACACTGAAGCGACATACCTGGGCTCGTTGGGTTGCTATCTGGATTGGTAGCATATGGTGTGGGCTGATGGTAGGGTTTTTGTGTGGACCCCATGGACCCCAGTTGTCAACAAGGCATTGTGCAGACTGGTGGTGGTTTCATACTTGTGTGGAGTATGTTCTATTGGCATGTGTTGAGTACGGTGGCTGTGCAAAACAAATAAACATTTTAGAAAACAAAATCACAAAAGCAACAACAAATTTACAAGACATGAAGACAGTAACAGAACGCTTTTACCAGTAACTAAAAGCTTTTACCGGTAACAAAACGCTTTTTCCAGTAACTAAAAGCTTTTACCAGTAACGAAACGCTTTTACCAGTAACTAAAAGCTTTTACCAGAACGCTAACCAGAAACGCTCTTTTACGAAACAGAACGCTTTTAGTAACAGTAACCAGTTTAACACGCTTTTACAAGTAACAGAACGCTTTTACCAGTAACTTTTACGTAATCACAGACCGCTTTAAAAACACTTTTACAGAACGCTTATTTAGTAACAAAACACCTTTAACAGTAACAAATAGCTTTTACCATTAACGAAATGCTTTTACCAGTAACAGAACGCTTTTACCAGTAACAGAACGCTTTTACCAGTAACAGAACGCTTTTACCAGTAACGAAACACCTTTACCAGTAACGAAACGCTTTTATCAGTAACGAAACACCTTTAACACCTTTAACAAAAAGCTTTTATCAGTAACGAAACACCTTTAACACCTTTAACAAAAAGCTTTTACCAGTAACAAAACGCTTTTACCAGTAACGAAACGCTTTTACCAGTAACTAAAAGCTTTTACCAGTAACGAAACGCTTTTACCAGTAACAGAACGCTTTTACCAGTAACAGAACGCTTTTACCAGTAACGAAACGCTTTTACAAGTAACAGAACGCTTTTACCAGTAACAAAACACCTTTAACAGTAACGAATAGCTTTTACCAGTAACGAAACGCTTTTACCAGTAACAGAACGCTTTTACCAGTAACAGAATGCTTTTACCAGTAACAGTACACACAGAATCGGACTTTTAAACAACAGAACGACGCTTTTTACAAAACAGTACCAGTAAAGTAACAGAATGCTTTTACCAGTAACAGAACGCTTTTACCAGTAACGAAACGCTTTTACAAGTAACAGAACGCTTTTACCAGTAACAAAACACCTTTAACAGTAACGAATAGCTTTTACCAGTAACGAAACGCTTTTACCAGTAACAGAACACTTTTACCATTAACGAAATGCTTTTACCAGTAACAGAACGCTTTTACCAGTAACAGAACGCTTTTACCAGTAACGAAACACCTTTACCAGTAACGAAACGCTTTTATCAGTAACGAAACACCTTTACCACCTTTAACAAAAAGCTTTTACCAGTAACAGTACACTTTTACCAGTAACAGAACGCTTTTACCAGTAACAGAACGCTTTTACCAGTAACAGAACGCTTTTACCAGTACAGCAACACTTTTACCAGCAACGAAAAGCTTTTACCGGTAACAAAACGCTTTTACCAGTAACAAAACGCTTTTACCAGTAACGAAACGCTTTTACCAGTAACAGAACGCTTTTACCAGTAACGAAACGCTTTTACCAGTAACAGAACGCTTTTACCAGTAACAGAACGCTTTTACCAGTAACAGAACGCTTTTACAAGTAACAGAACGCTTTTACCAGTAACAGTACACTTTTACCAGTAACAGAACGCTTTTACCAGTAACAGAACGCTTTTACCAGTAACAGAACGCTTTTACCAGTAACAGAACACTTTTACAAGTAACAGATGCTTTTACCAGTAACAAAACGCTTTTACAAGTAACAGAACGCTTTAACCAGTAAAACACCTTTACACAGTAACAGCTTTTACGAAAACAAGTAACGCTTTTACCAGTAACAGAAACAGCACTTTTACCAGTAACAGAACACGCTTTACCAGTAACAGAACGCTTTTACCAGTAACAGAAACGCTTTTTTTACAGAAGCTAACAGAACGCTTTTACCAGTAACAGAACGCTTTTACAAGTAACAGAACGCTTTTACCAGTAACAGTACACTTTTACCAGTAACAGAACGCTTTTACAAGTAACAGAATGCTTTTAACAGTAACAGAACACTTTTACAAGTAACAGAACGCTTTTACAAGTAACAGAACGCTTTTACAAGTAACAGAACGCTTTTACCAGTAACAGAACGCTTTTACCAGTAACAGAACGCTTTTACCAGTACTGAAATACCTTTAACACCTTTAACAAAAAGCTTTTACCAGTAACAGAACGCTTTTACCAGTAACAGAACGCTTTTACCAGTAACAGAACGCTTTTACCAGTAACAGAACGCTTTTACCAGTAACAGAACGCTTTTACCAGTAACAGAACGCTTTTACCAGTAACAGAACGCTTTTACCAGTAACAGAACACTTCTACCAGTAACAGAACGCTTTTACCAGTACTGAAACACCTTTAACACCTTTAACAAAAAGCTTTTACCAGTAACAGAACGCTTTTACCAGTACAGCAACACTTTTACAAACTGCAACTTCTGACGGGAAGGGTAGGTGCTTGTTGTGGGTCCCTGGTCTATCAAGCTGTGGTGGTGGAGTGAGTGGAGTTTGGGATGGTCACGACACTAGAGGATTTGGTTTTCCTGTAGAGGGTCTTCAGAAGTTTTAAAAGAGCAGACGGAAAAGAAAGAGTCGAAGTCTAAACCACGTGGGCCGTGAAACCTGGACTGTTTTTCATTTTACGTTAGCTAGCTGGTTCTCCTCTATAGCTAACTAAAATAATGACTGAATGAATACTAAATTAATTTAATAACTGATATAAATAATTAAATATATACTTCTAGTTATTAAATAGCTAATATAAATAATTAAATAACCATGGTAAATAATTAAGAATTAATATAAATAATCAAATAACTATAATAAATGATTAAATAACAGCTATAATAATAAAATAACTCCCATTTGTTATTTAATAACTGCTGTAAATGTAAATAACTACAGTTACAGTGATGTAGCACAGAAAATGACAGCAGGGGATCACAGTGGGGCTGATGAACCAGTGTGTACTGTGACAGATGGTTGAGCTCAGTGAGCTCCGTCCTCAGCCTCACAGCGAGAGGTCTCCCTCACAGCAGCTCGAGCCTGAGTGAGCTGATGTGGATCTGCTCGCAGATGCGTGAACAGGGGGTCTTCATGCTTTAGCTTTACTGAGCATGGCCTGCAGCCCTAACGTACACTAACACACTGACACACTTACTGAACCACACTAATCAGCATGACCGTAACTGTGTGAGTGTGCTTGTTTTCATACATCATCAGGACGAAAGGTTACAAACATGCATAGGGACCTCCATATATAATACATAAGGGAAATATCATTATTATAAATATTAAATATAGGTGTTTACATTTATATAACACTTCCAGTATTGTTGGAACCACACATTGTATCTCCATTTTTCAGTTTCTGACACTGAAAATAAATTTAGCCCTTTAGAGTGTGTGTAAATTTCATGATGGATGGAGTAAAAAAGAAAGAAGAGTCTGGTTAAACTGACAGCATAGTAGTTACTCATACATAATTCATATAGAGCATTGAATTAATACACATGTAATTATATATACTACATATACAGTAGGATATCGTCGCTGTCCAATTAAAAACATGTATCTCCATTTTTGTTGATTTTTACTTTTATGCATCCTTTGATCACACAAGCTGCTGTTTACATAGTGTGAAAATTTTATGATGAATGGACCAACAGAAATGGCCCAAACCTGCTTGGAAAGACGTCTGGTTCCATTGACTTCCATTAAAATCAGATTAGGTTTTCGCCCTCTCCTGTAAAGTTACCGTTTTGGAGATACTTGTTTTTCTTTGGGCAGCGACGATATGTTGATATTAACTAGCGGGAAGTGTGGGGTTGCAGGGCTGTTGGGAAGGAAGATAAAGGTGACCAGGATCAATAACTGATGATACATTTAGACTGATGTGATCAATATTTATTGAGCTACACATACAGAAGTCTGTCTCTTAGCATAGCACGGCTAACACAACATGCGGATGTCTCGGTATGGAGTTGTAGAGGTTCCTAATGGTGTCCTGTGATAACCCATCCCATGCAGCTTGAATATCCTCACACAGTTCCTGCAGATGGTGCGGTAGGGGTGGAGGTGGAGTGACACCAGGCCTTCTGGACATGTGACAACAAACCGTCCATCTTGGTGCTGACCACGGTGCCTCCACACACGGATTCGTTGGGCGTCTCCACCAAGACTAAAGCGGGACTCGTCACTGAAGATGACCCGCTGCCATTCTGAGTCAGGCCATTCTGAGTCAGTCTGGCACGACACCACTGCAGTCTTCGGTGACGTGGTGTTGAGGACAGCCAGCATTATGGTCTGTGTGAATGTAGTCCTGCGTGGTGCAGCCGTCTGCCAATGGTGCTGCACTAACAGGAAGACTCATGGAGGACATTACTGCTCGCTGAATGTCCACATCGTGGCTGTTGGGTCAGTCAGGTACAGCGATAAGGCCCGTCCTTGCTTACGTCACATGCGCAGCTGAGCGTGAAACTTCAATGTCAGACCTGCCCACCAAGTTTCATTGCTGCCAGTTATAATACATATAGGGACGTATATTTACTATATGTAGTGTATGTTGATATTGTATCTAGGTAATGTATATTTTACATATGGAGCCTATAATATATACTACGTACTTAATCATCCCAAGTCCCAACAAGGTACACAAAACCAACATACATGTGTGTTTGTCTATCTGAGTTAATGCATGCATGGCTGTGACAGACAGACGGAAGGCGGACCAGAGGAAATGCATCACTGCTGCTGTTTATTTTCCTCAATAGGAAACGGCAGCCTCTCGTGAAGCACTCAAACCAGCGCCCTGTTAGAGTCAGACCATCTCATTACAGTTTACAGCCAATCAGCAGCGATCAGCATCGACCCGCGAGCCTCTTATCACACATCTCCATCATCTCCATTACTCTGAGAAGCACCACACGCTTATCACGCCACTTTCAGACCAACACAGAAACCGACATCCGCCTGTTTCTCCCTCAGTGGCGCTCAGACGTTTGGGCACGTCTTGCTTCCTTTCGGACGTTTGTCTCATACGGTCTTATTTTCACCGCAACTTTTCAGTGACATCAGAACAAACGAGGGCTCGATTCAAATGTCGGAACGCTGAATAACCTTTGCTCCGGCATTACTGGGCCTGATCTCTGTCTGATACATCTGAAAGAGAGCTGACGTCACAACAAGGAGACACAATGATGGCCCAGTGCCACCAAAAGAACCCTGCTTCTTAAACTGGTTCCGTACAGGCTTCGTAGAACCTTGGTTCTGTCCTGGGAACCAGTCGTTTATACTGCAACCACGGAACGTCAAGGGATACGACATCAACGGAAGACGTTACACAGCTGAGGTAAACGGTAGTACCAAGATGGCGGTGCATATGGATGACCTCCAAGCGTTTGATATTCCAGATGTTTGTTTGTTTGTATCCTGAAACAAGAGGTTCTTCAGCAGACCACTAGGTGGCACTTTGTGGCCTTCTCATTTCTCAACAACGGACACGCCCACAGACGTCATCATGTTCCGTGCCGAAGAACCTACTATTCTTTGGTTCTAGCTGGGAATGGAAATGTGCCGGATGGTTAAACGTTAGGTGCACAAACCGGAATGCAACCTGTTCCACATTGGTGGAAAAGGCCTGTGAGTGGCGGTATTCCCAGGATGGAGCTTTCAGCATCTGTTCTTCCTGCTCTGTGGTTTTAAACTGATTTCTATTTGGTACACGGGCACAAGGCGAGGAGACGGGATGCGAGCGCAAGTGTTTTAATGAAGAGTAAAAAAGACAACAAACCGAAGAAAAAAACAGCAAACTGAGAAATACTGAACAGGAACACAAAACCAACCGACAAGGAGACAAATAACCGACAGGGAGACAAAACCAACGGGCAAGGAGACAAAACACTGGCAGGGGAACAAACTCCAAGCAAGAACAAAGGGCACAACATGGAGTATAAAACAACAAGGGCTAACAAGAGACACCTGGGAAGGGGCGGAGCCAGAAACAGGTGAGGGGCCTGACAAGAGGGCGGAGACAGGAGGAGCAAAAGACCAAAACAAACAAAAGCACACGGAACAGAGTGACAGACAGCACATCTCTAAGGTCTGGCATCAAACAGGACTGACTACTGGAGGTCCCATTCCCCTCCCCACCTCCCTCGAATTTACAATACTATATGACACATTTTTTTATTTTTTTATTATTTAATGGTCAATTTTTGCCACTAAAATATATAGATTTTTTTTATACCTCAAAAATTAAATCATTGTGGTCTAGAAAATCACACTTCCAGGCTGAGGGCAGGTACCTTTCATTCACACAATAACAGGACCTCATGCCGGCACCTCATACAGGACCTCATACAGGACGTCCTACAGTACCTCATACAAGACCTCATACAGGACCTCCTACAGTACCCCATACAGGACCTCATACAGGACCTCATACAGGACCTCATACAGGACCTCCTACAGTACCCCATACAGGACCTCATACAGGACCTCATACAGGACCTCATACAGGACCTCCTACAGTACCCCATACAGGACCTCATACAGGACCTCATACAGGACCTCATACAGGACCTCATACAGGACCTCCTACAGTACCTCATACAGGACCTCATACAGTACCTCCTACAGGACCTCATACAGTACCTCATACAGTACCTCATACAGGACCTCATACAGTACCTCATACAGGACCTCATACAGGACCTCATACAGTACCTCCTACAGGACCTCATACAGTACCCCATACAGGACCTCATACAGTACCCCATACAGGACCTCCTACAGTACCTCATACAGGACCTCATACAGGACCTCATACAGTATCCCATACAGTACCCCATACAGTACCTCATACAGGACCTCATACAGGACCTTATTTGGTTCTGGTTCTGGCCACTACTCACTGAGCAGTCCTGAGTCATCAGAGAGGCCTATTGGGTTCATGTAGTTCAAGCAGATCATCAGTGTATAATAGCACACGCCCATTCAGTGATTAATATACAGTTACTCTGTACAAGCACTCTGAAGTCAGTTCTGTCGTTAACTGGTAGGCAGCGCTGTGAAATGAGGACTGGAGTGATGTGAACAAGCTGCATCTGTCTTAGGGGGGCCGGTAAAGAGGCTGTTAGTCCAGCCTGCTGTGCATGAATTAGTTCGATCTTGTGACGTGAAACACTGATGCGCTGTCGAGCTGGTACAAGGCTGCTCCTGCTGTGCCAACATTTCTGGCTTAATCTTCTCCAGCTCTGCCATCAAGATCAGCGCCCACCTCCAGTCTTTGCTCCTTATAACCAAATGTAAACATTCATACACTCAGTTCACCTGAAGTGCCAGGCCTTCTGGGTCATGGGGGTGCTGGAGCCTATATTGGAGCTGATTCTCATACAGTCCCTGCAGATGGTGCGGTAGGGGTGGAGGTGGAGTGAAACCAGCCCTTCTGGACGTGTGACACGGGACAACAAACAGCTCGTCTTGGCGGTGACCCCAGTGCCTCCACACACAGTTGTTGGTCGTCTCTATCAAGACAAAAGCGGAGCTCATCACTGAAGATGACCCGCTGCCATTCTGAGACAGTCTGGGACGACACCATTGCAGTCTTCGGTGACGGTGACGTGGTGTTAAGGACAGGGGTCGTAGCAGTCTGTGTTCAGTCCTGCATGGTGCAGCTGTCTGCCCATGGTGATGGAGGACACCACTGCTTGCTGAATCTCCACAATTGTGGCAGTTGGGACAGTCAGGTACGGCGATATGGGCCCCTCCGTGCCTACGCCACATGCATGGCCAAGTGTAAAACTCATTTGCATGTCTTACAATGTCAAGCCTACCCACCAAGTTTCATTCCTGACGGTTGATTCCTTCTGAGTGGAAGTATTCCTTTGACGAAGAGTGACTGACAGCTGTGACTGGATTGGGCATGGACTGGACAAGTTTCTGGATGTAGCCACATCAGTGGTCAGACACTCTTACATCAAAGACTTGTACAGTTGGTCCGGATTTGGTGGGTGGAGGCCTTTCCTGGCCCAATTCTGAGGAGAATTCCCTGTAGACTGGGATTTTATCCACTGCTGGTAGACCCGTATGACCGTACGCTTCCATACACCTGCAGATTCAGCTACTTCCTCCACACTACTGTCTTTGGCCACGCCCACATGCAGCCCCTCCCTTTAACCAATCATTAACATCTGCTCTGGAGCCATTAACCACACATGGAGCAAGACATTCCCTGCACTGTAGCACCTCTTCCCAATCTATGGATCCCATCACTCACACCCCGCAGGTATTTATAGCCCCAGCATCCTCAGACAGCGCCATCTGCAGGAGCCTGAAGTTACTACCACTTTAAACATGCAAGGTGACTCGTTTTTTTGTCCAATGAGAATCTAATTCTAATTTCAAATTAGACATACACTCTATGTCACATGTTCACGTCACAGATAGTTGGATATTAGGGAAATCCATAGATGATCATTTATGTCAGAGATGCCATATAGTCCCTATATCTGTATATTGCCATTTCAGATTTCTGTATGGGTGGGTTCAGATCTAGCCTCTAGTCTTCATATATGTCCCCAGGACATCATCATCATCCTCATCATCTTCTTAAACCAGGTACGTATGGTAAGGAAAGCGGAGAAGCCTAGATGGCCCTGTCGGATCCCGTGTGGGATTTACTTTGAAACTTCTTAGCTTCCTAATTCCTGTCTCTGGCTATTACTGGAGTAGCCTGTTACGTGCCGCAGCCTGTTTCTGAGTGTAGTAATGCAGTTTAGCCATGGTTTTACGTCATACATCATCAACTTGTTCTCCACCTTTCTCTGTGACTTGGCTGGTGACACCTGTGCCTATGCCAGCATCTCTGGTACCCGGAAGATCATGCCTGTATCATCAATTTCACTGAACATCTACCCAGGCGCTCCAGATGACTCTGTCCTCCAGTATGGAGCCTTATGAAGTTCTCTGATCTTCCTGAACCCAGCTTCTTCGGAGGGACAGTGTGTATGTGTGTCAGAGGAACCTGCTGTTAGGAGTCCTGTCTGTGTTCTCAGATGCTGCACCCAGGGGATCCAGCAGGCACAGATGCTCCCGGTGAAAAATAGCAAGCTGCTGCTGATGAGGAAAAAAAGAGCTCCATGGTGAATGCCAGTAGTTTGTGTTCCACGGTGCGTGCTCATGTTCTTCCATGACTATTAGATCAATAGAAGAGCAAGGAGGTCAAACATCAGCATTATATTTCATTTATGCTCAGCAGTGCAGCACGAGCTACAGAGAAGAAGGAAGAGCTCCAGAGCTTCCTCCATTTTCCATCTCTGTTCCCGACACTGGAATAAAACACTGCTCTGCGGAACACAAATGGTTCCCTAATTACTATTCCCTTCATCAGACCACCATATGGAACACAATTACTTGGGTTCCCCAATCACTATTCCGTACACTGGAACACTGCACTGAACACTATTAGAGGGAACACGAATGGTTGCCTGATCACTATTCCCTTAATAGGAGCACTATATGGAACATTAATGGTTCCCTAATCACTGTTCTCTACATAGGAGCACTATATGGAACATCACTGGTTCCCTAATCACTGTTCTCTACATAGGAGCACTATATGGAACATCAATGGTTCCCTAATCACTGTTCTCTCTATATGGAACATCGATGGTTCCCTAATCACTGTTCTCTACATAGAACATGGAACATCAGTAGCTTCCAAATTCCTTACATAGGAGCACTATATGAAACATCAATGGTTCCCTAATCACGTTTCTGTACACCAGAGCACTACACTGAAGGACTAGAACACTACTAGAAGAAACACAGATGGTCTCCTAATCACTATTCCCTACATAGGAGCACTATATGGAACATCAATGGTTCCCTAATTACTGTTCTCTACATAGGAGCACTATATGGAACATCAGTAGTTCCCCAATCACTGTTCTCTACATAGGAGCACTATATGGAACATCAATGGTTCCCTAATCACTGTTCTCTACATAGGAGCACTATATGGAACATCAATGGTTCCCTAATCACTGTTCTCTACATAGGAGCACTATATGGAACATCAATGGTTCCCTAATCACGTTTCTGTACACCAGAGCACTACACTGAAGAACTAGAACACTACTAGAAGGAACACAGATGGTCTCCTAATCACTATTCCCTACATAGGAGCACTATATGGAACACAAATGGTTTCCTAGTCACTATACATTTAGCCTCATGAGAAACAACACCACTCAGTTTCTATTCCAGTAATATTTCTTGATATTGATGCAGTGTCGGCTCAGTGCACAGGCAAACAGAGGATTCAGTGACATTTTGGGGAAACATGGACAGAACGAATCCTACCTGGTTGAAATAGCAGCAAATTAAAAACACCATTTATTTTCCCTATAGAGATAAACAGCATTGCTGCAGAGCTGCTTATATGTCCCGGGGTTGGGCGGGAGGGGGGTGTTTGGGGGAGAGTGTGATCAATCGTGTGTGTGTGTGACAGACTTGTATGTCGGACATTTACGGAAATACGGAACAATTGGTATTTGTTTAATACGGGATGGGTGGTGCTACGCAACCCTACGCAACCCTAGCACCAGTACTAGAAGGTACTAGAGATGCACTGGCACTAGAAGGTACTAGAGATGCACCAAACTGTAATTATCAGGCCTAGGTAGCTGGTAAAGGTTGGCGTAGCTCAGCGGATAACGTCACCACCACATGTGGGAGACTGGGGTTTGATTCCCGGTCTGGGTGACTACGCTGTGCTACACCAATAGGAGTCCTTGGGCAAGATTCCTAACACTCCACTGGCCCACCTGTCTGTATAAGAGCATCAGCTAAATGTCGTAACTGTAAATTTGAATTAGATAACTAATTTGATGTAACTGCTGGTCATAATACATTGGCCTTCGATACATGGTGCCTCCCTACTGACTGTGGAAAGCATCCTTTCCCAGAGTGTAGACTCTCGCTCTCTCACCTCCCCCTCTCCCTGCCTCTCTCCACAGCTGTAGAGGCTCAGGTATGGCCACGGGGCCTTGAACATTAGGATCAAACAACCTGCTCTGTCTACACCCACCGAGGCGAAGCCCCTCTTTTGAAATTAATTATTGAGTCAAATCAAATGCTGAAGGTTTCCGTGGAGAGGAGAGTCGGGGCTATAGAGATTAGCACATCAATTTAGTCTGTCCTCAAGGACGATTTCAGAGCAGTCTGGGGTGGGTTTTTATCCAGGTCAGAGGCATGAATGAAGGCTTGGCTGCAGAGAGTGAAGCTGTTGCATTGTAATGCAAGGCAGACCTGCATTTCTCCGAGAATGTCCGGTCAGGACTGTCTGAGAGTGATGAGCATTTATCATACTCATACATGCCCATATAAGCAGCTCTGCAGCAATGCTGTGTATCTCTATAGGGAAAATAAATGGTGTTTTTAATCTGCTGCTATTTCAAACTACTGATGTTCCATGTTCTATGTAGAGAACAGTGTTTAGGGAACCACTGATGTTCCATATAGTGCTCCTATGTAGAGAACAGTGATTAGGGAACCATTGATGTTCCATATAGTGCTCCTATGTAGAGAACAATGATTAGGGAACCACTGATGCTCCTATGTAGAGAACAGTGATTAAGGAACCATTGATGTTCCATATAGTGATCCTATGTAGAGAACAGTGACTAGGGAACCACTGATGTTCCATATAGTGCTCCTATGTAGAGAACAGTGTTTAGGGAACCATTGATGTTCCATATAGTGCTCCTATGTAGAGAACAGTGATTAAGAAACCATTAATGTTCCATATAGTGCTCCTATGTAGGGAACAGTGTTTAGGGAACCACTGACGTTCCATATAGTGCTCCTATGTAGGGAACAGTGTTTAGGGAACCACTGACGTTCCATATAGTGCTCCTATGTAGAGAACACTAATTAAGGAACCATTGATGTTCCATATAGCGCTCCTATGTAGGGAATAGTGATTAGGGAACCATCTGTGTTCCTTCAAATAGTGTTCTAGTCCTTCAGTGTAGTGCTCTGGTGTACAGAAACGTGATTAGGGAACCATTAATGTTCCCTATAGTGCTCCCATGTAAGGAATTTGGAAACTACTGATGTTCCATGTTCTATGTAGAGAACAGTGTTTAGGGAACCATTGATGTTCCATATAGTGTTCCTATGTAGAGAACCGTGTTTAGGGAACCATTAATGTTCCATATAGTGCTCCTATGTAGAGAACCGTGTTTAGGGACCCAATAATGTTCCATATAGTGCTCCTATGTAGAGAACAGTGATTAGGGAACCATCGATGTTCCATATAGTGCTCCTATGTAGAGAACAGTGTTTAGGGAACCACTGATGTTCCATATAGTGCTCCTATGTAGAGAACAGTGTTTAGGGAACCATAAGTGCTCCTATGTGAGAACAGTGTTTTAGGGGAACACTGATAGTGCTCCTATGTAGAGAACAGTGATTAGGGAACCATCGATGTTCCATATAGTGCTCCTATGTAGAGAACAGTAATTAGGGAACCATTGATGTTCCATATAGTGCTCCTATGGAGAGAACAGTGATTAGGGAACCATAGATGTTCCCTATAGTGCTCCTATGCAGAGAACAGTGATTAGGGAAACCATTGATGTTCCATATAGTGCTCCTATGTAGAGAACAGTGATTAGGGAACCATCGATGTTCCTTCTAGTAGTGTTCTAGGCCTTCAGTGTAGTGCCCTGGTGTACAGAAACGTGATTAGGGAACCATTGATGTTCCATATAGTGCTCCTATTAAGGGAATAGTGATCAGGCAACCATCTGTGTTCCCTCTAATAGTGTTCAGTGCAGTGTTCCAGTGTACGGAATAGTGATTGGGGAACCCAAGTAATTGTGCTCCATATGGTGGTCTGATGAAGGGAATAGTAATTAGGGAACCATTTGTGTTCTGCAGAGCAGTGTTTTACTCCAGTGTCGGGAACAGAGATGGAAAATGGAGGAAGCTCTGGAGCTCTTCCTTCCTCTCTGTGGCTCGTGCTGCACTGCTGAGCATAAATGAAATATAATGCTGATGTTTGACTCATTCCTGTTCAAATACGGGAAGCGATTTCGAACGCATGTCACTCACACATGACCACGCCCACACGCCCCACCCCCCTGTCCTTTAGTTTCATTTCTGAAAGGTGCCAACCCTGACTGGTGCATCTCTAGTACGTTCTATTTAAAATGCTGGCCTTCAGATGTCAGAATGGCTTGAGCTCAGTTGGAATATGGACAAATAGATGAGACACTGAAGCTCTTCATTTGCGGAGCTCCTGCTTCCCGAACACGCTCCAAAACACTAGTGTATGTGCATGCTTGTGTAGGCAGCTGAATGTGGGTTGCAGGCTGAAAAGCCTCTGTTTGAGTCATTAATGTCCCCGGGAGGAGAGCTTTAAGGTGCTCCTCAGTCACAGTGGAGCTGCCAGCGTCCCTCGTTTCAGCGACGGGAATCGTGATGCTGCTGTAGGCCATCGCGGACTGAAGCATGAAAAATAAATTACCTGGATACGCTCTTCCCCGACGTGTGGCTGTTGACACCTATTGAGATCCTTAATGCGCATTTGCACTAACCCACTTCAGAGCGCGCTAACCTGATTTTGAACCTGATTATGCCGGGAAAACAGCCCAATGGAAACCTGGCCGCGTCCTCTTAGAGCTTTCACCCAGCGCAGGCTTACGCTTAGAAAAAGCATCGCTACGTTCCTGACGCAAACAGAGGAGACTGATTATTTCCTTTCATGGCTTAATTCATTTGCCCTAAAGGAGGCCATGTGTTAGCAAGATGCTCTTTTGGTAAAATATTAATTATATTATTATCAATTAGCACTGATGAAGCACACAAACTCTTGGGAGCTTGGAGCTTAGACCTGCCGTCTTCGATCTTCAACAAAACCACGTTACATTATCAAGTTTGAGTCTCTGGTTTTAGATGTTGCTATATCAAACATGTGCATCCATATGCAACTGCTGGTGTGTGGTATTTGTGACAACTTGCATGTTAATACTGGCGCCCCCTTGTGGAGAAACTTCAACATAGCTAAACATGCACAAGTGAGATGCAAGTTTGAGAGGGGTCACATGATAGGGCTCACCATATAGTGATCCTATGTAGAGAACAGTGATTAGGGAACCATTGATGTTCCATATAGTGCTCCTATGTAGAGAACAGTAATTAGGGAACCATTGATGTTCCATATAGTGCTCCTATGTAGGGAATAGTGATTAGGAACCACTGACCCATCTAGTGTTCCTATGTCTATTAGGGAACCATTGATGTTCCATATAGTGCTCCTATATAGAGAACAGTGATTGAGGAACCACTGATGTTCCATATAGTGCTCCTATGTAGAGAACAGTGATTAGGGAACCATCTGTGTTCCTTCTTGTAGTGTTCTAGCCCTTCAGTGTAGTGCTCTTATATAGAGAACAGTGATTAGGGAACCATTGATGTTCCATATAGTGTTCCTATTCAGGGAATAGTGATCAGGCAACCATTCGTGTTCCCTCTAGTAGTGTTCAGTGCAGTGTTCCAGTGTACGGAATAGGGGTTAGGGAACCCGAGTAATAAGTGAGATGCAAGTTTGAGAGGGGTCACATGATAGGGCTTCAGGAAGCAGGATGGTCTTATGGTCGTATCGTCAACTACCAACACAGCACGCTGTTGGAGACAGTGGACAGAAGATGGCATGAACCAGCGACATGAAGGATCTGGGAGACAACATGCCTGACATGTCCGAGTGGCCCAACAGGCAGTAATGCCCTACATGAGTGATCTTTCCCGCACCTTTGACAGACGGCTGTACGGCGCAGGACTACATGCACACAGACCGTTATGTCGACTGCCCTGGACACCACGTCAACGTCACCAGTGACTAAGAATGGCGGCGGATCGTCTTCAGCTTCCTGCTTTTGGCTTAGTGGAGACGACCAACGAATCCGTGTGTGGAGGCACCGTGGTCAGCGCCAAGATGAATGGTTTGTTGTCATGCATCACACGTCCAGAAGGCCTGGTGTCACTCCACCCCACCATCTGAAGGAGCTGTCTGAGACTATTCAAGCTGCATGGGATGGATGGATTTAGGTATTTAGCTGACACTCTTATCCAGAGCGACTAACAAGGTCATTCATTCTACAGGTAGGCCAGTGCTGTCTTAGGAGTCCTGCCCAAGGACTCTTATTGGTGTAGCTTAGCATTTGCTACCTAGACTAGACTCTCACATGGGGTGGTAGCTCCCTGGCGGGTAGTGGTGTTAAACACCGGGCCACACCAACTCCAGATTATCACAGGACACCATTAGCAACCTCTGCAACTCCATGCCGAGACGTCTGGGATATGGCGTTAGCCTGACGTCATACTGAGAGACACTAGCCCAGTATCTGTAGCTCGATAAATATCGGCCATATCAGTCTAAAGTTATCATCATTTGGCAAAAATCTGAAAAGGAAGGACAGATTTGACCATAACCTGGTGGAGTAAACAAAAAGATGTTAGACTTTTAAATGAACTGGAGTAATAAAGACCCCCAGAATGGAAACACTTCAGTACAGATACACCAAAAAACTACTGAAGTACTCCACTGGTTGGTGTTGCCCAAATCTCATGTAACATTGTGATCTGATTGAAAGACACAGGCTGTACGGGCTGACAATAGCTCAGGTGGCCTTCCTAGGGTTCCACGAGCACTGAGGTTAAATTAGCACAGTGTAGTTAAAATGGCACCACACAATCATCAACTAGGAACTGGGGAAAACGGTGGGTCCAGTTGTTCGATGCTGAGGAATGACTAGCTAATGGGTAAAGGCAGTATCTCCATAAGACATTCATACACCGCCAACAGCAGCAGTTAGCTTCTGAGCTAAGATTACGGGAGCTAGATGGGGGTAGCCCCCTGAGATGTAATTAAGTCTACAGACATATATAGAGCCAGAGAGAAAAAAAAGGAAGCGACTGGGGAAAACCAGCTGCAGCTCTGTGACGTCTACTCAGGTGTTTGGACCAAGGGAGCAGCGGAAGACAGGCGTACTTCATAACCAATGGATAGGTAAAGGAGAATGAGCCAATTAGCTTGTGCGAAGGCGCCATAGTGGGAGACGTGGTGTAATGAAAACGGCTGATGAGAGATTCTCAGAGCTTCACTTCTCATAGGTAAGACTGTGAACGTTGAAAGCTGGCACTCAAAATATTTCACCGTACAAACGCTTGTTCCTCAAAAGTTCTCCGAGATTAGCCCAGCACCCAGGCGCGCAACATCTTACCTCTGAGATCTTATTAATATCACGGCAGGTTCAGGTAGCACAGAATTCAGGACAGTAGCTGTTTCAGAACAACAGTTCCTAACTGCATTATCGTCTCCTAAACTCAGATACGATTCTGTCCTAGAAGCCCAAAGGTGTCCTAAATTTTGTCCTAACTCTCGTCTACTTCATGTTTAATAATGTAGTGGAGTAAACAGAATAGCTGCACTCCATCTCCATCCTTACTGCAAAACCTGCAGGAATCCAAGAGGTCCAAGCCCCCCTTGAGCAAGCCAGAGACAACAGTGGCGAGGAAAACCTCCCTTGAGTAAAGACGAAACCTCGAGAGGAACCAGGCTCAAGGGCGGAACCCAACCTCCTCAGGTCGAACCTGGATGAAGAGAAAGAGACAGAACTAACAGGAGGAGGAGCTTAGAACACCTACTAGATACAGGCTGTTTAGTCCAGGAGGTAGGACGGCAAAGATGGAGCCGAACCATAGATACAGTTCATGATCAGAGCCAGACGCTGGTCAGTGTAAAGATTGTGGTCCGGGTGATGAAACAGGGCAGGAGACCCACGGTGGAGATGATGCTCAGATGACTCTAGCTGCTCTGGGGGTTCCCATGTGATCACTCCAGAGAAGAGGAAGAAAAGAAAGAAAGAAAGAAAGAAAGAAAGAGAGAGAGACAGAGACTGATTAGGAGGACTAAGGGGTAGACATTATAGCTTGTTGTATGAATTGAGTGTAGTTCTGAGAGTCCTGGAGAGGATTCCCAATGCGCTGGTAGCCTCTCAGTGTTATCCATCAGCGTTGATCCACTCATAGAGAAGACAGATGAAAGGGAGAGAAGTTTGGGTATTTGGTCTATTTATGGAGAAATGTAAATTATAGCGGTAAACAGATGTTATCAGCCGAATGCTTGTGCAAACTAGTAAGTTTTGAGTCTAGTTTTAAATGTAGAGAGTGTCTGATTCCGGATCGGGTGAAGGGAGAAAATTCCAGAGTTTCGGGGCTACACGAGAGAAGGCTCGACCACCTGCCATGGTTCTTCTAACTCAATTTAAGACTGGTAAGAACACTGGTAAGAAATGTGTGATAGTGTCTCATGTTTCCAACATCGGTTAGGGTTTTACAAAGTCCTAGTGTGGGCCAGACATACAGGGTTTAGAAACTGAAACTGGGGTGCGGTGGCACTATGGTGAAACAATATGTAGAACTTCCAGTTTATCACACTTTCATTTTTACCCTTTTTTCTTTTTTGACATCAGCAACAGTAGCTGTCCCAGATTACTTACGTTGGATCGTTATTTTGAGGATGTGCTTTCATTATAGCTTGCTTGGTAACGGTAGATCATCGGCTGTGACGTAGTAGCTTAAGGTTTCCTAAATGGAGACCTTAGCACCCCAGCTAGAAATGGTCTGTTCTAAAATATGGTCTGAGAATATGCAACTCAATTTTCCATGAATGTTTTCACTGGGAAGTTTTCTCTTGGTTCCCAGAATGTTCTTACTGAAGGAAGGAGGACATTCTTTATGAACATTCAGTCATCTCAGGTCTTAACATTAACATCCGTAAAACATTGTCTGAACATCACGTCACGTAATCTGTGTCGCTGACGGCATCCTCAAACCCTCCTCAGAATATCCTCTCAACGTTCTGTCAGTTCTGACTCAACCTTTAACCTTACCGGAACATTATATGACATTATGAACATCTATAAAACGTTCTGTGAACATTAGACTGAAACACTTCCTTTCAAACTTCATTAGAACTTGTCTGTAACGTTCTGGGAATGTTCCCTGCTAGCTGGAACAGACCCCCAATAGAACTTCCGGTTCTATATAGACTGGTTCCATGGGCATCTTTGGTGGGGGTGTTGCTCTCAGTGTTGGGTTGTGTGCGGGTAAATATTACTGAAGAGAAGGAGAGGGATATCAGTAGATACAGACATCAGAATGGCGACCCCAGTCATCCTTTGCAGTGACACCTGTAGCTCCGCCCATTCCTGCTGAAGTTACAAGCAGGGTTTAAGCCTGAATGGCTTGGTTTAATAGACGGCAGCTAATCAGGACTAAGGGCAGAGGATAGGTGGGTCTTAAAGGCATATTATGAGGGATTAGGAGAGGATGGAACATGCTAAGTGATTATACCTCAGGGGAAATATTACAGACGCAGCCTGCGGGCTCTTGTAAGCGCTGTCTTGTGTACGCCAGCATTGATTTAAACTTGAAAGATGTTGTATCCGCTGGTGGTGCTGAGATGTATTCTCATGTGACCTACTCTAGAGGCCTCAGTACACCCCTCTTCCCCTTGAGAAAAGGAGGGATGTATGAATGGAATCATTGCGCCATCTACAGGTTGGGTCTGGCATTGCATGTTGCACAGGAGTAGCACACCATGGCATCTCAAATGTGGACTCCACAGAACCATTCTGCAGAATATCA
Organism: Prochilodus magdalenae; assembly: GCA_024036415.1. Classification (NCBI taxonomy): domain Eukaryota; kingdom Metazoa; phylum Chordata; class Actinopteri; order Characiformes; family Prochilodontidae; genus Prochilodus; species Prochilodus magdalenae. Next base: position 154,025 of record JAMWET010005394.1, on the reverse strand, counting down.
GCGGTTGTGATGTAAACAGAGTCATTCAGAGTGGGCTTGGGGTGAAATGGTTGATTGTACGGATGCTTTTACATTGGCAGTGATTGGATCCAGGGGTCACCATGACTACAAGGCCAACATAGACACTTTATTTACTTTCTAAACCTCCAGTGAACCTGCAGGTCTCCTGAGTGTTCATAAAAAAAAAAAGGGGGGCATTCACCCAACAAACAGGTGTGTTAGTGTGTGTGTTGCTGGTGTGAGTGGATCAGACACAGCAGTGCTGCTGGAGTGTTGAGACACTGTGTCCACTCACTGTCCACTCTATTAGACACTCCTACCTGGCTGGTCCACCTTGTAGAGGGACAGTCAGAGACGATAGCTCATCTGCTGCTGCACAGTGCAGTGTTGGTCATCCTCTAGTCCTTCATCAGTGGTCACGAGATGCTACCCACAGGACACTGCCCCACAGGACGCTGCCCCACAGGACACTGCCCACAGGACGCTGCCCCACAGGACGCTGTTGGCTTAATAGTTTTGGTTGGTGGACGATTCAGTAGTCAAGTAGTGACACAGATGCGTTTGATCCACTCACACCAGCACAACCAACACTAACACACTACCACCACATCAGTGTCCCTGCAGTGCTGAGAATGATCCTCCACCCACATCACACCTGCTCTGTGGTGGTCCTGTGGGGCTCCTGACCATTGAAGAACAGAGTAATACAGTATACAGAGAAACAGATGGACTACAGTCTGTGCCTGTAGAACTACAGGGTGTCCTATATGGTCAGCAGAGCTGATAAACCGGACAATGACTGACTATATAAGGTAGGTGTACCTAATGAAATGGCTGGCGAGTGTATACATAGTACATTAACCATATGTATATTTAGTATGTCCACTCTTCACTTCTATTACAGCTTCCCGTCTTTTCAGGAGACTCACTTTCAGTCCCTCAAAGAGACACACCTCCAAAGTTCAGTCTTAGAAGTTGGTTTAGCATTATCTGCTCCTTCTCACCATCCAAATAACCCCAACACATTCAGTGATGTTGAGGTTCTGCACTCTGGGGTGGTCTGTCCTTTGTTCTGAGAACGCCAGCAGCTTCTTTGTTTGATGTGTGTGTGTCTCCTTTTCTCAGTGAGCAGCTTCCTGAAGAGCTACACATCCTTTCAGACCTCCGTAGGGTTGAGGTGTCTTCTCACAGTGGACGGATGGACAGAGATACCTGTGGATGCTCTCAGACCTGAAGCTAGTTTGGAGCTCGGTGTTCTCCTCTCTCTCAGAGATGAAAGCAGTAAGTGCTGTTGATCTGTTGGGGACAGTGTTGGGGCGTCTACCAGATGTTCCAGTGGTTGTAAGGAATCTCTTTTTTCCTGTAGCTTTTAATTAGTTTTTAAACTCCACTTTGTGGGAACTTCACCTGTTTTCATGCTGACGTTCTTCCTTCCTTACGCACGTGGGTTAGCTTATCTCTAACCTCCTCACAAACAGCTCAAGAAGAAAGATGAATGGCATGTGCTGAATCACTGTTTTAACTGGCAGTGAAATAAATGTAGGGTCTCGGACAGAATGTCCGTGTACAGAGACAGGTGTATGTATGTGTATCACCACTAGAGGGTGTGATTTATTAAGGCACTGCCCTGCTCTATGATACTGAACACGATAGGAGTGGGATCCAATCACCCTTTCACTGTTTGATCAATCTACAGTGTCTGCCTTATATCTGTTTCACATGTTTATGTTATATGAAGATGACAGTCACATGAAAGGCGTTCTGAAAAGATCCCCTCGCTTCACTTTCAGCATTTCATCATCAAAGGCTTTTAAAACATTAGAGGAATTAAAAATGTCTCCATGAATAAATGGTTGGCACCACCAATGGTGAAGCTCCATGACTTAACCAGTCAGAATCATTCACAGTGGTGGTGATAGGAACCAGACGTCCAGAAGTAGCCGCCTACTGAAAGCACAAGGCAGGTGTTTCTAATAAAATGGCCAGTTAGTGGAAGTAAAAAGTAGTGGCCAGTTAGTGAACTCACAAGATATGTGTTTCTAACCATGTGGCCTGTGCATGGAAGCACAAGGTAGGTGATTCTAATAAAATGGCCAGTGCATGGAACCACAAGATAGGTGTTTCCATTAAAGTGGCCAGTTAGTAGAACCACAAGGTACGTGTTTCTAACCGTGTGGTCTACACATGGAACCACAAGATAGGTGTTTCCATTAAAGTGGCCAGTTAGTAGAACCGCAAAGTAGGTGTTCCTAATAAAGTGTCCAGTACGTGGAGTTACAGGGTACGTATCACTAATAATGTGACCAGTTAGAAGACCCATATGGTAGGTGTTTCCATTAAAGTGGCCAGCTGGTAGAACCACAAGGTACGTGTTTCTAACCATGTGGCCTACGTATGGAAGCAAAAGGTAGGTGTTTCTAATCAAATGGCCAGTTGGTGGAACCATAGGGTAGGTGTTTCCATTAAAGTGGTCAGCTGGTAGAACGCCAAGGTAGGTGTTTCCCATAAGGTGGCCAGTTGGTGGACCAGAAAGATAGGTATTTCCAATAATGTGACCAGCGCGTGAAACCACAACCTAATTGGAAGGTACTGCTTCTATATGCCCACTGAACATGCGCAGATCAGATTCCCACGTACAGCTTCCCTCAGCAAGTGTCTGAACAGCACACAAACAGAAGCATCCGTCCGAACACCCTTTTTTTTGTTTGTCCTTTGTTCCCCCACCCATTTTTCGACAAGCCCCGCCCCTTAACCAATCTCAGCGTACCTAGGGGGCGGGGCATGGCGGAAAACGGGTGTGAGGAAAGAAAAGCCAAGCGATAAAAGCAATAATAGGACTAATGATAATAATAAGAGTAGCGCGATAAACAAAGAGCTGATAGGGGTGGATACGTGTTGGCGCGTCTGCGCGTGCGTGCGTGTGTGCGAGCGCTCGCGCGCCCGCCCGCCCTCGTTCCATCATCCGTTACGCACCTACACCATGTGAGAGAGAGAGAGAGAGAGAGAGGGAGAAAGGGAGGGAAGGAGAGAGAGCTGTTTGTGCTTTTTGGAGGGAGGGAGAAAGAGAGAGAGAGAGAGACATATGTATGGTCGGGCTGGGCAAAAAAACAGGACAACAAAAACAAACAAACAGAATCTTACGTCAAGGGCTACGAGTGCACGAGAGGAGTCAACATCAGCCGCGCGAGCTCTGCACGCACGCCTACAAGTCAACACAGCTTGTCAACACCATCAATATTTGGGTCCATTTCCTTACTGAAGGCGAGGCTCGAGGCAGCACGCTTCTCCCCCCAGAGGACCCGAGCAGCCTGCTGAGTGAGTACTGACTGTTCTTTGCTGTTTTCCTGTTTCATCCCGCGTGCTGCTCTCCTTAAGCCTTTGCAATGGCGCTTCCCTTGCATGGAAGCACAAACGGTCCAATCAGTGAGACCGAGCAGCTGGATATATGCAGGAGAACCCGCCTGAAAATGGTCCTGTATGCAACAACCAGACTGACATTGCCTGAGATTGTGTGTGTGTGTGCGAGTGCGCGAGCATGCGCGCGCGCCAACCGTTTAGGAGCTCGAGCATGTGGGGTTTGTGCGGTAGCAGCACTAGCACTGTGGATGTGAATGGGTGGGATGCTCCAACGTGAGGAGGCTGGAGCTGGCCTCGTGTTTGAATTCGCCCGTTCCACCTTAAATGGTGCAGCAGTTCCATTCTGGCGCCAGAGGTGGACCGGGGAATTCGATTAAGGAGGCAAGTAAAGCTTCTCGCCATCCAATATGGCCGTGTGGACAGTTGGGTTCCCTGACAGCTCAGCTGAGATCCATTCCTGCTGTGCAGCTGGTGGCATTGTTACTACTTGTCCCCTTTAAAGGGTCCATGTCTCTTTTAATTTTAGTCCATTTTATTCCAGTGGCATTTATGTTACTAAGCAACCTTTTTACAGCCTCACTTAAAATTTCTCAGGCTGTTTTCTTGCTGCCTACTTTGCCTTTAAAAAAAGGAACCCCACCAGTATTTTCCAAATACAGGCATAATGAAACTGTTGGGATGTAAATGAAGTCATTAGGAGGGTTTGGTGTGCCATGCTCCGCTCACAGGAGGTGATGAAAAGCTCCCCTCGTAGAAAGTTGGGGTGTTGTTGTGTACCAATGTTTTCCCATATATAGACTCAGAACAGACCCAGGTAGGTTCACTTGCGGTTCTGACATAGTGTCCATATGTGTGTTGTAGACATGGTGACCCCTGGTTCCCACCACCACCACTGTAAAGGAATCTGAGTCTCTACAATCAACCAGTTCACACCAAATGCATTCTAAATGACATGCTTATATCAAGCATTTGCAGAAATAGGCGGAGTTCCCCTGTAAGGGTGAACCCCTCTTGGGGTGGGGCTGAATTGCTAAGACTTGAATAGGTGGACATATATATCAATGGTGGTGACATCACAAAATTATTGACTGGTTGTAGTGGTTGGTTTTAGTGTTCATACATGAACTGTGTGCACCGGGGGAATGACAGTAGAGTCTCTCAGTATGGCGTCAGGCCGCCGTGTTTGCTAACCAACATGCCCGACGTCTCAACATGGAGCTGTAGAGGTTCCTAATGGTGTCCTGTGATAATCCATCCCATGCAGCTTGAATATTCTCACACAGTTCCTGCAGATGGTGTGGTAGGGGTGGAGGTGGAGTGGGACCAATCTGGATGTGTGATGCGTGCCAACAAACCGTTGGCGCTGACCACGGTGCCTCCACACACTGATTCGTTGGTCGTCTCCACCAAGACCAAAGCGGGACTCGTCATTAAAGATGACCCGCTGCCATTCTGAGTCACTCCAGGACAGTCTGGGATGACACCATTGCAGTGTTTGGTGATGGTGACGTGGTGTTAAGGGCGTATGTTGTAGCAGTCTGTGTGCATGTAGTCCTGGGGGATGCATGCGTCTGCCAATGGTGCTGCACTAACAGGAAGACTCGTGGAGGCACCACTGCTCGCTGAATATCCGCAAGTGTGGCTGTTGAGTCAGCCAGGTACAGCGATAAGGCCCGTCCTTGCTTACGTCACATGTTCGGCGTGAGACTTGAGTCATTTGCATGTCTCACCCACCCAAGTTTCATTCCTGTACGTTGATTTCTTCTGGGTGCAGCTGTTTGTGCAACTAATCTTTAGAGGATGAGCGTATGAAACGAGATAATGAGATGCTAAGACACAGCTATAGACACAAAGGGACATTATGATGTCTTGTTATTATGACCTGAATGGCACTAAATGGCTGTTCGGTTTCCCCAAAGGCTGAACTTGGCCTGAATTTGAATGTGGTGATGTAACTTGAACATCTGCGACTGCATGAGTATCTTATCCGTATCGTTCCAATGCTTTAAATTATTCACTAAGAGAATTGTACGTAGTAATGAATAGGGCTGCCCTTTAAAAGTCGACGAGTCGAGTCGTCAGTCGGCAACCCTTTAAGTCGACTGAAACCCTTCAAATCGGCTGACAGCAGTGACCTTTTTTTTCCCTCTGTAAAACAGACTAAAGCTTACAAAAGTGCACAAGAACTTTAAGAATGTAAAAAGACATGCTAATAATTATTAAAGGGGAATAATAAATACATATGTAAGGTCTAGCTGGGCGGTGACGCACGCTTGCTAAAAAATGAAATCCACGTGACGACGTGCACTGGCAGTTCACCGCTGAAGGAAGCTGAAGCTGTGAAGCTGAGAAACACGGGGGGAACGATGTTTCAGAGAAAGCCTGGAGGAGGTTTTGAAGAAGAGAATCTGAACAAATGAAACCGAATTCTGCTCGTCATTTAGTCAGACATCCAACACTGCTTCAAACGAGTGAGCTGACTTTCGTTTTAGTCATAACGGCTGTGTGCGGTGAAGGAGAAACGAAGCGGAGACATTTGTGTTATAATAATTCTGTTATTTTAGAACCTAAATTGCAGATATTTATATTTATTCGTCTACAGCTGAGATTATCTTTATTTAAGGATAAGTACAGTCATTAATACGCCTGCCGATAAACGAGAGATAATGATTTCAGGTTTCTGGTTTTATTTAGCAGCTCATTATTTATGAGAGATGAGAGACGAAGGGTCCTCCTACTGAAGAAGCTGTTAGAAGTGAGATTAAAAAGACTGTAAGCTATAAGCGCTAATGTTCAGTATAAATACGCGCTGCTGCCCGGCGCTGTATCCTGTAACTAAATCAGGCTCCAGTTCAGATCGATCATCATAAGCCCCGCCTCTTTTAGTTCAGAAATATGTTCCTGTGACTCTGCTGACTTTCTAAATGAGGAGGATCAGATCTGAACCGTATGCAGACTGATTTACTGATTACTAGATAATGTACATGGAGAAAAAACATGAACGAATAGTCGAATCGTCGACCAGGACGGGCGAATCCGATTCGACTGACAAAATTCTGAGTCGGGTACAGCCCTAGTGATAAATATGACGACTTGTTAAGTATGAAACAAAAATGGGTAAGTACGACATCTAGTGGTGTGTCTCTGCATCGTTTAGCTACCTGATCTTACCTGAATCTACCTTTTTCTTGCTTATACGATTTCCACTTGTAGTTTTTCCAAGATGTTTTGAGTGCCTCTGTTTTCATCCCAAATTTGCACATTTCAGCCGTAATCATAATCTCCCTGTAGAACAACACAGATTGGTTCGTCTTGGTTCTCCTCAGTGGTTCATTCTCATTTCCCTCAGTGTTTTTTCCCTTCCACAAGGGAACCTCTGTGTAAGGAGATCCTCAAAAGGAGAACCTTAATATATAATCATAATCTTGGTTCATCTTCCTCATGAAGAAAGGAAAACTGAAGAAGAACCACTGAGAGGAACTGAAACCCAATAGGAAAGACTCCCTAAGTACATGAGAGAGAACCCCTGATGTCCCGTTTCCACCTTCCACCAATAACACCTAGCCCTTAAACTGGTTCTATTCAGGCTGCATAGAACCATGGTTCTGTCCAGGGAACCAGTCTGAGTTTGCGCCAGCTCGTTTTGGAACCAAGAGACGTCAGAGGGTATGACATCTACATCCAACACCGGGCTAAACTACACAGCGGTAGTAAACAGTATTACCAAGATGGCGGAGCGTATAGCGTTTGTGCTGATATTCCAGATGTTGGTTTGTATCCAGAAAGCAAGCACAGACCACCTGCTGGTGACAAGAAGGCGTAGAAGAGGTTCTTCGGGAGACCACTGGTAGCCCTTTACCACCAACATGGTGCCGGTGTCTAAACCCTGAACCGTTCTGCACTTTCCACCGCAAAAGAAATAGTATGCTACCATAAAGGTCTGCGACGTTCCAACACCATGAACTCTCTGGTCTGGAACCCGTGACGCAAGTGGCAAAGGGGTGTGGCACTGCACGATGAACTGAGCTGAACTCGGGAACAGTCGTATCCTGCCAGTGAGGTACTCGTGGATGAACGCATTCAACAGGAGGCGTCTAGCTTCTAACGAGCTAAGAGGTGAAACCTTAAAGACACCTGTCGTTTAATACGTGCGGGAGAGCTGGAATGTGAGGAACACTACACACATCTATAACACGTAAGCTGCTGCTTTATAATAGTACACCTTCATAACGGAGAGAGGAAACGGAACTACGAGTCGTCCTGCGTGTAATCGCTGCCTGTGGTGGCCCTCTGGCCTGAGCACAGATGCTGAAGGAGTTGATTCTGGATGGTGAGATATACGCTCTCAAAGCAAGAAGTGAAGTTTCCCCCTGAAGAACATGCTCTGCCATGCTGTTCTAATGCCTTGTCCATCAACTTCTGCTCACGGACTAAGGACCACCCACCTCGAGATGCGTAATCGCTCAGCTCTCAAACCGGTGGAAAAGAGGAGAGAGTAGAGCCTGGTGAATCAGCACGGGCACGAGCACTGGCACTTTGTTGGTGGAAAGGAGGGACGTGTGTCACCGTTGTTGCTTTCCTGACACACCCACAGATGTGGTCTCAGTTCATGCTGAAGAACCTACTATTCTTTGCTTCCAGCTGGGAGCGAACTTCCAGGTTCCAAACATACTAATATTTAATGGAAAAGCACCAGACAGTTCAAAATTAAATGCACGAACCGGAATGGGACCAGCTCCACATTGGTTGAAGAGGGATATGAGAGGAACTAAGACCAAAAAGCAGAACCACCCAAAGAGCTGGAGGAAGAACTACTGAGAGGACTGGAGACTCAAACAGGAGTCTGTGAGGGAGTGTGAGATATAATAAAATCTAAATATATAATAGAGGACTAAAACAGGGGCACTTAGATCATACAGAGAAGATAAGCCAATTATAAACAAGGGACTAATAATAATAATAATAATAATAATAATAATAATAATAATAATAATTTAAAACTGTATTACTGTATTGTCCCAACAGTTATCCCCCTGAACTGGTGACTACCACACATGGTTCAGTATCGTCTGTGAGTTACTCAGTGTTGTATTTGCAACGCCGCTAAAACACATTAGCATGTATGCACGTATTCAGCCTACAGCGTTTTAGCCCCACCCATTCCCACTGCTCCTTTTATTGAAGGCCTTTACAAACTGCAAATCAGAACAGAGCTTATTTACATATTGGTCTTAAACACACCGTAATGACAGCCTGTTTATGTTTATGGTACATGGTTTTTGGTTTATGGTACATGGAGCCACACAGATGTGGGAGGATAGTGATAGTGATGGGACATCACATGTCTTGCATACAAACAAAGGGATATGGGATGTGGGTACATTGCAGCAGTTGTAAGGACAACGGTCACTGCTCCGGGTCCTCTTATATGGTCTCCCTGCCCACTATGTCATTGTGGTCACCCATCCAATATGCTTTGATTGTAGTGGCTGTGAAACTGAAGGTATTTCCTCGATGATTGCTCATAAGAACCTGACTGGTTTAGATTTGGCAGCAGATCTGGGATCTGGGACAGAGCCCTACCATCAGTGCCAAAAGCTGTGTCAGTCAACTTTACGCTTGAGTGAGCTTTTTAAACACTGGGTCAGTGGGCAGTCTCTAAAGCAGGCCCGGTATTGATCAGCAGAGCCTGCACAAATAATAGATTCCCCACCATTAGTGTTCAGTGAGGGCAGACTGCTTAGAATGTAAACACCAAAGTTATACAGTCTGTTGGTGTCGTATGGTATGATACTCAGTTTCAGTTGTAGCTGTTGATATATACAGTACATAGTACATATCATGGGATAGCAGTATGCAAACTGATCATGCACTGGCGTTTCCTCAGGGGACGGCTTGGGAACACCCACACCTGCGTGTTTGATGAATAGTGTGGCCTACGCGTTCGCCCAACAGGAGCCCAGTTGAGGCACTCCATCATCATGCCTCATTTGAGCTCCAATAATTCACGTTGCTATGTCGTACACATGCTGGTCAGTGCCTAGCCTCACTCATGTCTAACAAGTTGTATAGGTGTGGCTGTTCCCAAGCCATAATCAGTTTACATGCTGTTGTCTCATGACCTTTGGTGGTCAGTGTAGGTATAGTGTGGTCCTGATTCCATGATTAAAAAATATATTGATTAAAATTTATAGGGATGCACCGGAAATTGGAAATTTGTTGGCTGAAGCTGAAACTGTACAAAATGAACCATTGGCCGAACATGTTTTTTTTCCAGAAGTGTTTTACTTTTTCACCATTGCATAAATTATATAGGCTAAACTCCAGATAGCAAGCGGAGGTGGGCCACATCTAGCCACGATGTGAGCTTCTGTGAATCTGCTGTAAGCCAAAGGTGGGCCATATATTTACGACATGCATTTGGCCCACCTGTCCCAAAACAGATCTGGTCCACTTCTATCACAGGTACGGCAGAGTTGCTCACTTTTTCTCAGTGAAAAGTGTATTTTATGCTTTTTGGTAAATCATTTTCGGTTGCTGAACATTCGGTGCATACCTACATATCTATGATCCAGGCTTATTGAAGCAGTTGATAGACAGAGATTTTACAAGTCACTATAAAGCATTGTTCGGCAGTATGAACAATTTGTATTGGCTCCTAGCACTGGTTTCTATGTGCTCCATTGAAACACAGAGGAAACCCACACCAGCAGGAGCTCACTAGTAGTTACTCGCATGTTTATGAAGTAGATTTAGTGTCGGCTGTTTTGAATTTTATGTATGTGATTACTCAGTAAATCATTAAAATAATCATCATAAAACTTCTGATATAGTCTGTAGTGATGGTTCCAGAAAAATAGCAAGGGTATGTTTAAGTCATTCATGTCCAACAACTACATTTACAGTAATGCCCCACCACTTGATTTAAGCTGGTCTGCCCAAAGCCGGGGATAATGCTTGATGTAGACCACTAGACAGCTATCCTAACTCCACCCCCTCACCCAATAAGAGAACAAACTTGCTTCTGTACTATGTCTTTTTAAATTTATCCTATATAATTTATGAAGTTGCTCGTATAGTAGTTATCATCTATTTTAAAAAAAAATTATTGCATATAATTTCACATTGATATTCAGAATCAAGTTTTGTCTGTTGATTTTGTTGAGAAACAGCAGTACCATGTGATCAAAGTACTGAATTTAACGATAAAATTATAAAATTCTCATTTTAATTCATTTTCTCAGAATCAGTTTTGACCTCTGAGAAATCATGGACCATATTTACAGAGGAGTCACACGTTTCCTAAATTGCGGCATAATTCAGCGGCTGCAATGTAAACAAAGTCATTGAGACATCATGGCGTGATGTAAAATGGTTCATTGTAGAGACTTGGAGACTATCATGAAACAGTGTCCCGAAGGTCAGGCAGTGCACTCATAACCATTTCCTGTAATAACGTTCTGTAAGGGAGCTTTAAGAGGTGGACGTCTGGTTCCCATCACCCCCACTGTGAACACTTCGGACTCTGTAAGCTTATCAGAGCCGAGCATTTCACACCAAACCACTCTGAATGACTCTTGATCTTAGCGTGCGGACAGGTTGATTTTTAAAGCGGGTTCTGAGATATCAGTGCGATCACAAACATGCCGATTGATGTATCAGAGCGTGTATTGATGATACAGTGCTGTATTGAGCTCGGCCCTGAAGCCTGTTAGCCCATAGACTCCCATGACTCTGATTTAGAAAGCTGTTCCGTCCACTCGAGCACGCTGAAGGAGTCATGCTTGTTCTGCCATTTTTCCAACAGAGCGGCTCTTATCTGGTCGAGGCCGTGTCTGCTGAAGCTCTTGGTGTTCTCCCCCAGACGCTGTGCTGAGGAAGCGGCTTCTGCCTGTCACCTTCACTGAACGCAGTTTTTAGGAATATCAGAAAGGAAGGAAGTCCATTTTTCGTGTGGACAGGTAGGGCTCAGATGACCCAGCAGCTGGACAGTAGTTTTTTTTTTGGGGTAGAATAAAAATATAACCAGTAACTCTCTGCCTGGTTAGAGGGCTTCACGGGAACTTACAGGTACACCATCTGAGATGCTAACCTACACTCATTCCCACAGTTAACTAGCACTCGTTACCATGGTTACCTTACACTCGTTCCCATGGTTAGCTTACACTCATTCCTGTGGTTAGCTTACATTCGGTCCCGTGGTTAGCTTACACTCGTTCCCGTGGTTAGCTTACACTCGTTCCCGTGGTTAGCTTACACTCGTTCCCGTGGTTAGCTTACACTCGTTCCCGTGGTTAGCTTACACTCGTTCCCGTGGTTAGCTTACACTCGTTCCCGTGGTTAGCTTACACTCGTTCCTGTGGTTAGCTTACACTCGTTCCCGTGGTTAGCTTACACTCGTTCCCGTGGTTAGCTTACACTCGTTCCTGTGGTTAGCTTACACTCGTTCCCGTGGTTAGCTTACACTCGTTCCCGTGGTTAGCTTGCACTCGTTCCCGTGGTTAGTTTGCACTCATTCCTGTGGTTAGCTTACACTCGTTCCCGTGGTTAGCTTACACTCGTTCCCGTGGTTAGCTTACACTCGTTCCAGTGGTTAGCTTACACTCGTTCTCGTGGTTAACTTACACTCGTTCCCGTGGTTAGCTTGCGCTCATTCCTGTGATTAACTAACACTCGTTCTCGTGATTAGCTTACACTCGTTCGCGTGGTTAGCTTACACTCGTTCCCGTGGTTAGCTTGCACTCGTTCTCGTGGTTAGCTTACACTCGTTCCAGTGGTTAGCTTGCACTCGTTCCAGTGGTTAGCTTACACTCGTTCCCGTGGTTAGCTTGCACTCGTTCCAGTGGTTAGCTTGCACTCGTTCCAGTGGTTAGCTTGCACTCGTTCCCGTGGTTAGCTTACACTCGTTCCCGTGGTTAGCTTACACTCGTTCCCGTGGTTAGCTTGCACTCGTTCCCGTGGTTAGCTTGCACTCGTTCCCGTGGTTAGCTTACACTCGTTCCCGTGGTTAGCTTACACTCGTTCGCGTGGTTAGCTTACACTCGTTCCCGTGGTTAGCTTGCACTCATTCCTGTGATTAACTAACACTCGTTCCCGTGATAAGCTTGCACTCGTTCCCGTGGTTAACTTACACTAGTTCCCGTGGTTACCTTGCACTCGTTCGCGTGGTTAGCTTACACTCGTTCGCGTGGTTAGCTTACACTCGTTCCCGTGGTTAGCTTACACTCGTTCCCGTGGTTAGCTTGCACTCGTTCTTGTGGTTAGTTTGCACTCGTTCTCGTGGTTAGTTTGCACTCGTTCCCGTGGTTAGCTTGCACTCGTTCTTGTGGTTAGTTTGCACTCGTTCCCGTGGTTAGCTTGCACTCGTTCCCGTGGTTAGCTTGCACTCGTTCTTGTGGTTAGTTTGCACTCATTTCAGTGGCTGACTTTCATTTATTCTCGTGGTTAACTTACATTAATTCTTCAGGTTCCACAGCACTTATTCCCATGGTTATGCTACACTGATTCTCATTCACACTACACTCATTTCTTTGGTTAAGTTAGAATTATTCCTAGAGTTACACAGCACTTATTCTCATGGTTACTCTACAATCATTCTCATGGTTATGCTGCACTTGTTACCATGGTTACCCTAGGGGTTAAAGATGAAGTTAGTTTAACCGTGTATTCAAACTGATTTAAATTGTTCTGGGGGAAATGACAGAACTCATGGAGCAGAACCGTTTAGCCACCACTGGAGGTTATTTGAGCTGTCTCAGTTCTGGCTACCTTGTCTAAAGAACCCTTAAAGAACTCATGTACATTAGAGGCTAATCGGTGGGTTCCATATGGAGACGCTTGACGGAGACGTCGCTTGTGTTGTCAAACAGAACATGGAGGTGAATTTCAGCGTGTAGGTCTCTTTACTGCACCGTGTCGGAGAGAGGCTGGAAAATGTCCAGAAGCTTCCAGAGGACGGCTGACAGCTCTGAGGTGTTAGTGAATGCGGTGACCTGCATAGCCAGCCCGTATCTACGTCCTGACAGCGGCTGCGTCTGTGTAGCTGCATGGAAGGCTGGTTTCCTCCCTTCCTGCCAGAGAGGCCCCGAGTCTTGACGCTTCACAGATGAAGGATTTCTCTGCAGTTTGGTCCCCCCTCTTTACCATACACACTGCATGTGCTGGTCTCCTTCAGCCTCGCAGCCTTTCCTCCCAAATTCCTGGAAAGATAATGCCTCGAAGTGAGCTCCCCTCTGTATTGTTGTGATAGTGTCATGGTTGGGAATCAGGGGGGCTGCTCAGAGCCGGAGCAAAGCCAGAGGAAGATTTCAGGAAGGGTTTCAGGGTGGGCTGTCACGAGTCTTATAATGAAGTTCTTATTCGGACTTACCGAGGCTGATAGTAAGTACAGACCCTGAACTGTTTAACAGCTGGCAAAAGTTTTATCATTTTTGGTGCTAACGTGGTAAAGTGAACACTTAACACACACATTTATTATAATATAATCGACTTTTATATAAAGTACCAATATGTAGAATAAATGGACTTTTATATAAGTAGCAATGTGTAAGATAAATCTACTTTATTTAAAGGAGCAATGTGTAAAATGAATCGACTTTTATTTAAAGGAACAATGTGTAAAATGAATAGACTTTTATTTAGAGGAGCAATTTGTAAGATTAAACAACTTTTATTTAAAGGAGCAATGTGTAAAATGAACCGACTTTTATTTAAAGGAGCAATGTGTAAGATGAAACAACTTTTATTTAAAGGAGTAATGTGTGAAATGAATCGACTATTATTTAAAGGAGCAATGTGTAAAATGAATCGACTTTTATTTAAAGGAGCAATGTGTGTAAGATGAATCAACTTTTCAGAAAGTTGTGATGTCCACCCTTATCCTAAGAAACAAAGGTAAGTGTTGCTTTGAACCTTTTTATTCATCAGTAAAGAGGAAATGTTGAAAGTTCTTACCATGTGTGGACAGCTGCGGTGGTCGCTAGGCCGGGGCTAGCTGGTTAGCATGCTACCTAGAGTAAATATTTCTATATATCTTAGACGCACCATCAAAATGGTCAGTTCTTTACATTCTGCTGATACGTGTAGTACATTTTTGGAATTTTTTAAACTCAAAAATCTTACATATTGCTCCTTTAAAATCAGCGTACATTGAGAGTGACCTCATTTATTTCGGAGAGGCCAATCGTTCTCTAAGTAGAGAGTTTTTGAGCCATTTTGTGCCATTTGTGTTTTTACACACAGAGGAACTACTCTTCCGCTTTTTACCCATCTGTGAAGTGAAATGCGCGCACACACGCACACACACACACACACACACACACACACACTAGGGGGGCGATGAGCACACTTGCCTGGACCGGTGGGTCATGGGAGCAGTTGGGAGTTAGGTGCCTTGCTCAAGGGCACCTCAGTTGTTACTATCAGTTCTGGGAACCTCCGGTCACAAGGCTGGTTCCTTAACCTTCAGCCCACAACTGCCCCCACAGGCTTGGGCTGTGTAGTGACAGTGTAGCTGAGCGTTAGTCGAGCGTTATATGATTAGATTTTAAAGAGAGTAAATATAAAATAATTAAAATGTGTCCAATAAACCAAAATAAAACAAAAAAGCATAAGACACGTGAGATCCAAACGATTAAAAATAACCAATAAAATACTACTAATTAACATAAATAGATAAAAGCTGAATGTCTGCAGCTTGTGCACACCTGAGATGTCCGATTACTGCTAGTGTGGTGATGATAAAAGGCCGAACCGAGTGGTTTTGGTAAAGTAGTGTTTGGAGCTGGGTTTATTTGGCGCTCGTCAGTGTGCCGTCAGAGTGTCTGAGGAGCAGGCTTTGTCTGAGTAATGGTTGTTTTCTCCCCGGTCTATTGTGAAGCGGCTTGGCTCTGCAGTCGCTGCTTTACTGAAATGACTCGTTATTGGTTTGTGGTTTTACTGAAACGTCACAGCCCATACCTCACCATCACACAATTCCCAGTCCAGCAGGAAGCGCTCTGTGAAGTTTACTATGCCACATCGGTTCTAAATGCACTCGGCACAGAACTCAACCACCAAAGCACCGAGTGTCCAAACAGACAGCCAGTATAATCACTAATTTCTATTTTAAATATTAATTACTTTGTTTATTGAGTTATTAGTCATTTTTTTGATCTGCTGAGGGGGGATTAGGGTCCGAAACAGAATCAGACCATTAGTAAGTAAGTTCTGGCTGTGTCCCGAGTGGCACTCCTCAGGCTTCCATACAGGCAGCATGTGAGTCAGGTATACGGTTATATTGCTCATGTGTTAATTAAGGGATTCATTTTTTAGCCACGCCCACCAGAGCAAAGTGCCAGTAGACGTGGTAATTTGAGTAAACCTGGTCACTGTGTTTGTTCCAACTAGGACCGGAACCTTGAACAAGACTCCAGCTCATTATATCCCAGAGGCAGTAGGAGGAATATGACTGGTGTTCCTCATACGTTCTGGTGGTTGTGGTTGTGGAGGTTGATTTGGTTAGAGGGCCAGTTTACATGGAGCTTCATCACTAGCCTGTTCGCAGACAAGTTCACCAGAAAGGTGGTTCATTTTTAAGACGGCGTTTAAA
This sequence comes from Prochilodus magdalenae, assembly GCA_024036415.1. NCBI lineage: Eukaryota > Metazoa > Chordata > Actinopteri > Characiformes > Prochilodontidae > Prochilodus > Prochilodus magdalenae. The sequence continues at coordinate 138,079 of JAMWET010005394.1, read as the reverse complement.
ATGGCACTGTTTCTAGTCTGATGCACCACTTGGTCCTGTTTTGGAGCCAGATCAGGGCCTCCAGTAGTAATGTGTTTTAGCGCCTTGGCTAGCTGTGTTAGCTCATGTGTTAGCTCTTGTTTTAGTTCACTACTGTTTTAGCTCCTATTGTAGCTCTTGTTAGGTCCTGTTTATTTTAGCTCCTGTTTGTTTTAGCTCTTGTATTAGCTCTTATGTTAGCTCTTGTGTTAGCTCCTGTTTGTTTTAACCCCTGTTTGTGTTAGCTCTTGTGTTAGCTCCTATTTGTTTTACCTCTTCTATTAGCTAGTGTGTTAGCTTCTGTTTTAGCTCTTGTGTTTTTTGAGCTCCACTTGCCTTCGTTTGATGATGGACTTTGTTTGATGATGGAGTGAGTTAGTTCTTCTCATAGTATGAGTAAGAACAGAGTAAGAACCTCGATGTGTTTATGTGGTTGGTGGTTGGTGTAGCTCAGTGGGTAACACCACTACTCAGGGTGCCACCTTAACATGTGGGAGACTGGGGTTCGAATCCCAGTCTGGGTGACTATGCTGAGCTACACTAATAAGAGTCCTTGGACAAGACTCCTAACACTACATTGGCCTACCTGTAATCATTAACCTTGTAAGTCGCTCTGGATAAGAGCGTCAGCTAAATACCATAAATGTAAATGTTATGTGGGCTTTGAATGAAAGTTGAGGTCTGATTTTGTCAAGGATCTATCCACCTGTTTTTCTTAGTTGTCTCATTTCCTGTACGTCCAGTGTTTACATCCATACAGAGCCATAGAGAAGACTATAGACTGGACAACTCTGGTACATGTGTTTAGAGACACATCATTACAGTCAGTGTGTGAAATACCCTCTACTATTCGGGGGTGTCCCATCTCACCATAATGGCGCTGATGCTAGTGCTAATGGCAGCAAGATGTTTGGTTTAACAGTTCTTCTTCTGGAAATGCCCTTTACTAGAACTTACAGATCCCAGCCTCTGACTGGAGTTTTTCACCAAACTCTTGAGAGATGGCAAGCTTTTAAATTTACCAGTAGGCTACTACACAATTTTTCCAGAGGTATCCCATCCATTACTACAGTTACTGTGGTATGAAGGACTAACTGGGTGTGTCAGTTTGCTGCAACGCCACCCTGAGGCCGATCAGTGGTGCATCTCTAGTTTGTTTACTGCACCCAAGACTAATCAACAATTTCCTCTATATTTATTCAAGTGCTTTCTCAAGCTTAATGTTGTAACAAGTTTATTTTCAGGGAGCCAGCTAAATTTAAACTTTGAGACACTCAAGGAGTTAATTAAGGGGTCCCAGAGCCTCTAGGGTCCCCTGTATTTTGCACCTTGATTGCAGCTGGAGATGTTTTCAAGCTCCCAGTCTGTGTCATATTTCTGGAGTGCTGGATCGTCTGTTAATATTGATCTCCAGTAATGGTAAAGCTGGCCATAACCTCTTCATAACGTCTTCTTCATATTGAACTGAAGTCTCATCTTTCCACTCTGTGCTTTTCCTTATAAGGACCTCCTGGTCTTCCTGTTTCTCTACAGTGAGTGAAGTTCTCTTCCCAAAGCCGAATTCTCTACCGCTTGTCACCAGTCCTGTTTCTCTTATTATGCTTTCAGCATGATCAGTTCTTCCTAATAAAGCTGATCAAGTATCTGTTTTTTTTTCTTTTCATACCGTAATATACACTCATCATCATAGGAATAGCTGCACCCAGAAGGAAGTGTGGGTTTGAAGTGCTATTGGGAAGGAAGATAAATGCAGGCAGACGTCTCAGCATGGAGCTGTAGAGGTTCCTAATGGTGTTCTGTGATGATCCATCCCATGCAGCCTGAATATTCTCACACAGCTCCGGTGCGATAGGGGTGGAGGAGTGACACCAGGCCTTCTGGACATGACAATAAACTGTTCGTCTTGGTGCTGACCACGGTGTCTCCAGATTCATTGGTTGTCTCCACCAAGACCAAAGCACTGAAGATGACCCGCTGCAATTCCGAGTCACTCTGTGACAGTCTGGCATGACACCATTGCATTGCACCATTGGTGACGTTGATGTGGTGTTAAGGTTCAGATACCTAACCCTTTGCCGATGGTGCTGGCACTAACAGAATGACTTATGAAGGACATCACGGCTCGCTGAATGTCTGCAGTTGTGGCGGTTGGGTCAGTCAGGTAGGGTGATAAGAACCGTCCTTGCTTATGTCACATGCACAGCTAAGTGTGAAACTTAAATCATTCTCATGTCTCAGGTTATTCTTTTGAAGATGAGTGTACATTGCCAAAAAAAAAAGATCAAAAATTGCCAATTTTTTTTCAGTGTCGTGCAGCCCCCATATTGGATTACATCACTAGGAACGCCCCACCATTATTTTGGCACCAAAAGTCCTACTGTGCTCCAGTAGAGCTCGTCCCATCACCGTTACTGGTTCTACAACCCTGCAGGTGGACGAAGACCAAACAAAACAGACAGGACTGCATGTGAAGAAGTATGTTGACCCTTTAGATGCAGTTGCACTAAGTAGATTAGCTTGATTGGTGGATCCGTATAACCGGCACACCTCTGAAGTTCAAGTGGGATTTTACCAAGACAGAATAAACACAGCTCTCAAAATAAACACAATTAGGCTGGAGTTGGTGTCTTGTCCGCCAGCTTCTTATTCAGATTTTCCACTGCCCTTTAAATGGTGCTGCGGAAACTTTCAGGGGCCTCATACGAAAGCAGCAGCTAGCAAATGCGAAGCTATTGGTGTACCTCAATAAATGATCGTTTTTTATGAAACACCAAAAGTGATCAGCTGATGAGCAGCACAGCACAGCAGAGCTATAATCAGACACTGGAGCTGCTGGACTCTTGCTGATCTAACACCGTGTCCTAAACTACACACTTCTATGCTTCACCTACTGCATTGGTAAGTGCGCTAATTGCCACTGCACTACCTAACACCCCATCCAGTGTGCTGGTATGCGGTTGGGAACACAGTGGGGATATCCCAGCCAATAGATTTCAGCTTTCATTTGTTATCATTACACCAAATATCATATAACATCAAGCAATACTGTCAGTATATTGGTTCATATGAAGTCTGAAGCTGCCTACCAGAATGGTGGCAGTATAAGTGGCGTCTGTGTTCCAGCCCTGTTGTGTAGAGAACCCGAAGTGGTTCTTGTGTGGTAGTAAATATAATTCTGGAATGCTCCTCGTTGGCCTGTAGAGCTCCATTATCGGCTCGTGAGTGATGTGTTGAAAAGGTCACCCGGCGGCCTGAGTGTGGTGTCCAACGGCGTCCATCAGAAGCAGAGACAGACCAAGAAACGCCTCTGTGCAGCACACTGCGACTCCCCGACCGAAAAGAGCTGGCTCAGGCTGTGTTTTTCCTGGACTACCTGATGCTTTTCATTCTTCTGCTTGAAATTCAGATCAGAAACGCTGCCGCACGAGATTAAACAGGCCACTTTTTCAGAAGTAGAGCCTTAACCTTTACTCGCTCGCCTCTGGAACCTTTGTCTTGGGTTCGCTGTAATCCTGCAGTGTTGTTTGGTTGGAATAATCCCAGATTAGTTGGGTAAAACCTGCTGAGAGTGGAGGTCAGATTAAAGGTCTCCTGTGGTAATGGAGCTGATAACGGGACAATGGTAAACCGGGATCATCCGTCCCTTGATGTGTGATGGATTTGCTAATTGGGCCGATATGAGAGATGAGCTCTCGGCTCAGTTCTGTAGGAACTTCAGCGTGGTGTAAGGACCTTTGCGAGTGCTAACAGATGTTCACTTGGCTCTGCATGCCACTGGTTTCTTGGTGCTGTGGTTTGGCTCCTCTGCGCTGCGAGTAGGTGTTGTGCATGAATCATTGGCAGCATGGCTCCAAGTGAGTGACTTTCTGCCCAGTGATGAGGTTCTGATGCTGATCTCATAACTGCGTGTAGCTTAAAGTCCACAAACAGCTCTGTTGTGTGTGGGCATGTGCAGGAGTAAATCAGTCTTAAAGGAATAGTCGTAGCTATGTATGTACCAATACAGGAATTCTGGACCGATTCCGATATCAGATACTGTTCATGTACATACACTCATCAATACCTGCATCCAGAAGGAGGTGTGGGATTGCAGTGCTATAGGAGGGAAGATAAAGGTGACCAATATCAATAACTGACTATACATTTAGACTGATATGATCAATATTTGTTGAGCTACACATACAGAACTAGTGTCCCCATGTGTGCTAACCCAGCATGCCTGACACTGGAGTTGTAGAGGTTCCAAATAGTGTCCTGTGATAATCCGTCCCATCACACATTCTCACGCAGTTCCTACAGATATCACGGTGGCGGTGGAGTGACACCGGGCTTTCTGGACATGTGACGCATGCCAGCAAACTGTTCATCTTGGCGCCTAACACGGTGCCTCCACACACGGATTCCCTGGTCGTCTCCACCAAAACAAAAGCCGGACTCGTCACTGAAGATGGCCTGCTGCCATTCGGAGTCAGCTCTTGACAGTCTGGCACAACGCCATTGCAGTCTTTGGTGATGTTGACGTGGTGCTTCTTGATCCTGCGGTGTTAAATGTTGTTCAGTCGGATATAAATTGAGTTTGGCCTGAACTGGGTGAATCTGTTCTAATCGAGGTGTACGCATGGACGTATTCTATTTCTGATTATTAGCTGATTGCATGTTAACATGGCTAATGCTAGCAGAGTGCTTGAGTATCAGTAGGAAGGAGCTTATTAGCCTTACAGAAATTAGATCATGCTTAACAGCTGTATTTATTGCTAGCCATGCTGAAGAAAGACCATTAGAACCATTAGCATAGCATTAGCATTGTTAAAGCTAATTAGCCTTACAGAAACTGTACTGTGTTTAACTTGCTGTGCTGTGGTCTAAGCTAGTTTATGCTAGGCTAGTGCTGGTCTAGGTGGTCACCCAGCGTTATTATGCTGGTTGATTAGCGTAGCATCTCAAACACAACATACGCTTGTTTTTCCGGTGTATGTAGTTTTTTTCTGGCAGGGTGAACTTCTTGGTCAGTATTATAGATTTAGCTAATTGATGTTGACTGATCTGAAGCTAATACAGGGCTTTGTGACTTTCCAGGTAGGCTTTCCCAGCTGTGGGCCTGGTCTCTTCAGGGAGATTGACGTTCTGAGTTATTAACTTAAATTCAGTGCTTCATTCATTCAATCATTCATTTACTGTGCGTAGCAACTCATGCTAGCAACTTTGGCTAAAACAGTCCTTCAAGCTGTTTCTTGGATTTGGTGTGTCGTATGTAGGAGTGGGCCTACAATGTGGTGATATTTATTGTTATCGGGATAACGGAATATGATTACTAAATATATATTATACTATATTATTTTCTTCATTATAATAATAATAATAATAATAATAATTATTATTATTATTATTATTATTATTATTATTATTATTATTATTATTATTATTATTATTATATGAGGAATTACAGGCTCCATTTTGTCTGTTACAACGTATTAAATCTAATTATCATGATTTTGTATTGTGTATAGAGTTCTGGTTTTCTCCCGACGTCTGAACACATGCAGTCAGGCGAGCTGAAGATCCTGTATTGCCCTTAGTTGTGTGTGTGTGAACGTGTATGTGTGTGTGAAGGCAGGAATGACCCCCTTGTGATGGGTTGGCCTTCCACCCAGTGAGCACTGGGATAGGCTCCAGGAGGATAAGCAGTTTAGATGATGTACGAATAAATATTGGGAATTATAAAAATATGTAAATGTGCCGTGATTTAACGAGGCCCTCTTGCCCACCTGTACCCGTATCTACGAGTTTCACCCTGAAATGCTAACGTGCTATTGGAGAACGAATGCCAGTCCACATTACACACATGATAATGATGCTAATTAGCCGCTGTTAACTTCCCATCTATTGCTAGTCATGCTAGCATTTTCAGACCGCATTCCTTGCGGCTGTTGCTCGGATTTGGTGGTGCAGCCTGATCAGCCCCCCGCCCGGTTGTGGCTGGTTCTTTCAGTGTGAAATATGTGGACAGAGACTGAAAGAGAGAGAGGAGGTCTCTGTAAACATGTTGCAGTTTGTCCTCTGAGGGTTTGGGCATGTGATTGGCGGTAGCCGCATGGACAGCCGAGTTCTCCGTAATCAGCTGGGTGCCTCTGCCCTGCGGTCGTGTTTCAGGAGAGAAGCTCTTTCTCTGGTCCGGACCAGAACACTGCAATAAAACACTGTGACAAAAGGCAGCTTTGTGCCAGACTTAACTTGGCCTTCCATTGCCCATCTCCCTCACTGCATGGCTGACCTCATTTTCATCAGTTAACTCCAAAACTTCATGGTGACTTTGTCCTCCGTGCTGGCCTGCTGAAGGATATTTTTTTCCCAGATTGTTTCAGCCTTGGTGGAAAAAGGTCTTGGTAATACTAAAGGAATGTCCTATTCCCAGAGGAATCTCATAGCGCAGTTGATTACAGATTGGTGTATATTTATTACAGATGACTGTTAAACAATGTACAATTATCTCATTTAATGTAAAACCCAATAAACATAAACATATTCCCCAAAAAATAAAAATAAAAATTAAATATATATCAAAGTATAATCAATATACCAATTTTATGTTTATATGGGTTATTTATTTATTTGTTTGTTTATTTTAAAATGTTTATTGGGTTTTACCATATATGTTTATAGCACAAATATTAGTAAACACAATGTATAAACCAGAGTACATAGAAAAGAAGGCAATTATATATATATATATATATATATATATATATATATATATATATATAAATAATAAATAAAAAATGTGTGTATATATATATATATATATATATATATATATATATATATATATATATATATATATATATATATACACAGAAATCTGTAAATACATACATATATATATAAATATATATATATATATATATATATAAAATAAATAAATATATTTATTTATTTATATATTTATATAAATATATATATATATATATATATATATATATATATATATATATATATATATATATATATATATATATATAAGAAATTCAAACATATGTCTAGATCATCCACCGCACCATTTGGCTAGCGTTCAGAGTTTCTCCTGTGGTGTACAGATAGTGGGGTAGGTAAGCTTTTCTACAAGCTCAAAAAAAGGTTTCCATGGTTTTTCAAACGTCTTAATAAAACCTTTCATCATACCCCTATTTTATTTTTTTTTTTACGGTTTGATAAAGCTAAGGACCTCCTTCATCCACAAGGAGTAAAAAGGAGGTGCTCATGATTTCTCATGGTTACTTTTTATCTTCTAGTCTTGAAAGCCCCTATATCTGTCTCCAGAACGGAGTGCTACTAATGGTGGACTAACCCCAGACAAAGCTGTCAGAGGGCTGGGTTTAATGTTCTTCCCCATTACATCTGAAAGTGATTTACATGTTGCTGCCCAGTAAGACTGAAGGGAAGGGCAAGACCAGAACATGTGAGTGTGATTTGCTGGCGTCTGGGGGCGTCTGTATTTGAGGGCTTTGTAAAGTGAGCATGATGAATGATTTCACGCTGGGTCGATCCATGCCTAGCACATATGGACGCTTTATGCACTCTTTTGAGAATAGAGTTCCAAAGTTCAGGAGCAATTTCTTCTCCTAGTTCTGTTTCCCAAGCAGACTTCACAGCGTCTAATGAAGTTATACGGAGAGTTATACACAGAAATCTGTAAATAAAGGGCCGCTCCTTTCAGGTCGGCCGCTGCTTCATAAACAGTGCCCCCCAATCTGGCAGGAAAGAGAACCGAGGAAAAGTTTTTTTAATAGGGTTCCGAATTTGCAAAAACCTAAAGCAGTGATGTGCAGGTAGGGAAAAAATTTCAGATAATTGCTGGAAAGATTAAAAAATTTAAAAATATTTCTGATAAACAAACAAGTGATGGTGGAAATGCACGATTTGACGCTATTGGAGTCGCAGTACGTTCAGAAACCAAAATGAGATTTGACTGATGTAGTGGTATTTGACGACATACTTGATGAGCTCTGGAAAATCGTAACACTGGCGCTGTAACATGTTTGATTTCTCGGAGATGCCGTTCAGGTGGATGCAGTCCGAATGTGTTCAGTTTATGAATGTTAGTGTATAATCGTTGGCAGAGACACCATCTGGCCAAAAGTATGTGGACTACACCTACAGTTATTGAGTTCAGGCATGTTGCTAGGTGAATAGATCAAGCCCATAGAAATTCGATCTCTATATACAAACATTGGCAGTAGATTGGGTTGTACTGAAGAGCTCAGTGACTTTAAATGTGGCACCGTGCCACCTTTGCTAGTCAGTTTGTGAAATTCCTGCTCTGTCAGACAGCTGTATGTGCCATTATTGTGAAATAGGAGCCACAAAGTGGTAGAAACCATAAACTTACAGTGTGGAGCTGCCATGTTCTAGACGGTTCCAAAGAGTTCCAGACTGCCTCTGCCAGCTACATGAGCACAGCAGTTGTGGGATGGAGGTTAGAGAACCAGCCTTGTGACCAGAAGGTTGGTGGTTCGGTCCCCTGAACCAATAGGACACAACTGAAGTACCTAGAGCAAGGCTCCTATTCCCCAATACTTGCCCACCACTCTAGGCAAGTCTGCTGACTGCCCTTCTAGTGTGTGTGTATGTGGGTGTTTCGCGGCATGGATGGGCAGATCCTTCCCTGTGCAAGCACAATAGGAAATGGTTCTGAAGCACTGTGTGTCAGGACCTTCTTGAATGGCTGGGCAGCTGCAGACAAGCCCAGCTGTATGTATGTTGGCTGGAGTGGTGTAAAACACAACACCACTGGAAACATATTCTCTGGATTGACGAGCCACTTGTCATCTGGCAGTCTGATGGATGAACCTGGGTGTGGTGGCTGCCAGGAAATCACTACCTACTTACACGCTTAGTGTCGGAGATGAAGTTTGCTGGCTATGGGATGATGGTCTGGGGCCAACCGTATATATTTAAGGTTTGGACCCTTAGTTCCAGTGAACGGTGATGCTAATGCTACAATGAACAAACACCTTGTTAGACAATTGCATGCTTCCAACTTCGTTGCAGCAGTTTAGGGAAGACCGCTCCACTCCCAGTATGACTGTACCCTCTTGTGCGCAAGGCCAGATACATATAGCCATATAGGTTGACGGGTTTGGTGTGGAGGAACTCCGGTGGCCTGCACAGGGCCCTGACCTCGACCCCACTGAACTCCTTTGGGAGGAAATGGAAAGCAGAGTGCGATCCAAGCCTTCCCGTCCAACATCAGTGTTTGAACTCCCAATTGACCTTTTGACCGAATGGCCACAAATTCCCAAAGAGACACTCCAAGGCTTGTACAAAGCCTTCCCAGAAGAGTAGATGCTGTTATTGCCACATCAGGAGACCACCTCCATATTAATACTCATGGCTTTTCAATAGCATGTCCCATAAGCACATATAGGTATGAAGGTCAGAGGTCATACCTCTAATACTGTAGTGTATGCAGATGCATATCAGCCTACAACGGTCATGTCAGCATGTCTGTAGAATATCATACAGAGGAGAAAATTATTATATCTGATTGTTATAGAAGGAGCACTCATGTATTTTTCTTTATTGCGTTATTATAGGTCTTTATTATAGGGGATGATTCAGGAGCAGAGCCAATTCAGAAACCTCCGTATGAGTATGAGTGATTGATGTGTAGGTGTATGTTTGCTATGCAGCACTGCCTGCACATTCCCTAAAATATGCTGAATTTATTGGATTCAAATGTGTCCACATGAATAAAATATGACCGCACATGCTGAGGGATAGAAAGGAAGCATTATATGATGAGCCGTAATCTGATCTTTTCATTAATAGTGAGATGCACATAACTTTATATATATATATATACAATATATATATATTGAATCTGCATCACAAGCTGCATTATTGAAAAAGAAGAAGAAAACAGAATAGCAATATAAGGCACACACAAGTTTATGGGCCCATCACCTGATCGTCAGAATGGATCACCGACAAGACGCTTGGTTCCATAGAGTTACAGGGCCCATACCATTGAAAATATATCTGACCCCAGTGGACTGTTGTGCCCACCACATGTAAGCAAGCCAATTATTTCATGATTATTTCATTATTTATTTGTTTATTTATTTATTTATTTATTATGTATCTATTACTAACAACAGTTACCGTCACAATTAGAGTTAGAGTTCAAAACCATTTGCCAGTTTGCACACAGAGGAATTTGTGTACTGCATTGTGTACAGGCCATCCGTCAAGTGAAACACACACGCTAGGGGGCAGTGACCATACTTTCCAGAAGTGGTGGGCTGCCCTGTCCATGGCCCCCAGGGGAGCTGTTGGGGAGCAGGTGGGGGCTAGGCGCCTTGCTCAGTAGCCACTTCAGTCAAGGCTTCAGTTGGTTCAGGGAATCAAACCAGCAACCCTTTGGTCACAAGGCTGGTTCCCCAACCTCCAGCCTGCGACTACCCCTGGGCACACAAGGCAAACCTACAGATCTCCTGGTCCATTAACCAGTTAGGGCAGTGATCTCACAACCATTACTTGTGTACTTAGTACTAACAACAGTTAACCTCAATTAGAGTTAGTTTAGAACCACATTGTCTACAGCATTTAAGCTCTCTGTGAAGTGAAACACCCACACACGTGCACACTCTAGAGGGGAGTGACCAGTGGTGGGCAGCCCCATCCACATCCCAACCCATTGGGGGTTAGGCGCCTTGCTCAAGGACTTGCTTCAGTCATATCCTGTTGGTTCAGGGAATCAAACTGGCAACACTGTGGTCATGAAGCTGGTTCCCCAACCTCCAGCCTGCGACAGCCCCAGGGCACACAAGGCAAAGCTACAGATGTCCTGGTCCATTAACAATTACCCCAAACATGATACCACCCACATGCATCCACACTAGGGGGCAGGGACCACATCTGCCCAGAGCGGTGGGGAGTCCTAACAACAATGCCCCGGGAGCAGTTGCAGGTCGGGTGCCTTCCTTAAAGACTTGCTTCAGGCATGTCCTTGTTGGTTCAGGGAAACGAACCGGTGACCCTCCGGTCAGAAGTCTAGTTCCCTAACAACAACTTCCAGCCCACGACAGCCCCAGGGCACACATGGCGAACCTACAGATGTCCGGTCCATTCCTGAATGCCTTGATGTGGCAACCATTAGCATGCTCCCACCAGCAGCGTTGGTGTTTTATCTGCGTCGTGTCCTCCTGTCCACACAAACCGAGGTTTATTGAGCGGTGACCTCCTGCTGTTATCCTGCTCACGTCTGTAGCTGCTTATGCTTACTGAGTACACAGAACAGTCTGAGGCACAGCTGATGAGCGGGTTTCTGTTTCTCTGCTGGGTTTGATTGTGTGCGCAGCAGTTTGGAGGTGATTTGGAGGTGATAACATGTTTATAACTGCACCTAGCTCTTCAGGTTTGCTTCATTGTGGGATAGACAGAGAAACGAGAGGTGGCGGAGTAGCAGTTTATGTTAGAGCCAATGTTCAGGCGAATATATTAACTGTGGCTTCTGAAGAAAAACCCTTTGAAGTCCTCTCTGAAGGTGTGCCTAGAGAAATACCTCCTCTGGAACTGAGGAATTAGCTGGACGTTACTTCCAGTATACCGCTGCAGTGCTGATCTCCAGTGAGTTTAATCTGAATAGCTACACTAATGCATCCACTTACGCTATATTGCCGATAGTATTCGCTCATCTGGCTTCACACGCATATGAATTAAGTGACATCCCGTTCCCGATCCATAGGTTTTAATCTGGTGTCGGCCCAGCCTTAGCAGCTGTGACAGATTCATCTCTTCTGGGAAGGCTTTCCATAAGGGTTAGGAATGTGTATATGGGAATTTCTGACCATTCCTCCAGAAGCACAACTGTGAGGTCAGACACTGATGTTGGACGAGAAGGCCTGGCTCGCAGTCTCCGCTCTAATTCATCCCAGAGGTGTTCTATCGGGTTGAGGTCAGGACTCTGTGCAGGCCAGTCCAGTTCCTCCACACCAGACTCGCTCATCCATGTCTTTATGGAGCTTGCTTTGTGCACTGGTGTGCAGACATGATGGAACAGGAAGGGGCCGTCCCCAAACTGTTCCCACAAAGTCTCTCTTGGTTCCTTTCACTGGAACTAAGGGGCCGAGCCCAACTCCTGAACAACAGCCCCACACCATAATCCCCCCTCCACCAAACTTTACACTCGGCACAATGCAGTTAGACCGTTGTCTTGGTAACAGCCAAACCCAGACTCATCCATCAGATTACCAGACGGAGAAAGGGTGGTTCGTCTCTCCAGAGAACACATCTCCACTACTCTAGAGTCCAGTGCCGGTGCTTTACACCACTGCATTCCACGCTTTGCATTGCGCTTGATGATGTAAGGCTTGGATGCAGCTGCTCAGCCTTGGAAACCCATTCCATGAAGCTCTCTATGCTCTGTTCTTGACCTAGTCTGAAGACCACACGAAGTTGGGAGGTCTGTAGCGGCTGATTCTGCAGGAAGTTGGTGACCGCTGCCCACTACAGGCTTCAGCTTCTGCTGACCCCGCTCTGACAGTTTACATGGCCTCACATGGTGTGTGTGTACGCACGCGTACAGAGAAACCGCTGTCTGTCTGTCTCGCTGTCACAGCTCTGTTCTGGTCTTTACTATAGTCTGGAGAACCGTGGATTTGAACACCTGAAGCTGAATACGAGCTGGGAGACACCAGCGTGCTCTGGTGTGACTCACGGTGGAAAACCAAGTTGTTAAAGTGGGTATACCCCCGAGCATGGCTCTAGCACTGGAGCTAAGTAAAAGTTCAACTCTGGTGCCCGTGTGTAACCGGTGTACATCTGCGTTGTGTCTATTTTTGGTTGTTGATTAAAAGAACGCCGACATTCAGCTCAGCTCTTTACCTTGCATTTATTTCTCCAGCCTTCTCTTAATAGAGCATTTTCCAGAGAGCACAATGAAATTTATGAATACATTTAAATTTTTACAAAGATATACATTTATGAACAAAAAAAACATTATATACATATAAAAAAAACAATTAAAAACTAATTTACAAATATATTTCACCCGGTATGCTAACCAGTATGATATTCATGTGTATGACAATATAGCTCCCAGTAGCTCAACATACCTGCATAAAATGCACACAAGACACACAGGCATCAGTTAGCTGGCGTGCTCTTGCTCTCGGGCAGCTCCGCCTGTTAAGCATCGTGCATTGGTTACGAGGCTAGCACATTACACAACCGTGTGCAGAAAAGTTTTACCACTTCTTTAAAATAAACACATTTGCTACGCCCTCGGGTTATCTTGTCATGTTAATCAAAATAAGAATTTAAAACAACAAAATAATTTAGTGACTGGTTAGCGTCTGGGTTCTGGGTTCTTGTTTCTTAATTAGCAGTCCACCTTAACAATTCCGCCTTAACACAAGTTGCACCGCGCAGCGTGTAAAACAGCACTAAACACTCATAAAACAGTGTTTTTACTTTAATTAAACAACACAAACATGTTGCTAAATAATTCACTGATTAAATTAACCACTTGTGTGTCGAACTTAGAACCGATAGAGCAGTTTTAGAACACAAAATCACGGAGCTGCATCATAACATACCTTCTCTTAATAGAGCATTTTCCAGAGAGGACGACAGTTGGAAAGGCAGCTCACTCACGAAAGAGCTGCAAAGACTCCACCCACTTGGCCATATTTTTAGTAATTAAATTATATTTATTGGTTATAGTTATGTATAAAAATAGTTTTATATAAATAATTGGATCAAGAAAATAAATAAATCTGAGGAATTGTTAACAAAAAAATATATATATATTAAAAAAAAATCCCATCTCTCAGCCCTCTGTGAAGTGCTCCAGCAACTGAAAACAGCAGAACAACTTTCAAAATAAAATCCATCACAACCCAGAATAATCTAGTGGAACAACATCACACTGCCACACGTGTACTTTCGGGAACTAGAGAAAGGCTTAATGTATTTCTCAGTATGAATTAATTCGATTCATTTCGGTTGCCGAACATTCGATTGAGCCCTAATCAAAACTGTGGATACAATTTACATATATACAGAATATACAGTTCAATGTAATAAAACATGCGGTAGAATGTGTGGTATGAAATCGGATGTCGAACATTTTTTAACTTACTGAGTCAGAATCATCCACAGTGGTGGTGATATGAGCCTCTAAAGGCTCTAGGGCTGCCCTCTAAAAGTCGACGAGTCGAATTGTCAGTCGGAGACCCTTTAAGTCGACTGAGACCCTTCAAGTCGACTGACAGCAGTGACCTTTTTTCCCGTAAAACAGACCAAAGTTTACAAAAATGCACAAGAACTTTAAGAATGTAAAAAGACATTTTAATAATTATTAAAGAGAATAATAAATATATATGTAAGCTCTAGCTGGGCGGTGACGTATCCTCACTAAAAAATTAAATCCACATGATAACGTGCGCTGGCGGTTCACTGCTGAAGGCAGCTGAAGCTGTGAAGCTGAGAAACACAGGTGGAACGATGTCTCAGAGAAAGTCTGGAGGAGCTTTCAAAGAAGAAAACCCAAACAAATGAAATCTAACTCTGCTTGTCATTCAGTCAGACATCCAACACTGCTCCAAACGAGTGAGCTAACTTTCGGTTTAGACATAATGGCTGTTTGCGGTGAAGGAGAAACGGAGTGGAGACGTTTGTTTTATTATAATTCCATTATTTTAGAACCTAAATTACAGATATTTATATTTATTCGTCTCCAGCTGAGATTATCTTTATTTAAAGATAAATACAGTCACATAATACGCCTGATAAACGGGAGATAATGATTTCAGCGCGGGTAATATAATAAATGGTTTCTACCGTTCTTCTTTTCATCCAAAAATAATTTAAATATGGACTAATCTGGTTTTATTTAGCAGCTCATTATTTATGAGAGATGAAAGACGAAGGGTCCTCCTACTGAAGAAGCTGTTAGAAGTGAGATTAAAAGACTATACGCTATAAGCGCTTATGTTTAGCATAAGTACGCGCTGCTGCCCGGCGCTGTATCCTGTAATTAAATCAGGCTCCAGTTCAGATCGATCATCATAAGCCCCGCCTCTTTTAGTTCAGAAATATGCTCCTGTGACTCTGCTGACTTTCTAAATAAGGAGGACGTCACATCTGAAACGTATGCAGACTGATTTACTGATTACTAGATAATGTACATGGAGAAAACAGGAACGAATGGTCGACTCGTCGGCCAGGACGGGCGAATCCGATTTGACTGACAAAATTCGGGTACAGCCCTAAAAGGCTCCCTAACAGAAAGTTGCTTTAAATGGTGTTGGTCCTAGTTTTCATGCAGGCAAAAAAAGCTCTTAGATATTCAGTTTTCAATATTTCCACTATTTTACCATCATCAACATTCCATACAGAAACTCACAACACACATGTAGCTTCACTGGTGCTTTTGATAGGCTGTCAAATCTAGATCTGTGTTGTAGACATGGTGGTGACCCCTGGATCCCATCTCCTCCGCTGCAATGAAATCTGAGTCATTTCACACCAAACCACTTTAAATGACCTCTCAACCCCAGAATTATGCAGAGATCTTGGAAAACTCTTTCCCCTATATAGGCAGCCATTCATTTATACACTGTATTCGCCTCAAATCTCAAAGTTGGCTCCTCTTCATCATCTTTTGATCTATTAGTTGCGTAATCAGGGACACATAACTCCGGTTTAGTCCCAGGCTTTGAACTCCGGAACGCCTGTGTGTCTTTGTACAGCTATAATGATTTATTTATTTGAGGGTCTGTAACAGAGAAGGGCTTCCCTCAGGTTCAGCTGTATGTAGAAAGGTCTGGAATCAATTTGCGAAGGAATGTGAGAGTGAGTTTGCAGTGCTGAGATTTACATGCCGTTCATAACTGGGGCCTTCGCCGCTGCTGTCCCGTTGCGGCCGGCGTAGTCGTGCTCGTTTGCGCCGTTTGCTTTCCGAGAACAAGGACGAAAGCTTCCCGTGGTGTTATTGATTTGCCATCGACCTGTTTTCTCTCGGAGGAGAGACGTCTGGAGCAGCTGGACTCGTATTGTACAGCCTTCCTGGACACATTACAGACTCTAGCTGTAATGCATAGTTCCCATCCACAGGCCATTTCATTACACGACTGGAGTTCGTTTCCTGAGGCGTACGAGAGGCTCCTCTACAGAGCTGGAAGCTCGAAGGCTGCATGAAGAACCGCTTACTGTGGCAGTTCAGTCGCAAGGTGACACTAATCTGTTGTTTCTCTGTTTCGCAGGATGTCGGAGGCTTTGACGCAGCAAGAGAGACTTCAGGCCATAGCTGTAAGTGTACATTCTCACACAGACATGCAGAAATTAGAGACTTACCGACTCGATTCAGATTTTAGGCGACTCTAATTTTCTTTCTTTTTGAGAGCTACACTCGTCATCAAAAGAGTAGATGCTCAAATAGCTGCACCCAGAAAGAATCAACCAGCAGGAACGAAACCTGGTGGGTGGGTTTGACATCGTGAGACATGCCAATGATTCAGGTTTCATGCTCGGCCGTTCATGTAAGGACGGGCCTTAGTGCTGTACCTGACTGAGCCAACTGCCACAATTGAGCAGTGGTGTCCTCCATTCGTCGTCCTGTTAGTGCCAGCACCATTGGCAGACGGCTGCACCACGCAGGACTACATGCACGCAGATCGTTACGACGACTGTCCTTAACACCACGTCACCATCACCAAAGACTGCAGTGGTGTCGTACCAGGCTGTCATGGAGTGACTCAGAATGGCAGCGGGTCATCTTCAATGACGAGTCCCACTTCTGTCTTGGTGGAGACGATCAACGAATCAGTGTGTGGAGGCACCGTGGTCAGCACAGAGACGGGCGGTTTGTTGTCACACGTGCAGAAGGCCTGGTGTCACTCCACCTCTACCCCTACCGCACCATCTGCAGAAACTGTGTGAGGATATTCAAACTGCATGGGACGGATTATCACAGGACACCATTAGGAACCTCTACAGCCCCTTGATCTTGATATCTCGATGCCATACTGAGAGACAGACTTCTGTATGTGAAGCTCCATTAATATTTCCCATATCAGTCTAACTGTATCATCATTTATTGTTTCTGGCAGTATTTATACTTATCCAAATGTAAACAAACAGAAAAACCGCCGGTACCAAAGCACGTTTAGTTTCTCGCATAAACATGACTAGCAGTCTTTATCCAACCACTGAGCACTCAGGCTCAACACTGACATCATATATATCGTCGCTGTCCAAAGAAAAACATGGATCTCCATTTTTGTCGATTTTCACTTTCATGCACCATTTGAGCACAGCAGCTGCTGTTTACACTGTGGGAACGTTTCATGATGAATGGACCAACAGAAATGGCCCACAACTTCTTGGAAATATGTCTGGTTCCATTGACTTTCATTCAAATGAAATTAGGTTTTTGGCCTCTCCTGTAAAGTTGGTGTTTCTTTTTTTCCTATGGACAGCGTCGATATGATAAATACTATTGCTGTGTGCTGCGTAACCCTATGTTCACATTAGCAGGGGTTAAGTTGCTTACGTTGCCCCAAGTTTGTCTCTTGTGGGCGTGTACAAGGGCGTGTACAAGGCCCAGGAGAGTTAGCTAGCTCTGAAAGCACAGATTGTTACTGACTAGCTAGTGACTAACTAGTTTGTATGGAAACCGAACTGCTAGCATTCATGACTAGCTTCATTGGTCAGTTAGCATGCTGGCTAAGCTGGCCTAACCAAAGGCAACATGAGTAGTTAGGAGGTTCTCTTCCATGTTTACCAACAGTGTAGCCCCACCCATTCAGCTTTCAGCAGTTTAGCCCTGCCCATTTGTCCCATAGCAGTTTAACCCCAGCTGTTCATCCTAAAGCAGTGTGATGCCGCCCTACCTCACCAAACACCTCAAATGAGTGGCTATGAGTTTGTCTTCCCGGTTTACCGCTACACTGTTTAGAAATGGAATGAAATGCTGGTAGGAACAAAAAGTTCACGGGGCAAGAGCTGGGACCTTGAAATTTTTTTATTATACTTACTTTTATTTTTATTTTATTTAATGATTTGCGCTATTATTTATATTTTAATGATTTTTAAATGATTTATTTTGCTTTTATTTTTTTATATCTTTGTATTTTCTCCCTTTTATGTAAAGCACTTTGAATTGCCCTTGTGTATGAAAGGTGCTCTACAACTAAACTTGCCCTGCCTTGCCCATATTGGAGCCATTCGTTTACAATGGTGCTTCATCACGTCATAATTAGTTTGCTGAAAATGGAGAAAATCTCAACTCAGTTTGCCTCTTGTCGCTAAATCACGGACGCGGAACGCTATAGGAAATCACTGGTCACTTGACGCTCAGTCACCTGCTATTGTGAACGACGGGTAAGGCATGAATAGCATGAAGGGAAGATATGTGAGATGTGGACCCCTGACAACAGTATTCTCGCCCAGACTGTAATATGAAGTTCCTGATGTTCTGCCGTCTACACAAAATCACTTTAGCGTACTGAATTATTGATGGAAGAGAGGAGAGTCGCTCTCAACCCCTCTCACAGTCTATAAACGCCACTCTTCTAATGTCATACATGAGGAGGTTTCCTGCAGGCGCTGAGATGCCGAGCCTGAGCCTGTAACAGTCCAGTTCAGTTGTTCCTTGTTTGCTGGTTGTGGTCACTTCCTGGCATTGTTGGGGCTCTTCAGTAGTGTGATGGATCAGGGCAGAGCAGCAGAACGTCTGAATCATCAGATCATGTCAGTAATGACGTTAACTCAGCAAGAGGAACTGTGTCTGCGCCGTCCGTGGATGTGCGTACACAAACAGAGCACTCAAGTTTCGTGATTCTGGAGAGATTGCATGATCCCTCTGATCGACAGACTCATTCCAGTCAGCCACCAACAGTTTAACCCCACCCATTCAGCTTCCAGCAGTTAAGCCATGCCCATTCATCCTACAGCAGTTTAACTCTGCCCACTCATCATATAGCAGTTTAGCCCCACCCACTCATTTTAAAGTAGTTTAATGTCGCCCATTTATCCTACAGCAGCTTATCCCTCCCTATTCGGTTTGCTGTGTCTTAGCCCCGCCCATTTCGCCTCTGCCACTTTACCCCCTCCCATTCAGTCTATGGACATTTAACCCTACTCATTAAGCCCATGTCAGTTTAGCCCCACCTGTTCATCCTATGGCAATTCAGCCCCCTCAATTCGTGCAACCAGGGGGCCCATTTAGCGAAGCCAGTTGAGTACATAGAATTTTAGTCCTGCCCATTAAGTCTGCAGTACCTAAGACCCACCCATTAATCTTATAGCTTCTTAGCCCATTCAGTTTAAGCCATTGTAGCCCCACCCCTTCAGTGTACAGCTGTTTGGCCCTGCCCATTGGTCTTACAGCTGCAATCCAGGTTACCAGGAGGCCCTTTCAGTGAGGTCCATGGCGTGCATAGCATTTTAGGCCTGCCAATGTACCGTACCGTTGTTTAGCTCCACCCATTAAACTTATTCAATTTGGGTCAATTTAACACCAGTCATTTAGTATGCAGCATTCTAGCTCCACCCATTAAGCAGTTTAAACAAGATACAGGGCAGCCAGTTAGAACAAAGCATGTTTGCATAAATCAGTCTTTAAGGCACGGTAACAAAACCAACCTGTTTAATTCTGGGTGAAGTGAAGAAGGAGAGATTCTTGCTCTTCATCTCACTCTTTCTCTGTTCTCTCTCTCTCTCTCTCTCTCTCTCTCTCATGCTCTGTTTGTTTTTCAGGAAAAGAGGAAGCGGCAGACTGAGATAGAGAATAAAAGAAGACAGCTGGAGGACGACCGCAGACAGCTACAGCACCTCAAGGTACTACAATCAATTATGAAGACTGTTTGCTGTTTTGTTGTGTACCGCGTGCTGTGCAGGTGGTCTCGCTCCAAGTGGGCCTGATTTAGAGATGACTGAACTTCCTGTAGTGTTAGTCAGTAATAACAAATGCTGGCACTGAAACAAGCAGAGAGGTTGTTTGGAAAGTGCAGCTAGTTCTAAAGTTAAGTCGTCCAATCCAAACCACATCAGTGTGTATCGGTAGAAGAGCAGACGTTTATTATGATCTGAATTTATTAAGTTGTTTTTGTGTAACAGACCTGTTTATATAGGATGGAAATCCTCCAAACACACATTATTAATTGGAAATGGCTCTATGAATGGCCATTTAATCTCCATTCAAAACACTGTGGTCATTAAGTACAAGTTATTAACTTCCAGGAGATATTTTTAAGGAGATTAACCATAAGGTAATTTCGCTTGTATGAGGAAGGAGTTTAAGACAAGGGTTGAAGGCTACCGAGACAATATGACTCCTAACAACCACCTGGAAGACCTGGTAGACCAATTATGTCCCCATCAGATAAACAGTTCTTACTCCTTTAATGTCTTGCTATTTGTTTGAAGCTACAGGGGTTGGACAATGAAACTGAAACACCTGTCATTTTAGTGTGGGAGGTTTCATGGCTAAATTGGACCAGCCTGGTGGCCAATCTTCATTAATTGCACATTGCACCAGTAAGAGCAGAGTGTGAAGGTTCAGTTAGCAGGTAAGAGCACAGTTCTGCTCAAAATACTGCAATGCACACAGCATTACGGGACATACCAGAGTTCAAAAGAGGACAGATTGTTGGTGCACGTCTTGCTGGCGCATCTGTGACCAAGACAGCAAGTCTTTGTGATGTATCAAGAGCCACGGTATCCAGGGTAATGTCAGCATACCACCAAGAAGGACTAACCACATCCAACAGGATTAACTGTGGACGCAAGAGGAAGCTGTCTGAAAGGGATGTTCGGGTGCTAACCCGGATTGTATCCAAAAAACATAAAACCTCGGCTGCCCAAATCACGCTGTATTGGCCGCAAAAGGAGGCCCTACACCATACTAATAAACGATAGTGGTCTAAAACCAGGTGTTTCAGTTTCATTGTCCAACCCCTGTACATTAACAAAGTAAATAGTCTGTTTTAATTACATTAGCTTAGCATAGACACCTTTAGCATGAAGAAACCATTAGACTGTTTGGATCACCCCTTAGACCTTTTAGTTGTATAAAGTTACATACTTCTGTTCATCAAAACCTCTGAAATTATAATATGCTGAACAAACTAGCTCACTTCTTGAAAACCCCACCAGGACGATCAACATGTGTGGAGTGAGGTACTTGGGCTACTTGCTTGTTTCCTCCATGGATGAGAAAGAACAGTAGAGGTGCATCTATCGAAAGGCTCATTGACTTCTAGTGCGTTTTAGTCTAACGTCTTCTGTGCCGATTGGTAGAGATGGCCAATTAGGCCAACAGTTCAAAATGTGCTTCACCAAGCACTTGAGAAAAGAACATTTAAGGGTTTAAGCTTTCATCTTTGAGAGAGAGAGAGAGAAGAACATCAAGCTCTACTCTCGCTTCAGATCTGAGAACATCCACAGCTATTTCCATCCATCCTTACACTGTGAGAAGACACCTCAACTCCATGGAGGTCTGAAAGGATGTGTAGCTGTTCTGGTAGCTCCACACTGAGAAGGAGACACACACATCCAACAAAGCAGCTGCCGGTGTTCTCAGAACGATGGACAGAGCACCCCAGACTCTAGAACCTAATATTGTTTGGAGGTGTTTGGGGTTATTTGGATTGGGAGAAGTAGCAGAAAACCCACTTCTAAGCCTGAACGTTAAACAAGGGCATTAAACAAGCAGGTGTCTGTCCACGTGTTGATATAATCATTTGGGGGATCATTAGAAGCTCCTGGGATCGGCCTCCCTGGGTGTGTCCTGCCTGAGAAATGACCCTCCCCCCTGGGGCTGATCTTCCTATTTAAAGCCCCTCTGTTGAAAGGCGTAACGTGAGAATGATTTTTTTGTCCATTTTGAAGTCACAGAAGGCGGGGAGGCTCTAACAGCAGCTTCCTGTTTTGAGGGACAGAGAAAAATCTGTATCCTCTCTGATTGAGGGCTGTGCTGTTATAATAGACCACCAGCCCCCACAAGTTAGCCCACCGTTTGTGTTTGAAAACACACGTCTTAATTCCAAAAAATTCCCAAACTGGTTTTGTTTGATCCCTGTGGGTGTAGTTTCTCATTTTCGTAACTACTAAACTTGCTCATTCGTTTCATACTTATACTGAAATATCTGTAGTAGATACTGAATCATTTATACATACTGAATAATGTGTGGTAGATACTGAATCATTTGTTATAGATACTGAATAATTCATAGATGATGAAAACGTTGTAGTAGATACTGAATCATTTGAAGTAAATACTGAATAATTTGTAGCAGTCACTAAATAATTTGTAGTAGATACCGAATCCTTTGCAGTAGATACTTAATCATTTTGTGATGTGAGGCATCGCACATCACAGAATACCTATGTATTATACATTATAACTATGTACACTTACCTGTCACACATTTGTAGTAGATACTGAATAATTTGCAGTAGATACTGAATCATTTTGTGATGATGTGAGGCATCGCACATCACAGAATACCTATGTATTATACATTATAACTATGTACACTTACCTGTCACACATTTGTAGTAGATACTGAATAATTTGTTGTAAATACTGAATCTTTTGCAGTAGATACTGAATCATTTGTAGAAGATACTAAGTAATTAATAGATACGGAATAATTAATAGATAATGAAAACTTTGTAGAAGATATGGAATCATTTGTATTACATACTGAATCATTTGTATTAGATACTGAATCATTTGTAGTAGATACTGAATCATTTGCAGAAGATACAGAATCATTTGAAGTAAATACTCAATAATTTATAGCAGATACTGAATCATTTTTAGAAGATGCTGAATCATTTGTAGTGAATACCGAATCATTTGCAGTGGATACCGAATCATTTGCAGTAGATACTAAATCATTTGCAGTAGATACTGAATAATTTGTTGTAGATACTGAATCTTTTGTAGTCTACTAGTCTACTACTAGTATACTAATCTTTTGCAGTAGATACTGAATCAGTTGTAGTACTCAATCATTTGTTGTAGATACTGAATCCTTTGCAGTATATACTGAATCCTTTGCAGTATATACTGATACTTTTGCAGTATATACTGAATCATTTGAAGTAAATACTGAATAATTTGTAGCAGTCACTAAATAATTTGTAGTAGATACCGAATCCTTTGCAGTAGATACTGAATCATTTTGTGATGATGTGAGGCATCGCACATCACAGAATACCTATGTATTATACATTATAACTATGTACACTTACCTGTCACACATTTGTAGTAGATACTGAATAATTTGTTGTAAATACTGAATCTTTTGCAGTAGATACTGAATCATTTGTAGAAGATACTAAGTAATTAATAGATACGGAATAATTAATAGATAATGAAAACTTTGTAGAAGATATGGAATCATTTGTATTAGATACTGAATCATTTGTAGTAGATACTGAATCATTTGTAGAAGCTACTAAGTAATTAATAGATACGGAATAATTAATAGATAATGAAAACTTTGTAGAAGATATGGAATCATTTGTATTAGATACTGAATCATTTGTAGTAGATACTGAATCATTTGCAGAAGATACAGAATCATTTGAAGTAAATACTCAATAATTTATAGCAGATACTGAATCATTTTTAGAAGATGCTGAATCATTTGTAGTGAATACCGAATCATTTGCAGTGGATACCGAATCATTTTAACAGTAGATACCGGAATAAGGAAGTAGATACTGAATCAGAGTTGGTGTCCGAAAGTCTACTACTAGTGATATTGCTTCTAGTTTGTTCTGTCTGAGAGTTGTTATTCAAATCATTTTTGTGAGTATAAATATTTGTCAGTATAAACTGATCCTTTGCAGTTTAATACTTTTTGCAAAAAAAATACATTTGTAGTTTTACTGAACTAAGTTAATGTGTTGTGTTTTTTAATCTACACTTAATGCTACAGTTACTATATATGCTTTGTGTAAATTGGCTTAAGACTTATAGACTCGTGACTTGACTTGGACTTGTATTTTGTGACTTGTGGCCATCTCTGCTACCATGGGAAGCTGCCGCTTGTTGTGGAGATCTGCACAAGCGTAGCAGCAAAAACATGCCAAGAATTCTTGTTCTTAATGTCAGAATTTATCAGCGATTTTAAAGATTTTCAAGTTTGAAATGATGGTTTTGTAAAGCTGGAAGTAAGCGCTGAGGAATGTTGCCATGATGGCTGCCAAGTGAGCAGACTCAGCTCTTGGGTTCTTCACGATATGTGTTGGGTCACTGTCTGTCTGTACTGTGTAGCGCCATCCTGTCAGTTTCATTTGACTGGGTCTGAATCAGAACGAACCCTGCTGCTTCTCACCAGGTTCCACTGGCAGCCACACATGCCCATGCCATAGCACTGCCTCCACCATGTTTCACAGATGATGTCGTATGTCTCAGATCATGATTCTGATGAGATCATGATGATGTGGTGGTTGGTTTAGCTCAGCGGATAACACCACTACCCACCAAGGAGCCACCACACCATCTGGGAGATAGGGGTTCAAATCCCGGTCTGGGTGACTACGCTGTGCTACACCAATGAGAGTCCTTGAGCAAAACTCCTAACACTACATTGGCCCACCTGTAATATGATTAACCCTGTAAGTCGCTCTGGATCAGAGCGTCAGCTAAATACCGTAAATGTAAGGTTCCTTCTTTTTCTTCTCCAGACTCTCCTCTTAACATCATTTTGGCACAAGAGAATCTTGGTTACAGCTGTCCAGTGAATCTTGTCCACGATCTGGGCCTCCTTTTAGCAGTCTGATCTGTAGTTTCTGATCTCGAGAATTAGTAGAGGTTTGCATTTGGAGGTTAAACCCTCTGTGTTTTTAATTTATGAAGGTGTCTCTCTATTCTAGACTTTGGCAATGATGCACCAAACTCCTCTTAAATGTCCTTGAGTTAAATTTTTTAAAATTTGATGCTGTGAAGGTTTTTTTTCCCTTCACCACAAAAAGGATTCTGTACCATATGGCTGTTTCAGTCACCCCTAAAGTTTCTGCTGGCTCTCTAATAGGTGTGGGTGTTTTTGCATTGGTAGCTCGTTGGACCGCTAATGCATTTTCAGTACCTCCAGACCTTTTGTCTCCTTAATTCGTCATGAAATAGTGAGAAAACAAGCAACACACTGCATCGAAACTGCTTATCAGTCAACCGTCCAGTTGCTCTACAGCCTGTGAAATTGATAGGACCGTGTAAAAATAGCTAGGTATGGCTAAAACTCTATGTACCGTATATCTTGTTAAACTTGCTGAAAGTCTACACTTCAATCACATCTTGACTGCTGCTTTTCAGATCCACTGTGGTGGTGTCCAGAGGCGAAACTGCACCAATCCGTCAGTGCTTAAGTACACAGGAACCTGAGTGCATGTTCCCGGTAGGGCAGTTGCGTGAGATGAATGCTGGGATGTCTCAAGCTCCCCAGAGAGCTTCTGACATGAGGGAGTGCCCCTGTACCGTTAGAGCATCGTCTGTTTATCTTCTCTACACTTGCAGGCTGGTTGCATTGCTATTTTTTCTTTGTGTAAAAATAATTTATGGATACGGTAATATTTTCCAATCTAAACCACATTATGCAAAAATGGCGTTGATCAGCTGAGACATACGGTCTGTGAAGTTTGCCTCTTTTCAGTTTTGCGGAGCACCCATGGTTTTTGCAGTTGGCTGTTCATATTGGCAATGACCACAATGCCTCCACACAAGGTTTCATGACAACAGACTCGTCATGATGAGTCATAGATGACCCTCTGAGTCACTCCATGACAGTCTGGCATTTACATTTACATTTCTGGCATTTAGCTGACGCTCTTATCCAGAGCGACTTACAAGGTTACTCACATTACAGGTGGGCCAGTGTAGTGTTAGGAGTCTTGCCCAAGGACTCTCATTGGTGTAGCGCAGCATCACCCAGACCGGGATTCGAACCCCAGTCTCCCACGTGTAGTGGTGGCTACTTGGCGGGTAGTGGTGTTATCCGCTTCACCATTCCTGTCGTTGGTGACGTTGGCGTGGTGTTAAGGGCAGTCGTTATAACATTCTGCATGCATGTAGTCCTGAGTGGTGCAGCCGTCTGCTCACTGAATGTCCACAATCGTGGCAGTCCTGCTTACATCACAGTGTGAAACTGGAATCATTCATTCGTTTTACAATGCCCACTGTACTGGCCTCACTGAATGTAGCTGTACTCAGTTATCCAGTCAGCTAAACAGTCATCCAAATAAATCCAGTGAAATCAATATGCCGTTTTGTTTGAGAGTTTACTTGGATGTTTCTTGTGAAACTGTTAAATACAAATTAGAACAAAAAAAGAAAAATACATTGAGCTTCATACAATTACCTTAATTTAACTAAACAGTAAGGACAAAGCTACAAATAAAACTACATATGCTACACAGTATGGTTTGAGATACTGCAAACACTGTAGTGTTCTCGTGCAGGGTGTCGTAACGCTGACTAAACACTAAGTTAAAACTTAGCCGATGAAGACTGAGGTGTAGTAAGGTCGACCATTTACTGTCACTCTTCCTCATTAACATGCAGGTGAAAACTGAAAACAACAATACAGAATATTCAGTGTCACTAAACAAAGTTGGAAATATTACTGTGAACGCTGCTGTTCTGTATGGACGAGTTATAGCCCGCTAAATCGCTAATGTTTCTTGAAAAACAGCTACAAAAATAAGAAAATTTTTAATGCATGAACTTATGGCATTACCTCTATAATGCTTGTTTTGGAGATTATACACGTAAACGCAGTTCCGCTACACAGTAAACAGTGATGGCAAGTCCAAGAACAAGAGATTTCTACCATATGCTACACAGTATGGTTTCCATAGCTTTCTGCTGAAACACGGTAGTGTTCTCGTGCAGGGCACTTCAGTGTCATAGAGGGAAGCTCGCGGCTAAACCGGGTGCTGTTCCCACTCGGTTTCAGTGTAAAAATTGTCCAAGTTCATAAACTTCAGCGTTTGGTTTGATATGAAGACTGAGTCGTAGTAAGCTTGACCATTTACTGACACTCTTCCTCATTAACATGCAGGTGAAAACTGAAAACATTAAACAACAATGCATGAATACCTTAAAATGCAGAATATTCAGTGTCACTAAACAAAGTTGGAAATATTACTGTGAACGCTGCTGTTCTGATTACAGGTACGATGTAGCCATATGGTCAGCCGGGAGCCGCTAATAATCGCTTTTTTGTGAAAAAGGGCCTATGCTTGTAAAAAACCGGAAGTAAACAGCTTTTTAACAACATCCTTCTACCACATTAACCCAATATGTTTTAATGCCAGATGAACTTACGGCATTGCCTCTATAATGCTTCACAAGGGTGCTATTACCAGAACACCCACCAAGTTTCATTTCTGTTGGTTGATTTCTTCTGGGTGCAGCGCTTCTTTTGACGATGAGAGCGTTAACTGTTCCTCTTTCACCAGGCTAAAGTTGGCTTCTTCATCTTTCAGATTTTCCAGTCCACATTAATGATACAGCAGGTGGCAGGGCCAGAATGTAACTGCAGCATCATTTAAGGTGGAAGCCTTTATCCACAATGCCTGCAAAGTGTTTGGAAGCAACATCCTCCTTTGTTGTCCTAATCCTGAAGAGAGATTGGAGATTGGAAGAGATTGGTTTTCCATAAGCAGAGTTAAGGCGCAGAGTCGAGGCAGACATTCTGTAAACCTCTTTGTGAGCACCCTGATAGCGAGAGGACAGAGGACCAGTGTTGGCCCACTAGCGGCAGAGCTGGCGGACCGCTAGTGTTTTGCTCTGTGTTTTTTGGGCACCCTGCCAGTGGTTAGAGTCTTCGCTTGTCTTCCACTCATTTCTCCTTCCTTCTTATGTTCCTCATTCTTTATTAATTTGTTTAGTAAATAATTTTAATGTCAGCAAGATTTTCAACCCATCATTTTCTATCAGGCCTTATTTTGTCCTTCTAAGCCTTTTGTAATTATGGTCATAGTTTATTTTCCAAAATAAAAGTCTGTGTGCATTGTAAATCCGTTTGAGGAGGTTAAAAACTAGTCAGATCCTGGGTGAAGGACAGTTATCTGAGTGATCTGAGGGTGGACCAGCAGTGGCAAACAGTCAGTGGGGTTCTGACCTGATCATCCCAGTGGACTGATGAATTGTCACTGTCCAAAAATAATCAAGTATCTCCAAAATGACAACTTTACAGGAGAGGCCAAAAACCTAAATTAGTTTGAATGTAAGTCAATGGAACCAGACGGTTTTCCCAGCTGTTTTGACCGGTTCTGTTGGTCCATTCGTCATGAAATTAGAACCATTATGAACTGCAGCTGCTGTGTTTTAAATGATGCACAAAACCAAAAATTAGCCAAGATGAAGATGTTTTTAATTGGACAGCTACGATAAGCTTACTGGCTGTTCAGAGTTTGTGCTGGAGGCTGGTGAGCTGGTGAAGCTGGTGTAGCTCAGCAGACAACACCACTACCCGGCAAGTAGACACCACCACACGTGGGAGACTGGGGTTCAAATCCCGGTCTGGGTGACTATGCTGTGCTACACCAATAAGAGTCCTTGGGCAAGACTCCTAACACTACACTGGCCCACCTGTAACATGATTAACCTTGTAAGTCGCTCTAGATAAGAGCGTCAGCTAAATGCCAGAAATGTAAATGTGAGGAGCGCTGGTGTTGTTTAAAGGATGGTAATGTATCAAACCACACGGAAAGTTGCAGAATCGACTTCATGCAATCATGGAATTCTGAAAATCGACTTTAGAAATCAACTATCACTAGCACAGTCCACAGAGCTACATGTATGAACACTCCTATGAAATGAGACAACCCTGCAAAGCTGAACGTAGCCTTTTAATCGCTAGCTCCATGATCGCATTTCCATGTTCTACCTTAATGGTGCAGCAACCTCAGGTTCCAGAACATAACCATTTAAGGTGGAACGGGAAATTTCGCCAGGTAGCGACCGAGACATCAGCGTATTACTAGTGATTATTTCGCATGTTGTGAAGAAAATGGCCTTAAAACGCTTTAACGATGGTTATCTTCCAATGCAGCGGCGTTTTAACTGAGAAAATACATTTACCAGTCTCTTTGGTCGCTTGGGCAGCCATCTTGCTGGTGATTTGCAGGGCATTCTGGGAATTTCCTCATAACACTCAGCTTTGCCTTTGAAAAATCTCCTTATGAAGGGCCATGTCGTCCTAACACTTCACCCTGTCCCTCCATCTCCATAACAATCGGGATAGCCCTACCCCTAAACATGGACACACAGCGCGGAAGGCTAAGTGTTGGGGGCTAGGGGTACTGTGGGATTGGGCCTAAGGTGTGCAGTTAGCACAATGCTAACTCCTGGTTACATGTTGTTATATTAGCCTCGTAGCTCCAGTGCTAACGAAGGCACACTTCAGACACCAGACATGTTTTAGCCGCCTGATTAAATTCTTGAAAGTCAGATGGGGAGGAGCGCTGAGAATAGCCCCGGTTGATATCCATGCGTGTGTGTGCTGCGTGGATGACGTAGACGGCGGTAGCTTTGGTTTTTTTTCAACCCAGACGGTCGTTTTTTACCTGCTATTGTCTGAGAGCTGTTTTTCTCTGTGTTTCCTACTGAGAGCACCGAGATCCTTTATCCACCCCCCGCCCCCAGCCCCCTCCGGACCACCAGGCCACTGTCTCTGTGTGTGCGTGTATGGGTGTGAACGTGTGGTGATGTCAGCGTTACAGTTGGTGTGCCAGAAATGGAGAACAGGGCGGGGGTCGGAGAGAGGGGGTGGGGGGAATACGAGACAGGGTGAGAGACCGAAGATAGAGAGAGGCATGGAAAGATGGAGAGTGAGAAAGAACAGGGAGAGAAAGAAAATAGGGAAAGATGGAGACAGAGAGATGGATATAGAGACACAGGAAGGTAAAAGAAGGGAGAGAGAGAGAGAGAGATGAGAATAGAGAAAAAGGAAAATGAGCAGTAAGGAGGAGAGGTAGACAGAGGAATGGGAAATGAAGGAGGACAGGAAGAGGAAGAAAGAGGACAGAAAATGAATAAAGCAAGAAAGAGGACAAGTGAAATGGAATAAGGCGAAGACAGAAAGACAAATAAAGAGAGAAAAGAGAAAGGGACAAAAGATGAAAAGTAAAAAGACAGTAAGAGATATAGAGGGAGAAGGGAAATAAAAAAGAGACAGTGAAAAGAATATGGGGAGAAAAAAGGGAGACAAAGATAGAAAGACAGAATAGAAAGAGATAAAGAGAGAAAGGAAAGAGGAAAACATGAAGGAGAGAAAAGATAGAGACAGGGAGGGGTGGAGAATGTGAATCAATTTAAGAGAAAGAGAGAAAGAATGAAGGAAAATAAAAGAATGATAGTCAGAGAAAGAGAGTACAGGGAAAAAGATAGAGCGAGGAGGAAAAGAAAACAAAAATGAGAAAGAAAAAAGAAAAACACAAAAGAGAGAAAGAGGTGGAGAGAGTGGTAAGGGAGAGGAATAAAGAGGAGAGAGAGAGGAGAAGGAGAAAAAGAGAGGAGGTGTTAGAGAGAGGAGAAGGTGAGAAAAAGAGGGAGAGGAGAAAGAGAGGAGAAGGGGAGAGAGGAGAGAGAGGAGAAGGAGTTAGGAGTGAGAGAGAGGAGAAGGAGAGAAAGAGAAGAGGAGTTAGAGAGAAAGAGAGGAGGAGTTAGAGAGAGCGAGAGGAGAAGGCAAGAAAATGAGAAGGAGTTAGAGAGAGAGAGGAGAGAGAGAGGAGTTAGAGAGAGAGAGAGAGAGAGAGAGGAGAAGGAGTTAGAGAGAGAGAATGGGAGAGAGAGAGAGAGAGAAGAGAATGGGAGAGAGAGAGAGAAAGAGGAGAAGGAGGGAGAGAGAGAGGAGAGAGAGGAGAATGGGAGAGAGAGGAGAAGGAGAGAGAGAAAGGGAGAGAGAGAGAGAAGGAGAGAGAGAGGGAGTTAGAGAGAGAGAGGAGAAGGAGTTAGAGAGAGAGAGAGAGGAGAAGGAGTTAGAGAGAGAGAGAGAAGAGGAGGAGTTAGAGAGAGAGAATGGGAGAGGGAGAGAGAGAAGAGGAGGAGAATGGGAGAGAGAGAGAGAAAGAGGAGAAGGAGAGAGAGAGAGAGAGGAGAGAGAGGAGAATGGAAGAGAGAGAGAGGAGAAGGAGAGAGAAAGGGAGAGAGAGAGAGGAGAAGGAGAGAGAGAGAGAGTAGAATGGGGGAGAGAGAAAGAGAGGAAAATGGGGGGAGAGAGAGAGAGAGAGAGAGAGAGAAGAATGGAAGAGAGAGAGAGGAGAATGGGAGAGAGAGAGGAGAATGGGAGAGAGAGAGAGAGGAGAATGGGAGAGAGAGAGAGAGAGAGAGAGAGGAGAAGGAGAGAGAGAATGGGAGAGAGAGAGAGGAGAAGGAGAGAGAGAGGAGAATGCGGGAGAGAGAAAGAGAGGAAAATGGGAGAGAGAGAGAGAGGAGAATGGGAGAGAGAGAGAGAGAGAGACAGACAGAGAGAGAGAGAGAGAGAAGAATGGGAGAGCGAGAGAGGAGAATGGGAGGGAGAGAGAGAGAGAGGAGAATGGGAGGGAGAGAGGGAGAGAGGGAGAGAGAGAGAGAGAGAGGAGAAGGAGAGAGGGGGGTCTGCAGTGTATCTAATGTCACTGATATGGAGGTGTCAGTAAGGTCTGCAGTAACGGTGTAGTTACGGTGTGGAGGTCGTGTGTGAGTGGTGATCCAGTGCAGAGCTGAGCGGTGACTTCAAACAGGACAGAGCCACCTCTGGAACCAGGCTACTTTCTACTAGCGCCCCTTTGGGGTTTCTAACAGTCTGATAGCACTGAGCTAACGCGCGTGAGTCCTGACACAGAGCTGCCGCCTCCACCAACCATCGCCTCTGCTTCATTCCCAACCACCAACCTCAACCTGCTTACCACACATATTCACAGCGAGTAATGTATCTAGAACTTTTAATGTAATGTGTAAAGCCTTCCCTCCAGCTCCTAACATCCCAACCAATCAGAGAGGAGGTCAGGGATTTAACTCTTTTATTTCCAAACAGAACTTAGCAAAGCAATAATAGTATTAAGAAGCTGACCAGACAAAAAACGAGTCACCTTGCGTGTTTAGGGTGGTAGTAACTTCAGGCTCCTGCAGGTGGCGCTGCAAGAGGATGACGGGACTATAAATACCTGCGGGGTGTGAGTGATGGGATCCATAGATTGGGAAGAGGTGCTACAGTGCAGGGAAGGTCTCGCTCCATGTGTGGTAAATGGCTCCAGAGCAGATGTTAATGATTGGCTAAAAGGAGGGACTGCATGTGGGCGTGGCCAAAGACCATAGTGTGAAGGAAGTAGCTGAATCTGCAGGTGTATGGAAGCGTATGGTCATATGGGTCTACCAGCAGTGGCTAAAATCCCAGTCTACAGGGAATTCTCCTCGGAACTGTGCCAGGGAAGGCCTCCACCACATCTGGCCAAATCCAATCCCAGATGTTATTGGTGCTTGAGGAGGTGTTACACGATAGTAGGTACGTTTCAGTCACAGGGGACTCGTTTTTTTTGGTCTGGTGAGCTTATACAACATATGTAGGCACATTTTTAAACACAGAAATGAAATATGCCTCCTTAGAGGACCCAGACGGCCTGGAGAGCTTACCACTCATTCAGAGAAAAAGAGAAAGAGGGAGGGTGAAAGAGGGAGGGCTGGAGGAAAGATTTGAGCCATGATGTCATTCAGACGAGGATAAAATGGAAACTTTTCTAGAAGGAGTTGTCCGGCTGTGCAGCTGATTATCAGCTCAGCACTTTAACTCTTAGTGTGGCTGTACTGCGGCCCTGTGGTGGACCCGTGGCCTGTCCAGGGTGTCTCCGCGGAGAGGCCTCGGCACCCCTGCGACCCAGGCGGATAAAGGTAGTCATGGTTTAGAAGTGATTATAGATACTGTGTGTGGTTTGTAAAGGAGGAATAGTCCTTGGTTCTGATTTGCTGAATGAAGCATTGTGAGGCTGATATCTGCGAGGCTGTACTTCCCACATAATCGATTATGTAAATATGAAAACAGGTTGGCTGCAGCTCTACTCTGATTTCCCTTAAGATCCTCAGCTGTACAAGAATCCACCCACTAACAGTGTATATGAGATATATCTCTATAAACTATATATAGTATAACACAAACGCATTGTGTATTTGATATGATATATACATTCATTGACTGTGTGCATATGTATATATATATTTTAAATGTACACTCACTGACTATATACTCAATATCATATATACCCTTATTGGCTATATGTATGTATGTATATATATATATATATATATATATATATATATATATATATACACACAGACACACTGACTCTGTATAATGTATTTGATATATACACTGGTCATGAGATGCACATGGTAAAGTGGTTTGCAGAGGAATGAGTGAGTGACTGACTGACTGACTGGGTGAGTGAGTGACTGACTGATTGAGTGAGTGACTGACTGAATGAGTGACTGACTGAATGAGTGAGTGACTGAGTGACTGACTGAATGAGTGACAGGGTGACTGACTGGGTGACTGACTAAGTAAGTGACTGGGCGAGTGACTGACTGACTGGGTGAGTGACTGAGTGACTGAGTGACTGGGTGAGTGACTGACTGACTGAGTGACTGGGTGAGTGACTGACTGACTGGGTGAGTGATTGACTGAATGACTGACTGGGTAAGTGACTGACTGAATGACTGACTGGGTGAGTGAGTGACTGAGTGACTGGGTGACTGACTGAATGACAGACTGGGTGAGTGAGTGACTGACTGACTGAGTGAGTGAGTGACTGAGTGACTGACTGAATGAGTGACAGGGTGACTGACTGGGTGACTGACTAAGTAAGTGACTGGGCGAGTGACTGAGTGACTGGGTGAGTGACTGAGTGACTGACTGACTGAGTGACTGGGTGAGTGACTGACTGACTGAGTGACTGGGTGAGTGACTGACTGAGTGAGTGACTGAGTGACTGACTGACTGAGTAAGTGACTGACTGAGTGACTGACTGAATGAGTGACAGGGTGACTGACTGGGTGACTGACTGAGTAAGTGACTGAGTAAGTGACTGGGCGAGTGACTGAGTAACTGGGTGAGTGACTGAGTGACTGGGTGAGTAACTGACTGAGTGAGTAACTGGGTGAGTGACTGACTGACTGACTGGCTGACTGACTGACTGACTGAGAGAGAGGCATCGTACAGACCCTGTACAAACTGGTCAGTCAAATCATGCACAGATGTCCTGACTGGACCTCCTCTGGTCAGACTAATCCCGCTCGGACAGGGCTTTAGTGTGTGATCTGTAATATCAGATTTCAGTGCGTTATGGAGCACACAGGAGCAGTCTAATTTCATTTTGATTTGATTGAGGAGGAAAGCAGCCCGTCTCTGATGCCATGTCAGATTTGTTTCGGCTCTTGCTTCATTGGTTTTGCAGCTTTCAGTATTTTCAGGAGCGAGGCTGGAAATGTGCTGCTGATGAAAGTGCTTTTTATGAAGGATGAATCATACAGGGTTGGAGATAATGTGTAGCTTGTAAAGGTTTAGGTCTAGTTTATATAATCTTGTTTTTATTTGCTGAATGAAACATTGTGAGGCTGATAGCTGCAGGTTTTTGTTTTCCAACAAATCGATTAATCCGAGTCGTAATGGACCAACTAATCGATTATGAAAGTGGCTGCGAGCTACAGCTCTACTCCAGTTTCCCCTCGAGATCCTCCGCTGTGGTGAGGATCCACAACCTGTATGAATGAGGCTACAATCACCTGAGCTGAACCAGCAACTGTACACATGATGTATTCACCCACTGACTGTACGTAGGGTGGGTATAGATATGTAGGAACTGTCTGTGTATGTGATGTACTTGATATACAGCCACACGGTACATCAGTAGGTCCTCCTACTTGTATCTACACTCAGTAGTCCCTCTGATCCTCTGTATACAGTATTACCCTGTTCTTCAATGGTCAGGACCCCCACAAGACCACCACAGAGCAGGTATTGTCTGGGTGGTGGATCATTCTCAGCACTGCAGTGACACTGACACAGGTGGTGGTGTTAGTGTGTGTTGTGCTGGTGTGAGTGGATCGAGACACAGCAGTGCTGGACTTCACTGCTGGACTGCAGCGTCCTGTGGGCAGCGTCCTGTGGGCAGCGTCCTGTGGGCAGCGTCCTGTGGGCAGTGTCCTGTGGGCAGCGTCCTGTGAGGCAGCATCCTGTTTCCACTGATGAAGGACTAGAGGATGACCAACACTGCACTGTGCAGCAGCAGATGAGCTATCGTCTCTGACTGTCCATCTACAAGGTGGACCAGCAAGGTAGGAGGGTCTAATAGAGTGGACAGTGAGTGGACACAGTGTCTCAACACTCCAGCAGCACTGCTGTGTCTGATCCACTCACACCAGCACCAGCACCACACACACTAACACACCACCACCACGTCAGTGTCACTGCAGTGCTGAGAATGATCCCCCACCCACATAGTACCTGCTCTGTGGGGGTCCTATGGGGGTCCTGACCATTAAAGAACAGGGTGAATATAGATACAAGTAGGAGTACCTAATGGAGTGACCGTGGCTGAATACATTCAAACTGGACCACACTGGTGACCCCACCTAACCCTCCACACAGTGCAGAAGGTAAAGAGTGCACCATCCACTCGCCTGCAGCCCCACAGCGCCTCCGGTGGAAGATCTCTGAATTTGTTAATTCAGAAACAGAGACGTTCACTCAGCTGGACAGCGGTGCAGTGTCCTCCTGACCTGCTGACTGTTCTCGGCTGAGGGGAACATGATTCTGATGTGGATGTTTTGTTTAGGTTTGGTGTTTCTGAGCACAGGGCTTGTTTTAGTTTCCACAGTGGCTGTAATTAAACATCCCTGCTCAGAAATGCTTGCCATGTTCAGACGTTCTACACACGCCATTAACAGATTCGTTGGTCGTCTGCACCAAGACAAAGGCGGGACTCGTCACTGAACATGACCTGCTCACTCCATGACAGTCTGGCACGACACCACTGCAGTCTTTGTTTGTGTTAAGGGCAGTCGTTGTCGTGGTCTGTGTGCATGTAGTCCTGCGTGGTGCAGCCGCCTGCCAGTAGTGCTGGCACTAAAAGGATGACTCATGGAGGACACCACTGCTCGCTGGATGTCTGCAGTTGTGGCTGTTGGGTCAGCCAGATACAGCGATAAGGCCCACCCTTGCTTACGTCACACGCCTGTCCGAGTGTGAAACTCATGATTTCAAACCCACCCACCAGGTTTCATTCCTGTCTGTTGATTCCTTCTGGGTGCAGCTGTTCGTGCATCTACAGGGCTTGGACAATGAAACTGAAACACCTGGTTTTAGACCACAGTCATTTATTAGTATGGTGTAGGGCCTCCTTTTGCGGCCAATACAGTGTCAGTTGGTCTTGGGAATGACATATACTGCGTCCTGCACAGTGGTCAGAGGGAGTTTAAGCCATTCTTCTTGCAGGATAGTGGCCAGGTCACTACGTGATGCTGGTGGAGGTTCGTCCTTCTTGGTGGTATGCTGACATTACCCTGGATACCGTGGCTCTTGATACATCACAAAGACTTGCTGTCTTGGTCACAGATGCGCCAGCAAGACGTGCACCAACAGTTTGTCCTCTTTTGAACTCTGGTATGTCACCCATAATGCTGTGTGCATTGCAGTATTTTGAGCAGAACTGTGCTCTTACCTGCTAACTGAACCTTCACACTCTGCTCTTACTGGTGCAATGTGCAGTTAATGAAGATTGGCCACCAGGCTGGTCCAATTTAGCCATGAGACCTCCCACACTAAAATGACAGGTGTTTCAGTTTCATTGTCCAACCCCTGTACATTTTCCAATACATTGCCATATTTTTTGTTTCATAAGGATCCGCAGGGCAGCTCCACGTAAGGGATGGAGTCAGTAGCTGTAATGAACTATAACATCTCTGCTCAGAAATGCTTACCATGTCCAAACGTTCTACACACAGTGGTCCACTCATGCGGACGGCAACTCCTGACCGGAAGCTCTGCTGGACCTGGCGCCGGCCGTAATGCCTTACTCTGCAGATATGTGCATGCAGTGCATTAGCTAAATGCCTAAAGTGAGAAGCTAATGGACGGCTAATGATCCGATCATGAATTAGATCAGACCACTCCTCAGTGTTCTCCACAGGGAGTTTGCAGGGCGATTAGTCCCTTCAGATGCGCTCTGCGTCAGAAGTTTGCAGACTCTAGCCTTTTGGGAACGCTATTGTCAACAAGGTTCAGACTTGTTAGTCAGTTGTTATTAATGTTCTTGCTTCTAATTATGGTTCTAGGAAAAACCCTTCACGATACTGTTTTTGTGGTCATAGAACCTTTTTAAGTGCTATCCAGAACCATTATACTCTTAAGGAGCCCCATCCCACACTGGTATTCTGTGTTTCTTGGGGTCTGCTAATGTCTACATGAACATGCCTGACTTTATTTATTAATGTATTATTAATACACTCATCATGGAAAACAAAATCACACCCAGAAGGAGGTGTAGGACTGTAGTTCTGTTGGGAAGGAAGATAAAGGTCACCAGGATCAATAACTGATGATACATTTAGACTGACATGATCAATATTTATTGAGCTACACATACAGAAGTCTGTCTCTCAGTATGGCGGGCCGCCGTGTTTGCCAGACGTCTCAGCATGGAGCTGTAGAGGTTCCTAATAGTGTCCTGTGATAATCCATCCCATGCAGCTTGAATATCCTCACACAGTTCCTGCAGTATGTGCGGTAGGGGTGGGGGTGGAGGTGGAGTGACACCAGGCCTTCTGGATGCTGATCTCGGTGCTGACCACGGTTCCTCCACACACGGATTCGTTGGGCGTCTCCACTGAGACAAAAGCAGGACTCGTCACTGAAGATGACCCGCTGCCATTCTGAGTCACTCCATGACAGTCTGGTACGACACCACTGCAGTCTTTGGAGATGTTGACGTGGTGTTAAGGACAGGCGTGGTAGCGGTCTGCATGCACGTAGTCCTGCGTGGTGTAGCCATCGGCCGATGGTGCTGGCACTAACAGGACGACTCATGGAGGACACCACTGCTCACTGAACGTCTGCATGGCTGTTGGGTCAGTCAGGTACAGGGATGAGGCCTGTCTTTGTTTACGTGATACGCTAGCTCATCTACGAGCCTCACCCACCAAGTTTCATACCTGTTGATTGATTACTCCTGGGTGCAGCTATTTGTGCAGCTATTTATTTGATGATGATGTATATTGCCATATAGTTTTGTTTCATAAAACTCAGCAGAGCAGCTCCCTGATTGTGTTTCTGTACCTTTAAAGCCCTTTACAGACGCAAAATCTGTTCCCTTTCCAACGAAACCTTAATATACATGTACAAAGTGTGAGTGTGAATTATGGTTATGAATGTCTGTTGGATTTCACTACTGGGTGGTCCTACTCTGGCATGATCCAACTCCAATACCAACGGTTCTCTTAGGACCCTGAAAGCGGTTCCT
Source organism: Prochilodus magdalenae (assembly GCA_024036415.1). NCBI lineage: Eukaryota > Metazoa > Chordata > Actinopteri > Characiformes > Prochilodontidae > Prochilodus > Prochilodus magdalenae. The sequence continues at coordinate 99,550 of JAMWET010005394.1, read as the reverse complement.
TGAGAGTGTGCTGTGGCTTTATATATATATATATATATATAATAACAGTGTACATTTAGCAGTGCATGTGTTGATGTGATCATCGAATTCACGTGGAGATTGGTGATCAGTCGAGAGAACTCAGTCCCTTTGTTTTTCTTCTTCGTGTGAACCTGTGTGCGGTGTACTCTGATGCCGAATCCGTGGCCTCACACTGCCCACCCTGTTCTTTCTCGTAATAGTCCAAAGCGCTGAGGGAGCGATGGCTGCTGGATGGAGCGCCCTCCAGTGGAGAGAATGAAGTTCAGAAGCAGCTGGAGGAGGACGAGGCCAAAACTAAACAGCTGGAGCAAACCGTCCTCAGGTCAGCACTTCCTGCTGCAGCTTTCACTTCACATTTCAGTGGAATAGGTTCTCTTTTACTCTCAGGATTCAGTTACTAACCCATAAACATTACACAGTACACAATGTGGTCAACGATAAAGTACATTAAAGGCAAGACACTAGACAGACAGACAGACAGACAGACAGGTATATAGACAGACAGGTATATAGACAGACAGACAGATAGATAGATAGATAGATAGATAGATAGATAGACAGACAGACAGACAGACAGACAGACAGATAGATAAACAGACAGACAGATAGACAGATAGATAGGTGGGTGCATAGATAGCCATAGATAGATAGACAAACAGACAGACAGACAGACAGATGTAGATAGATAGATAGATAGATAGATAGATAGATAGATAGATAGATAGATAGATAGATAGATAGATAGATAGATAGATAGATAGACAGACAGACAGACAGACAGACAGACAGATAAACAGACAGACAGATAGACAGATAGATAGGTGGGTACATAGATAGCCATAGATAGATAGACAAACAGACAGACAGACAGACAGACAGATATAGATAGATAGATAGATAGATAGATAGATAGATAGATAGATAGATAGATAGATAGATAGATAGATAGACACACAGACAAACCCACATATAGATAAGTGGATAGATAGATAGATATAGATAGATAGACAGGTATATAAATAGACAGATAGATAAACAGACAGACAGATGTATATAGACAGACAGATAGACAGATAGATAGGTGGGTACATAGACATAGATAGATAGATAGACAGACAGACAGACAGACAGACAGGTATATAGACAGACAGACAGACAGACAGAGGTATATAGACAGACAGACAGACAGAGGTATATAGACAGACAGACAGACAGACAGAGGTATATAGACAGACAGACAGACAGATGTATATAGATAGATAGATAGATAGATAGATATTATTAATATTTAACTATAAACTGTAAATATATAACTATAAATAGTACAGTCTCCTATAGATTATACAGCTATATATATATATGGGAGAACAAGGTTCAGAGAACTAGGTTCAGAACTGGAAGACATTAGAGGCCTTCACAAGCTGTTATTAACTGCATGAAACAGAGATGGAGTATAAACGCTTCAGGGTTGAAGGTGCGCTGATTCTGGAATGCTAGAAACCAGTATGATTTACTGTTATAGGGGTTAATTACGCAGGCACTCATTTTTGCCCAGGTAGGCATGTCTATCTCACACATATGAATATGTCTGTTCATGTGCACACAGTTCTGAGAATAATTCAGTCATATCTAACTGTAAATTTAAAATGAGTTATTTTATTAATAGTATGTTTTTTTTTAAACTTGCTGTCTATTACTATCATTTAGTGTCTACTATGAAATATTTAATAATGAATTTGAATTGTTCAGTAATTACTATAAATTATTCAGTATCTATTATAAATCTTAAATATTTATGCCTCTACTACAAATTGTTCAGGACATCATATTAATAATATTAATAATAATTGTTCAGTATTTATGGATTATTTAGTATCTACTATGAATTATTCAGTGTCTACTATTAATTGTTCAGTGTCTACAATGCATTAATTAGTAACTACTCTGAAATGAACTATGGTTATTGTAAATGGGTTTAAGGGTAAAACATCAGAAGTATGTTTATCTGTTTTTAGATTTTAGCTGTTTGGTTATTGAGCTGATCTGGAATCAGTCCTATGGAGGAGGTGATGTGTGGGTGAGGGGGATGTGTCAGATACAATCAGTTATTTTCCTCAGACAAATCAGAAGAGCACAGAGGCGTGACAGGGCGGAGCTGCTGGGGTGTTTCGGAGCGCTCATGGAGAACGCTGTCCATCAGATCAGGCCTACCCAGTTTCACAGCACAGTTACAGCATCCAGCCGAGCAGCCTGAAAATGGAAACATTAATATCATAATATCTTTGTAAATACAGGAAGGAAGGAAACCCACAGTTATATATACCATAGTAACACACAAGTTTAACATAATAACTATCTTTATTTCTATCACACCTTTCACACATCCTGCTGTGTGTCCAAAATAACATTGTATATTTTAGAGACGGGCAATATAGATATAGTTTAGAGACTCAAAGTAAGATCATATAGAAATACAGATAATAAAAGAAAATATGAGCAATAAAAATTAAATCACATAAAAGTAGAATTTGTAATATAAAACTGTCAAATGAAACGTAAAATAAAATGAAGATAAACAAGGTAAAAAAATTACAATATTTTAAAGTATTAAAACAATTTGATTAGAATTAAAAACAACATGGAAATTATTAATAAAGGCAAGTAAAAACAGAAATCATGAAAAACAGTTTATAATAATCTTTAGCTGCTTTCTGATTGGATGGTTTTAGATGACTTGTGAATGTGGAGATACACAGCTGCACTGTTCCCCTGCGTAATATTTATGCTCTGTGTTTTTATTATTGTACATACACTCTTAATGGTAATGATGCCTTATATAGTAACTATACTTTTATAGCATACCCATTAGACTCTCATCACTTTTTTTTTGCTTATTATTATTATTATTATTATTAGAGTACTTCTTTTTCTTCTTTTCTTTATTTATGTACATTTTCTATTATTATATTATTGTTCTTTACTGTACTTGGGTTGCTGCAATACGTGACTCTATCTATCTATCTATCTATCTATCTATCTATCTATCTGTCTATCTATCTATCTTTTTCAATTCTACTGCTGGTGTTACTCGTCTGATCTCTCCATTTTTTCAGTACATAAATTTGAATAGCCTTATCAACGTTTCATCGTCTAGCACATACTGGATGATGAAACGTAACCAGCAGACAGTTTTGCTTCTATAGTAGAAGAACAGCTGTTGGGGCAAGATGTCCTGCTGTGTGGGGCATGAAGGGGCTGAGGAAAATCTAGCATTGATCTTTTACTGAATAACAAAAAAACAAAAAACAAAAAATATTAAACTACTGTACATAACTGGTGAGTAGAACTAAATCCACACATTCGGTGTTTAAACAGTGTTCATTGTTGCTTTAGATGAGCATCATCACTATAGGTAATATAGTGACGATGCTCTGAAGTATACTGTGTGTATATATATATATATATATATATATATATATATATATATATATATATATATATATATATATATATATATAATGTAAAGCATTAAATCATATATGATTTTAATTAACTGACTATAAAGACCTTTCTAATTCTTCTCAATTTGCAATTTTTGAGAAATAAATATTAATAAAGTCTTACATTAACATACTTCTGAATGATGATAGTAACAAGTAAAACTAATAAATAATGATCTGCTTTTTATTAATTTACTCATTTACTTGTAGTAGAGATGTTTAAATGATGTAACAATATAATATATTATAATGTAGATTATAATTGTAGATTATATCAATGTATTGTGATAACCTTGTTAGCTTGTGGCTAGTGTGTTAGCACAGGGCTAACGCATTAGCTTGTAACTAGAGCAAAAGATTGGGATTCTGTAAATCCAGTTTCCTGCAAACGCTTACAATGTTATTTAGTTTAATCACCAGAGAACCATATTAAATATGGAAACACCGCGTCGTATAGCATCAAAGCGAATGCTAAACTCTGAGAAACAGCACAACCCCTGGTTATTATCAGAAACAAAGAACTTGGACACAGCACCAAAACATGACCAAACATGAGGGGAGAAGCCGAGATCAGAGTCGGGGGACAGGCTAAGGTCAGAACCAGGGTAGCCAGACAGCGAGGCAAACAAAGCAGCAGGAGATGACAGGGAGAGTGGTCAGAGGAGCGAAAGGAGGTCATAAGGCAGAAAGCAGATCAGAAGGAGAAAGCCCAATGGGATATGGAGGAAAGCGGCAGTCAGGGAACAAAGAGGGTCAGAACCAGAGTCTAGATGAACACAGGAGAACCGCTCAGAACTGCAAACTTCACAATGAGTGTGAGTTTGAGTGAGGCAGACTGATAAAACTGATAGGCAGACTGGGCTAATACTCAGGAGGCCTAGAGCGGCAGTGATTGGTAGACTGGGGACGTGTAGGTGTGACGTCATCGGGTGATGCGCCCTGAGAAGTTAAGTCCGGAGGAGCGGTGGAGCCGGGGAAACCCGGAGGCGTGACAGTTATGTTGTTGGTACTCTAAAACATGAAGTAGAATAGAAATATAAAGCCAGTCTTTCATCACGGATGGTTTAATACTGCTGGGGGAGGATCCAAACTGTGTGTCGCTCGTGGCTAGTGTGCTAGCACTGGGCTGACGTATTAGCTGGTATCTAGAGCATTAGTTTGGGAGGCTTTAAATCAGATTGATTCTTGGATTATTTGGATGTTGAGGAGCAAAAAAAAAATTAAACCAACTTCTAAGACTGAACTGTGGGGGTGGGGCTGCAGGTTTCTTTGAGGAACTGAAAGCGAGTCTCCTGTTGAGGCTTCTGTGTGATTGGTGTTCTCAGTATTTCCTGATGCTGAAAATGAATGAGTGAATGTCCCTAATGGCGTTTTGATGAAGATGGATTAAATCAAGGGTGGTACTGTATTGTGTGAGGGCTTCAGGATTTTAAAGGATGAACTGTTTCCATCAATGGTGATCTGTTTGTGTTAGGCTGGAGCAGGAGATCGAGGAGCTGGAGACTGGAGTTCCTGCCAAACCTGCCAAACAGGATATCAGTGTAAGAGCCGCTGAGTTACTCTGTACAGATACAATGGGCAAGAAAATGCTGATGTAGCTGAAAGTGGAGTAAAGCTAGCCAATATGAACTGATACATTATTGGTGGTGGTGGTGGTGGTTGTTTACTTTGTGGAAATGTGAAGTGGATTATTGAAAATTTGTTTTCTGTGTTTTTCTTTTTTTTTTCCCCAGGCACCTGATGGTCCCGGAAAAGGTGAGAAGCAAGCATTGCACATACAACCTAACTCAGTTTAGTCCACTCAAGGAAAAGTCCAATGAAAAAGTAAAGATGGCCGATAAATCAGGACCTTGTTGGTGTCTGAAACTTGGTTATTTAGTTTCAGCTACACTGGAGCTACAAAGCTAATGTTGCTAACCAGTAATGGTAGTTTATACCCCACCAATTAGCATCTCTGAGTTTGCCTGGCAAATCTCACATGCCAACAAGCTTTAGTGAGATCCAAGTAGTTCCGGATTGCCCCGCTATGAGCCTTAGACCCAATCCCGCTTCTTATTTTTACCCCTCTTAAAACTGAGTTAGAAGGGCTAGTGGTTAAAATCCTGCCTCTATTAAATGGGACAACCCTTCAAGAACCGGATATGTCATCAGCCGTCGTGGCTTTTATACAAACAGATGGAAGGCACAGGCGCTCTCGATTCACATCACGTCAGTCAATCTAACCAGTGATCAAATAAATAAGAGCACAGACAAAAAAAACAACATGACTTCATTAACAGGCTGCTAGCGGCGTGCCGCAGGCGACCCTGCCGGTCTGCAGTGACAGCAGAGGAGGGGGAAGTTCAGCTCCTCACTGCTTAGATACATTCAGGACATCATATGACCTCAAAAAGGCGGATGACCAGTATTTATCACCACCAAAAATATATTACATATACCCATATTCTATATAACATATACCCATATTCTATATAACATACACCCAAATTCTATATTACACATACCCATATTCTATATTACACATACCCATATTCTATATTACACATACCCATATTCTATATTACATACACCCATATTCTATATTACACATACCCATATTCTATATTACATACACCCATATTCTATATTACATACACCCATATTCTATGTAACATATACCCATATTCTATATTACATACACCCATATTCTATATTACACATACCCATATTCTATATTACATATACTCATATTCTATATTACATACACCCAAATTCTATATTACATACACCCATATTCTATGTAACATATACCCATATTCTATATTACATACACCCATATTCTATATTACACATACCCATATTCTATATTACATATACTCATATTCTATATTACATATACCCATATTCTATATTACATACACCCATATTCTATATTACATACACCCAAATTCTATATTACACATACCCATATTCTATATTACATACACCCATATTCTATATTACACATACCCATATTCTATATTACATACACCCATATTCTATGTAACATATACCCATATTCTATATTACATACACCCATATTCTATATTACATATACCCATATTCTATATAACATATACCCATATTCTATATTACATACACCCAAATTCTATATTACATACACCCATATTCTATATGACATATACCCATATTCTATATTACACATACCCATATTCTATATTACATACACCCATATTCTATATTACATACACCCAAATTCTATATTACATATACCCATATTCTATATTACATACACCCAAATTCTATTTACACATACCCATATTCTATTACATATACCCATATTCTATATTACATACACCCATATTCTATATTACATACACCCAAATTCTATATTACATATACCCATATTCTATATTACATACACCCAAATTCTATTTACACATACCCATATTCTATTACATATACCCATATTCTATTACATATACCCATATTCTATATTACACATACCCATATTCTATATTACATATACCCATATTCTATATTACATACACCCAAATTCTTTATTACACATACCCATATTCTATATTACATATACCCATATTCTATATTACATATACACATATACTATATTACATATACCCATATTCTATATTACATATACCCATATTCTATATTACATATACTCATATTCTATATCACGTATACCCATATTCTATATTACATATACCCATATACTATATTACATATACCCATATTCTGTATTACATATACCCATATACTACATTACATATACTCATATTCTATATCACGTATACCCATATTCTATATTACATATACCCATATACTATATTACATATACCCATATTCTGTATTACATATACCCATATACTACATTACATATACCCATATTCTATATTACATATACCCATATACTATATTACATATACCCATATTCTGTATTACATATACCCATATACTACATTACATATACCCATATTCTATATTACATATACCCATATTCTATATTACATATACTCATATTCTATATCACGTATACCCATATTCTATATTACATATACCCATATACTATATTACATATACCCATATTCTATATTACATATACCCATATTCTATATTACATATACCCATATACTATATTACATATACCCATATTCTATATTACATATACCCATATTCTATATTACATATACCCATATTCTATATTACATATACCCATATACTATATTACATATACCCATATTCTATATTACATATACCCATATTCTATATTACATATACCCATATACTACATTACATATACCCATATTCTATATTACATATACCCATATTCTATATTACATATACCCATATACTACATTACATATACTCATATTCTATATCACGTATACCCATATTCTATATTACATATACCCATTCAGATGCCATTTCTAGAACACCATGATGGAATACCAGTTATGAAATTGTTGTTGCTGTGACATGTGCTGCCGGTATTATGACTCTATAATAGTGACAGAAGACGTCATGTGACCTCTTTGTCACAATAAGACTGATCTGTTATGATCTTATAACTGACCCTTCATTATTTTGCCTTAATGGTAAACAGGTCTGGGCTCTTATGGGTTGAGGCGAAACAGGAGATTTCGCTAGATAGCTGTTTTTACGTGTGTTATGAAGAAGGCGTTTTTACAGTGGTGATCTTACAGTACAGCGGCTTTTTAACAGAGAACATTATCATAACATCATTTATGGGTCTCTTTAGTCGCTTGTGCAGCCTCCTTGCCGATGATTCACATGGCATTCTGGGAATTTTCTCATAACATTCGTTTGGAGTGTGCCCCTGAGAAATCTCCATTTGAATACCATGTAGCCCTAACACTTCGCCCTACCCCTCCATCTCAACAACTTTCGGGGCAGCCATACGCCTAGACGTGAACGCACAAATCAGAGGGGTAGGGCAAAGTGTTAGGGGCGAGGGTTGTAATGGGATTGGGACGTTTTGGCTACAGTGAAATACTTCCAATCCGATCCCTGAAATCGTAAGGTGTGTTTACAACAAGCTAGTTCATACAAGAGGAGCAGCAGCTAGCTAGCGCTAATGCACCGAGGGTTCTTTGTAGTCATAGTTGCTTTTGTTGGCCAAAGTTCGATTCATATAGTCCCTTGATTTTGAGGAAACAGAAGTTTTCCAGGAACTGAAATTATAGGCTGCATCTGAAATCGCCTACTTAGTCAGTAAGTACTAGGTTGAACCCAGTGTGCACTGCTCGACCGGTGAAGCAGTAGACTCTTTCAGTACGCGAGTACGTAGTATCCACGCAACCTCGGACAAACTACATCTGCTGTCTTGCCAACGTCATTTGACGTCATGCTGTATGACTACTGCAGATTCAGAAGTAGTATGGTAGTAGGCGGTTTCGGATGCAGCCAGAGTTTGGGTGTCAAATAGACATTTTATCGACGAGTGAGAGCTCCCCCTGCTGAACGGGTGCAGACATATGCTGTCACATTCTTGTAGCATGCTTTAAACCACAACTGAACAGACTTAAGCTGATCTGTTTGGAATTATAATGGTGGCAGGCCAGACACAGGGGTCGGATCCATGGCAGGATTTGTTCATCAACACGAAAGCAGCAGAAAATGCACAAACATAAAAGGGTCCAAAGAAAGAAACGCCCAAATATTGTTTATTAAAACAAAGCAAAAGGTCTCAAAAATTCAAAAGCTCAGAAGATCTCCAAAGGTCACGAAAGGAACCACACAAACAACCAAGGGCAAGAGGAGTCGAGTCCGGAGCAGAGGGAGTATTCTGAAAAACAACAAAACAGAGATTCTTCAGGGAATTCCAGAACTGAGGATAACTTCACAGTAGCCAGTGCCAACTGTATGCTGGTTAGTGCTCCCCAAACACCTAGGGAGGGGAAGGCCATTTAAAGAGGAGGATAATTATTTGGGATGGGGAGCAGGTGAGAGAGAGCAGGTGCGGGAGGGGCTAGGTGAGAGGGAGCAGGACGGGAGTTGGACCTCTGGTGGCCGGCATGAGAAGTGTCCCAGGAGTGCCTATCCTGGGAGGACCTGACATTAATACCATAGAACGCACATTTAAACATATACATTTTTATAGAAGTATGTTCCAGTTATAACGTGTGAAATCTAAAGCATCCAATCATATATGATATAAATGAACGGTCTGATCAGATCCAATCAGTCTAATCAGATTAGAAATCTTAGATATACTTAATGACGTAACATGCTTCTGATTGATGATGAGCTGACCATTTTGCCCAGAGATGTTCTGAGGATGTGAAAATACAGCAAACCGTATCTGATTACGATGTTAGCTTGTGGCTAGTGTTTTAGCACAGGGCTGACATATTAGCTCATAGCTTAAGTTTCACACCAGACAAAGTTAGATTGAAGCATGCTGGGCTAAAAGCGAAGCTGGGTTTATTTAAGAAGTTGACAGTCGAGCTCAAAAACAGAACCCAACCGAACATAGTACAGGGGACAGGCAGTCATATAGGAAGGTAGGTAGAAGTCAAAAACTACATAAGCAAGCAGAATAAGACCAGAACGAGAGGGCTAAAGAGAAGGGGCGAGCCAGAGATCAGCAGAGTCGGAGACCAGAAAGCCTAAGCTTCACTAGGATAGAACGCTCAGTAAGGCAGTGGAGGACTGAGAGGCAGACCAGGGGTATATAAGCAAACAGCGTTGATGATGGGTGTGTAAAATCATAGCTCAGGAGATCTCAGTCGAGGAAACGAGACGGGATTGGTAGGCGAGGGACACGTGACAGTGACGTCATCAGGTGGCGGATTCCGAGCAGTTCCAGGGGTCAGAGGTGAAGGGGAAATCCGGAAGTGTGACATGAAGCGTTCAGTTGGGATGCTGTGAAACAGATTACGTTAAGGTGAGGTGAGGCCAGTAGAGAGTTCCTGAGCCAACACACACCCACTAGGGGGCAGTGAGCACACTTACCCGGAGCGGTGGGCAGCCCTATCTCTGGTGCCCGGAGAGCAGTTGGGGGTTAGGTGCCTTGCTCAAGGGCACCTCAGTCGTTACTGTCAGGTCAGGGAATCAAACCGGCGACCCTCAGGTCACAAGGCTGGTTCCCTAACCTCCAGCCCACGACTGCCCGGTTACTCTAATAATCTGAGAACTACATTAAACATGGAAACATTGGATTATTGGATGCATTGGATAGCATTAGAATTTGGAATTTTGGGAATTGTTGCACCCCCTAGCTATGTTATTGACTACACTAAAAACCTAAAGAAGTACATTATGGATGATGGATATGGTTGAAAGGATCAAACTGTAAGTGTAGATCTTGATATTGATGTTCCTGAGCCTCTATATATTGTCTGTCCTGCAGTGGAGAACGGCGTGCATCAGCCCAGCCCTCAAGAGACCACCAAGAAAGCGGTCACAGGTATAGAAGCGAAGCTGCAGTGCACCAACCCGGACGCCGCCATCGAAAACGCCAGTGTTGAGCATCCGGTTACCATGGTATTCATGGGCTACAAGAACGTGGAGGACGAGGCGGAGACCAAAAAGACCCTCGGCATAGAAGACACGGTGAAGGCCGAGTTCGTGGTCATCGAGGACGGAGAGAGCAAAGGAGCAACGGAGGGAGCGAAGGATGACCAGGCACCGCCCAATGGCACCACGTCCAGCCCCGAGAAAAACCCAGAGGAGAAGAAGAACGAGGAGGGCAAAGAGGAGGAGGCCAAGAAGGAGAAGCAGCCATGCAAGTGTTGCACTGTCATGTGAGCTTCAGCTCTTTCTTTCAGACTCTCCTCAAAGCAGAAAACAAGTACAACCCAACCAACACCGTTACGAGGAACATCCCGACCAACACACGCAGTGCTGAGCAAAAGTCTTAGGACAGCTAAGGGAGCGGTTTGAATCTGGGCAGCGAGTGCGTTAAGACAGTCAAAGCACTAGATAACATAATCACTGTTATTTATATAGTTAATGTAACAAGAATTTCACAAAATCTATTAAATAGTAAAAATGAATTATAGAAATTATAGAAAGTGACAATTAAAGCACTATATAACATTAAAATACATACAAAGAAAAGTAAATACTATTACATATCGAGATTTTCTTTTTTCCAAAAAACTATTCCGCTGTTATAACTATGTATATTATATACATATACATATTTATATTACATATTTTATGTGTAAAAATTATACAGTAAAAAGTAAAAAGTGACAAAAATAATACATAATGTTAAAATCTATACAAATAAATATAGTAAAACTTAGTGAGCAGAAATGATCTAACATTTAAATTCCAAACAATTGTAAAAACACAGTATAACATTAGAACATTATGAATTATGAATTATTTAAATTTTATGTTACAGATCATAGCAGAGTATTAAAGGTGCCAGGATTTTAAAAACACTATATAACATTTATATAACATGCAAATTAAACTTAATACATTAAAACATCACACATTTCTTGTAAAAACACAACACTAGAACATTATAACATTAGAATAGGTTTAAAATTAATAATACAAGTAACACAAAGTAAAATAGTAAATAAAATACTATAAATTAACTTGATGCTCTTTAATAGCAACATAGAAACGTCATTAGAAAAAACACAAATAAACATTAACACTTATAAACACAAGCTTTTTTTTATTATTATTAATATCTTTGCATGAAATGGTTAGAAAATGACCAGTCCAACAAACCGACATATTTAAAATCTGTCTGTTTCCGGATGTTTTATATATTTGGTATTTTTTTCCAAACGTATAAGCACTTACTGCCCAGACCAGTAACTTTCAAACTTCGTTTTCTCAGGTGTCCAAAGACTTTTGCACTGAACTGTGTGTCCTGCACAGTGAACTCACCTGTGAAATGAGCTCGCACAGTGTTCGGGTGGCGGTAAAGGGTTGGACTCTGTGTGGGCTCGTTCAGAACTGGTGTTTTCACTGTGTGTATATTATATATAAAATATTGTTGTCCAGTATGTATTTCTTTTTTTATTTTTATTAATATTTTTCTATATTTCTGTCTCGACATTTCTATATACATATATATAAATATATATATAAACATATATTTTCATTATGTAACCTTATGATGTTATGTACTTGTGGATGGACAGAACATAGAACTGCAGGTTCCACCCTACCAGATGGCTGTTTAGTGTCGTTTCACTCGTCTACTTTTGAACGGTATATGAAGGACACAGACACGAGATCTGTCCATGAATATTCAGCTATTTATCTCTCTTATAGTAGTGTTTCTGAAATATTGCTTTATTGATCAGAAGAAATGATTATATTGACACATTACAAAGTTATTATGCTTTTATAATGTATGTATAGTTTTTTTTTTCGTTTGTTTGTTTGTTTGTTTGTTTGGTTGGTTGTTGTTTTTTTTTTAATCATCTCAAATCACTGTGAGAACTGGTACATAGACTGTAGTACACTATCGCACGTAATGGTAGAGCAAAGGAAGTGTAAATATACTTGATGTGTTCGTGGCTGTTCATGCTGAGAGAGACGAAAAGGCCGTCCCAGTTCTCCGTTCTCACGTCACGTTTTGTACACTAGTGCTAAGTGACCTGTCTAAGCTCCACCCACAAATGTGATGGATAGTGACTTCTCCTCGACAGCAGCAGAGTCGGTGATATAGGGATATAGAAGATAATACGTCTACACCCAGATGGTTCTTTAAGGGTTCTGTAGTGAAGACAGTGCTACTATTTAGAACCATGATTTCAGTGTGGAACCATATGAATGCTTAAATGCTTCTGTGCATAGGGAAATAGTTCAGCTTGATGGACAATGGAGACAGCACACCTATGGTTCTATAGAGATCTGTCCTGCAAATGGTTCTATGTCGTACCAAAAAGGGTTCTTCTATTGTTACAGTGTGTTGTTAGGGGTCTACAGGCTACGTGTTTCACACAAACGACTTGAGGCATTTGGCAAAGTAGAAGTGGGGTCCTTACTCCAGTTTCATGTTCCACCTTAAATGGTGCAGCAGTTACATTCATGTGCAGGTACAGCTGATAGAATGTAACTGCTGAATCTTTTGCGTTGGTGGTATAGTGGTTAGCTTAGCTGCCTTCCAAGCAGTTGACCCGGGTTCGATTCCCGGCCAAGCCATGCTTTCTTGAATTTCCCTCCGGGATCTAGGATTTAAGGTGGAACGACATAAGAATTTAAACATAAGAATCCAACTTCAGCCTTTCATTCAGGGTCTGCAGATTTAGTTTTAGAAAGTATTCTTGATATACCTATATCGATATGTTTCCAAGCCGCACTGTGCTGTGTAGAGTCAGTGACAATGAATTTGCTACCATGCTAACGTTAGCTTGGTTACATGGAAAAAAACTGCGAAGTTTCCTTTGACTTTAGCAGCTAATCGGAATCCACAGTGTGATTATGTGTAGAAATATTTGCAGTTTAGCCTTTTTAATGAAACCTTTAGCGATACCAAAACTTTTAGCGATAAAAAGTGTTTAAAAATAAGCTGATAAGATGATGAAGATGATCAAGCAGATGTTTCCATCTCTGTTTTTATGTTTGTAGCAGCTTGTGTAGCTTTGGCTCCCCTGACTTCCCCTAAACGTACTAATGAGAACACTCATTATTTTATTTTAGTTCTTCTTAGTATTATTGAAGTTATTCGGTCAGAACTGAGAGCTGCTACGTCTTTGCTGTATAGAGCCGGTTCCACCTGTTTCCATTTAGAAAGAGTGGAATGTGTTGCATATCACCACATTTATGCACTTTCCCTGATAAAAAACCAATGGCATGTTTTTGCAGCATTTCAGATATCAACTAATTAGCCCAACATTGCAGGAGTCGACTATCGACTAATTTGCCCAACATTTCAGGAGTCAACCATCAGCTTGTTTGCCCAACAATGCAGGAGTCGACTATCGACTAATTAGCCCAACATTGCAGGAGTCGACTATCAGCTAATTTGCCCAACATTGCAGGAGTCGACTATCGACTAATTAGCCCAACATTGCAGGAGTCGACTATCGGCTAATTAGCCCAACATTGCAGGAGTCGAGTATCGACTAATTAGCCCAACATTGCAGGAGTCGAGTATCGACTAATTAGCCCAACATTTCATGAGTCGATTATCAGCTAATTAGCCCAACATTGCAGGAGTCGAGTATCGACTAATTAGCCCAACATTTCAGGAGTCGACTATCAGCTAATTAGCCCAACATTTCAGGAGTCGGCTAATTAGCCCAACATTGCAGGAGTCGACTATCGACTAATTAGCCCAACATTTCAGGAGTCGACTATCAGCTAATTAGCCCAACATTTCAGGAGTCGAGTATCAGCTAATTAACCCAACATTGCAGGAGTCGACTATCGACTAATTAGCCCAACATTTCAGGAGTCGACTATCAGCTAATTAGCCCAACATTTCAGGAGTCGGCTAATTAGCCCAACATTGCAGGAGTCGACTATCGACTAATTAGCCCAACATTTCAGGAGTTGACTATCAGCTAATTAGCCCAACATTTCAGGAGTCGGCTAATTAGCCCAACATTGCAGGAGTCGACTATCGACTAATTAGCCCAACATTTCAGGAGTTGACTATCAGCTAATTAGCCCAACATTTCAGGAGTCGGCTAATTAGCCCAACATTGCAGGAGTCGACTATCAGCTAATTAGCCCAACATTGCAGGAGTCGACTATCAGCTAATTAGCCCAACATTTCAGGAGTCGGCTAATTAGCCCAACATTTCAGCTTTAAAGTTCTTTAAACCTTTGTTGTCCTTTTGAGTAAAAACACACATACAAAGTAAGTCATTTGAACTGAACAGCCTTCTGTGGCGTTCGCTGTGTTACATGTAGAAGTCTCATTGACCTGAATTAGATTTTCGTCAGTATTCTCTGACGTTTGTGACAGTTGCTATGAAAGAGCACATTTGTGGGCGGAGCATGGTCTATTAGCCCACAGACTTTCAGATCAATCATCAATGCCTTTTTAACCAGGACCAATTTCATTCTACCAGCAATAAATGGCAAACATCATGGATTAAAAATGACAATGTGTTTCCGGTTTCGCTGAAAGACATCTCTGAAGGACTACAAATGAAGGTGGAACTCGCTGAGCTAGCGTCTCCCGCTAGGGCAGGAACGCTGGACAGGTGGGTCTTTTAGTGCTTGCAGTTACTGTAACTGTGGAGTTTCTCTGGACGAAACAAACACGCTCTACGCCCAGTTTCTCATTTTTCACATCAATCATGAATAAAATGACTCTCGCGTTCACAGCTGTCCGAGTGGAATTCTGGTCAGAGGTCAGGGTCGGAAGTGTTTTCTCACATCCTGAACGGAAAATCTTTCTCCATGTGCGGTTTCTGTCGTCGTGCTGTTCTGAATTCTGTTCTGAATTGTATGTATGTATGTATGTGGGACAGTGAGGCGGCGTTTTGTGGATTTTCAAACAATGTTATGAGTTCTAGGTGCTTTGTTGGTCTGACCAGTGCCTGTTATGGTCCATGTGTTTGATTCAGGAATATTACAAATAAAAAAAAAAGTTTGTTTACTTTGGATGCACATCCACCTGCTGCTTCCGTTGTCCATTGTTCCAGTGCTAAAGGTGCAGTGATCGACTGGGGCGTTCCAGTATGACACCTACCAACTTCCTGTGCCAATTTTTTATTATTATTATTATTTTTTTGTTATTTAATTTCAGAATGTACATCTCAACACATCATACGTCCACACTTATCTCACACTTATCTCTCTTTTACATCAAGACAGCATGTACACTCATCCTCAAAAGAAGAGTTGCACCCAGATGAAATCAGCCGACAGGAATGAAACTTGGTGGGCGGGTTTGACATTGTGAGACAATCTGATGATTCAGGTTTCACGGTCAGCCATTAATGTGACATAAGCAAGGACAGGTCTTCTCGCTGTAGCTGACTGACCCAACATCCACGAACATCCAGCGAGCAGTAATGTCCTCCATGAGTCATCCTGTTAGTGCCAGCACCATCGACAGACGGCTGCACCACGCAGGACTACATGCACACAGACCTTTACGACGACTGTCCTTAACACCACGTCTCCACAAGACTGCAGTGGTGTCGTACCAGACTGTCATGGAGTGACTCAGAATGGCAGCGGGTCATCTTCAGTGACGAGTCCCGCTTTTGTTCTGGTGAAGACGACCAGCGAATCTGTGTGTGGAGGCACCGTGGTCAGCACCAAGATGAACAGTTTGTTGTCACACGTCTAGAAGGCCTGGTGTCACCCCTACCGCACCATCTGCAGGAACTGTGTGAGGATATTCAAGCTGCATGGGATGGATTATCACTGGACACCATTAGGAACCTCTACAGCTCCATACCGAGACGTCTGGCATCCTGCATTAGCAAACATGGCGGCCCAACGCCATACTGAGAGACAGACTTCTGTATGTGTAGCTCAATAAATATTGATCATATCAGTCAGATTTGGTCCTTTGATCTGGACTGTGGTCCGAGGCATCTTTCCCACCTGCTGTTTTGGTTAGACTACACTGAAGCAGATCTAAAAGCTAGGTGTGAAAGCCCTCTGATAGCTCTGTTCCAGCAACATGGTGCCGGTGTTGGTACCAAAATCTCAAGCCTTTTCACCACAAAATCTGGCCGGCAATATCCGTGCTGTTCCAGCAAAATAAACCTCCTGGTCTGGAACTGTGGAACCTCCCATACAGCAAAACTGTCCTGGCCCAACGCAGGCCTACTTGCTACATGCACCGACGCCGCTTGGGTGGACCATTCCTGCTGGCAATATGTTGGCCACATACACACCACATCAGGACCACACATCAGCCAAAATAGACAACTCTGCTGTATCTGTGCCAGAAGTGGACCAGATCGAGTACATGTTTTAAATATGTGGGCCACCTTTGGCTCACTGCAGATTGCCAGAGCCGACAGTGGGCCAGCAGTGCCATGTCTTTGCCAGATGTGGCCCACAGCCGCATGCTATCTAGGCACCAGCGGTAGCAGGGAGAAGGCGGGATGAGTGTAAAGCAAGTAAAGAGTCAGAGTTTGAGTAATGTTAGTGATCATCTGGAACTTTAAACAATCCCAGCACTGCACACCAGACGCCAAGACCACAAACTCTGCTCAGAGAAACTTTGGTCTGGAATGCAAAAAACAGTTATTAAAAATAAAACAAGAAACAAAAATATGGAGTGTTTTGAGGAAGCTGAAGTCTGCTCGTTTTGTCAGCTACTTATTCAGATCTCTGTTCCACCTTAAATAATGCTGCAGTTATATACTCTTACGGTGGACTGGTAAAGTCCAAAAAGAAGCTGGCAATACAAAGTCAACTTCAGCCTTCTCAGATAGAGGAACAAGATTAGATTAATAGATCCAACCTTTTTTTTTTTTTATATTGAAAAATAAATTGAAAATTGTTCATTTTCAAAGAATTCTGGCCGCAATAATATTATACCTTGGTCATCGATATGTGAAAAAAAGCTGAATTTTAATCTTTATTTAGGATGGATTCATCTTTACTGTGTTTTTTTATTGCCGTCTCTGGTGCCTAGATTAAATTCGACGAGTCACTGAGTCAATTCCATCAGCAGGAGTCGAGAGTCCGTCGGTTCCAGAATACCTGGATTCGTCCATTACAATTTTTAGTATCGAATCGAAGACGATATCTCTGAGATCGCCCATCCCTAACGCTCGTTGAAGTTTGTCTAAAGTTTCCCAGACCGCCTTTTAAGATCGACGGCTATGCGGTCCAATCATGTTGCCAGAATGCGTGCAAAGTCCCACCCACATCCAACGCTGGGCCAATCAAGAAGCGCCGTATCCCGCGCCGCCATTTTGTGAGTCTATAAGAACCTGCAGCATATTGCGTCCCGACTACGCGGACTGTAGTTGTGTGTAGTGCCATGGACGGGTAAGTTCGTGAAAAACGATTTTATCTATCAGAAAGTCTGTGAAAAGCGCGTATTTGTATATGATGTGGCGCTTATCTACTTTTATGAGCCGCTTAAAATAAAGTGTGTGCTGATTAAACGACTCTAAGCTGTAGGTGAAGCTGAGGTGGTCGCGTTGGCCGGTGGTTAACGTTAGCTCGGTTAGCTAGCAACATGTCCGCGAGCGCAAAGTTCTGGATCAACGACCTGTTGCAGATAAAGTGCTGCATGCCGAGGCTTGGTACCAGATTAAATGTACTGCAGTTAAGCTAATTGACCGCCCAACTAAAAAAGTGAAGGCTTGTAGCCGAGTGTACTTTTTCCCCCAGCGAAAAAACGTGTCTCAGTTTCCGCCTTGTTGCTGGCTAATGTTAAAGGGGAACTCCACGGATATTTCAGAATTCTGTATAATTAACGGCTAAGATGACGACAAAGTCGCTCTGAGGGGTTTGGTGTGTAACGCTCCGCTCCTTCCAGTGGCAGTAGTGTTTACCGTGAGGGTGATGGTAACCAGATGTCCACCTCTAAAAGCTCCCTCACAGTTATTACTTGAAATGGCTGTGGTTACGCTGCCTCGTGTCCGAGACCTTTTGTGGTAGTTTTGGGTTTAATGTAAGTCTGTCCGTATATATTACTCATTAATAGCGGAGGGACATGCAAGCAGTTGTATGACAAAGTAGTCCTGTCCAGGTCTTCCACTGTTTCCACGTCATTACATATAAACACTCAGAAGTAGGTTCACTTGTGGATTTGGACTAGGGATGCATCAATCCAACTTCTCCAGTCACGATACCAGCACTGATACACAAACTTTGCATATCGGTGGATACCTGTTATTAACCTGATACCATATTTAAACGAGCAAAACGTATATTTCACCATGTTGGAGAGACTTGAGGCATCAGGATCAACATAAACAAAACTAAGCCTGTAAACCCAAATACTTCCATACAGCTGACTCTCTGGCCCGCTCCATGGTGGTGGTCCTGTTCATAAGTCAAGTCTACAAAGGTGATACTGACAGCATGGCAGACGGGCATCGGCCTCAGGGATTGGCCTGATTATCTGATATCCGATCCAGCTAATTTTGTTGAAATTGGAACAGATATCCAATCCTAATACCGGATTGGTGCGGCCAATGTTAGACTGGTTCCCATCACCACCACTGTAAAGGAACTGAGTCTCTCTAATCAAGAATTTCACCCCAACCCTTTCTAAACTCGACTGCTGCATTATCCTTACATTTTTGGCCAATTGGTGAAGTTCCCGTTGCACTTCTGATCTGTACACAAGGGCGGCTGAGTGGTCTTCAGATTATAAATACAGCTACTGAGACGTTTTCTCCATGGTTCTGTACTCCTATATATTGCCGTGAAGGTTTACGTTCCATGTGATGTGAAGTCCAAGAGCCTGTAGTAGCCTGACTAGTTTGTTCAGCCTTAAAAGATACCATGCATACTTTCGCTATGGCCTGATTGTGCTTCTCTTGCTTTTGCTCTTTTACAGACGTTTGGAGGCGGATTTGTATCCTCTGGGATCCAGCTACGTCAACGAAAGAGAGTAAGTTGGGCCACTTAATACTTTTTGAGATTTGTGAGGACATTGTTGCGGTCCGGTGAAAATAGGGCATCTTTTTTTTTTCTTTTATTTTTTTTTAATATTAGTGTTTAAATTTTTTCATAATTTGAGCACAGCTGCTGCTGTCTACCTAATGTAAAAATTTCACAATGATCTGACCAATAGAAATTGCCCAAAATTGCTTGGAGAATATTCCATTGGGTTAGATATATTTTGGCTGGGTTTTTGCCCTCTCTAGAGTTTTTTTTCCTTTGGACAGTGACAATATGGACCACATTAATGATTACAGCAAGACTGTGCTGACCGACAGCACATCTTTGAGTGAGAGTACATTTAATGTACATAGCTGTGTGTTAAAATGCGCGATGTTGAAAATGGCTTAATTCGCCGCGTAATTCTGTGGTTGCGATGTAAGCAGTCAGAGTGGTTTGGTGTGGAGTGGTTGTTTGTAGAGACTCAGGTTTCATTATAGTGAGGGTGATGGGAACCGGGGGTCACCAGTGTCTACAACACAAACATGGCGTTTATATTTACTGCCCAAAGCCACCAGTGAACCCAACACAAGTTTTTGTGATGTTGCAAAGTTTTCTTTGCCTCACAGCACCGGGTTTGTACCTCTGCACAAAGACAGTAAAATACATTTTAGGCCCAAAAGTTTATCTAAAACGGTGTCTCAGATAGATGGCACTTATTCTTAACAGTTTTGTATTAAAAACAAAACTCTTGAGATGGCATTTAGAAAGCTTAAGTTTCCCATCACCACTGTTATTAACAGGCTGGAGAATTTCACATCAAACCATTTTGAAAGATCATAGCCATTTAATTATGTAGTAATTATAAAAGGGGGATTCCCCTTTAAGGTCAGAGGTGGGTACTAACTACTTTCATTTGCTTCTGTTACATATACTCCAGTAAACAATTTGCATTGTGTGTGTCGAGCCTGGGTGGTATAACATTATTCCTGCAGTTTTATTATTTCTGCCACTGCCAAATTTGTCAGTTTGTGTAAAAATGTAGTACAGTAAATATTCATACTCATTTGAAAATGCTTCAGAATAAAGATTTGAGGAAGTCAGGTCACACTAACACAGTAAATACAGCTCAGCTGTTTTTGTTACACTACTGGTGGATTGTAAAATAATTTGAGGAATAATTTCCACATTTTTTGACTTTTCTTTTTTTTTTTCCCCCCCCACAGCAGCGTCCATGATATAACAGTTGGCACAAAGGTATGTTGCACTCTTCGTTTACTTGGTATTTACATGCACCTACTTATTAACTGGTCGTGCGAGAACATGCCCCAGTGAAGCTTGTTCTTTTCCGAGTGTGTTTAATCTGAAGTTGTGAAACTCCTTGTTCCTACTGTGGATTTAGCCACAGAAGGTTCCTGACGTACGTCTTAACATTGTTCTGTTAAGACAAGCGACTGTTACAGCCGTAACTGCTGTTCTGCCGCCTGCTGATCCCGAGACTTCAATTATCCTGGTCAAAGGGCGCCTGCTGTTTAAACAATCACCCTGAAGATACGCCAAAGTACAAACATTCCTTCCTCGTAATTGTTCACTGGTGATGAGGTTAGGACAGAGAGACGGTAGTGAGACTTTTAAATCAGGTTTGCTGGAGGCTTGTTCTTTTCTTCTTACAAATGCAGACTAATGTATAATACAAAATATATTTTGTAGAATTTGTAATTTAACAAGATGTTAAACTGGGTTCAAATGTGCCATATTTCCCCCCAAGCACTCAAGATTAAGACGCGAATGCAATGTCAGTGTCTTTGCTTATAGAGCACTTGATTAATTTTACTGCTCAGTGTTTGTAATGAAATGAGATGACATGAGCAGCAATGGCGTGTTTCCTGGTTGGATCTTACACAGGATATAGATTATAATGTAATGTTTACATCCGATATGTGCAGTCAAGCATTCTGGACATTAATTTTAACCACTATATATTCAGGAAAACATGACATTAAGAAGTAGGTTATGGTTTCCTTCCCTACTTGAATCTTGATTATTGCCCAGTATGGTCAGCATCCACACCATTGCATCCTGAAGTCCTTTTGCACGTGTCTGGGGTAGTGATCACATCAGTGCCTTGAAGGCCTTTGAAGCTGTGAAAGCTGGCTGGAATGTTGGAGGTTACATTCCTGTTCCTTTGACCAATGATTCACCCTCCACTCAGAAGCTTGTGCTTCGTCACAGGATGTAAACAAGCTGGCACCTGCAAACCTTCAGCTCATGCAGGCTAATGCAACAGACGTGGCAGAGGTGGTTTTATTTTCATCTGCTTCGAACTGTTCACTGTAAGCTCGTGGAGATCACTCATGGTGTCATGGGGTACTTAATTCTTTGTCATTTAACTCTGGCTAATTATATTTTTATAATCTATAATATATATAACATGTTCAGGCCTTTTTGGAGCATATAAAGTGGTGTATAAATGCAACACTGTTTGCTGCAGATCACAACTTTATTTCTTTTTGTGTCCAAAATGACTTGGAATAGACCTTGTATGTGTAAAGTTGTTTTTGTGACTAGGCTATGTATTACAGATGGGGGGTAATGGCGGATTATAATAGGTGATGAAGGCATTTTTATGATGCACAATGTGATTTAATTTTTTGGACGTTTGATCAGTTGAAACTAGGTCCCAGTAATCCTGTACTTTTTAATAGAATGTTTGAAATATTTTGATTTTAATAGTTGTACTTTGTGTCGTGCTAAAGGATAATGTGACTAATTCTGCTGTCTTTATAATAAAACATGCAGTTGTTCAATGTATTATAAATACTGATATCTATAATATACTTAGAAAGGCATATGAAATGAGAATACAATGATTGTCGGTTTGCCCAGCCTTGCTATTATCTTCATTTTTTAATATAAGTTTAGTTTGCTTCAGTCCAGCACACTATGTGGAAATATTAAATACAGGTCATTTGTATTAAGTGGCATATGTCAGAAAAAGTAAATGCAGTGTGTCGTGAATCTCGTGAAATAATGTAACCTGGTTTTGCCCTGTTGCTTAGCACCAATGTGATTATTTATAGAAATTTGATTATTTAACTTCATAACATGGAGCTGGCAGACCTTCGCACTACTGTTGGGGTCAAATGTAAATTCTCGTCGTTTTGGGTTGGTTCGCATTATTGGTCAGAAAATCACAATTAGATAGTTTCTTGTTTAACCACACAAACTGTGCTGTCCTGGACATCCACCACTTTAAACCCTGCTCATCTACCTGATGTTTACGTGATGGAAAGCAAAATGGCACTCCAGCTGAACTTGGGGTGGAAAGCGTTGGCTAATCTCCAGTTTACTTCATTCTTCTGGAACAATGAGATAAAGTGTAGGATGTAGGGCAGCGATGTCTGCATCCTGGATTTCATTTCAAAAGTCCATTGTTCTTCCCAGCTGTGTATGCAGTACGACAGGTTCAGGAAAGGGTCCAAGTCTTGAGATTTTAAGTCACACAAACTAAACTATCAGCTGTAGGTTTGTTGTGTGCGCAGAGACACCAGTGCCTTATTGTAAGTGCCTTCTCTGAGAGCAGTCTAAAATGTAAAATAATATAATTAATAAATTTTATAAAACTTGTTGACTTTACATTTTCCCCCCGAGCCCTTGTTAGTTTGGCTTTGTGCTTAGCAGTGCAGGAACAGAGGAAGGAAACGCTAGCAGTGGGTGGACAATTTTTCCAGAAACAATGGAGCGTTTTACAGCAAGGAAAGACAGGAGTATCCCAACGTGTGCCGATTCAGCTCTGAGGAACGGGAGAGCTCTTTCCATTGTTTTCTTCACCACCTCCCATATTGAAGTAATGCAGAACCACACGGCTCATGTCCCGGCCCATGTCACAGTCCAGTCTGCGCGGTCTTCCTTTGTTTTGTTTTCCTCTGCTCCATAGAGCTCCAGCTGTGTTTTTGTGCTGTTTTTTTTCTTTTCCTCTCTCTCTCTCTCTCTCTCTCTCTCTCTCTCTCTCTCTCTCTCTCTCTCTCTCTCTCTCTCTCTCTCTCTCTCTCTCTCTCTCTCTCTCTCTCTCTCTCTCTCTCTCTCTCTCACACAAACCCGCAATCAGAGAGAAAGATCTGGAGGTTGTGCAGATGGCTTCCAGGGTGACAGGCGCATTAATGTACCACTGCGTTTTATGCTGATATTGGTATCTTATGTAGACTTCGGTCTAATGATTCCCGAGCAGTACTCTTCCTGGCTGTGCACCAGTTCTGATTTCTCTCCACCCAGATTAGCTGAAGACTAATTTTTATCGTTATCTGCGGTGCACTTTTAGCAGAATTCTGAGAACTTGTCTGGTTATCTTAAAGACTTTGGTCTGACTGCTGTTCTCTGGTAATTTCAAACCGCATGTCGCATGCTAGGGGTTTGTGGAATGAAAAGAATAAAGTAAACAATTTTTCTTAAATTTAAAATATTACTTTTTTTTATATTAAGTTTTAATACACAATTTTACTGTGTGATAACACTGAGCTCTCTGCGAAAAGTACTTAATAAAAAAAAGGGGGTAGTAGTAGTAAAGGTAGTATGATCAATATTAATAATTATTTGTATTTTTCATATATTTAACGTTAATACATTTTTTTAAAAAATTAAATCATTTTTATAAATAAATGTTTAAACCCAGGCCACAATACAATAGTATTTACAATACAAATAGATTTTTTTTTTTATATGCAGATGTAGAATACCGCAGGGCATTGATATCAGCCAGTAACGCTGTGGTTGGTGTGCAACGAATAACACCACTTGTCATTTAGCTGCCACACCATGTGGAAGATTGATGTTCGCTTCCTGATCTGGGTGGCTACGCCAATAAGAGTCCTTGGGCAAGACTCCAAACACTAAACACTACACTGGCCTACCTGTAATATGATAAACCTTGTGAGTCGATCTGGAAAAGAGTTTCAGCTAAATGCCGTAAAATGTAATGCCCCCTGGTGAGATCAGGCAAGCTCTACTTTCTATACATAGACTTCAATCTCAGTAGTGTGATATAAATCTATACCAATGTTTACATGCTACCTGAAGCTCCTGAGGAAGATTGGGTTTTGTGGAATTAGCGTGCTAAATGCTGGAGCTTGGTCACAGAGCGAGAGTCAGAACTCCAGTGCAGCTTTGCTAACAATGCTGTCCTCTTGGCTGGAACAGACCTCGCATTGTGGCTGCGGAGAGTAAAAGGCTTTTGCTTATCCAGTGCATGTGACTTCTCCAGCAGACTCTTTCCATCTTGAAGGGGTTTATTAAGAGAGTGATGCTGAATGATTTGCTCTTTAGGCAGTCATCTGGCCAAGTGGACACAGCTTTGGCGTCGAGAGACCAGCTTTGTTACTTGTAGCTGGGCACAGTGGCCACAGCTGCCTCTTTGTGGGGGTGTGTTCTCTTGTTTTGCTCTTACAAGTAAACAGTAATCTGTTGGCAGCAGCGGATTTTCTTAGTGTCTGTAGTTACAGATTATTTTAGGGTCATAAAGTAGAACAGTGGCCACACACTTTTTCAGCAGCTCTGGTTCTGGAAGGAAATCTCTGCTTCATTTCTACATAGACATTTCGGACAGTGCTCAGCCAAACCAATCAGATAAATCACGATGTATAAATTAAAGTGGAGCCAAAACGTTTTGAAATACAAGCAAAACAGTTAATGTACAAGGCTGTGTTCGATATGTTCAGTGTCGGAATAAACTACATATCCCACAAAGCACTGCGAGTGGGTTCAACCAAATCACTTCCTCTCACTTTTCTGGGATCTTTTAGTCAGGCATTTTCTCTTAGGTGTTTTTGTTGATATTACTGTTTTTAATTCGTGTATACAGAAACGTAGATGTATGGAGATCCTGTTTTTTATTTATTTATTTATTTATTTTTGTTCAGAGTTTAAATGTCTATTTTATCTTGGCCGTCAGGCATCTTAGCAGCCATGGTATGGTAAATCTGTGGAATGATTTTAAAATGAATGATAGAAGTCTGCTGAGGGACCAGTATGATTGCTGAAGGGGAAACTAAGATGGCCTCACAAATTCACATAATTACAGCAGAATACACAGTAAACAGATACAGAGTAAGCTGTAAGTTAGTTATATGAAATACTTAGTAGAAGAAATTACAA
The DNA here is from genome assembly GCA_024036415.1 of Prochilodus magdalenae. Lineage (NCBI taxonomy): Eukaryota > Metazoa > Chordata > Actinopteri > Characiformes > Prochilodontidae > Prochilodus > Prochilodus magdalenae. The sequence continues at coordinate 73,397 of JAMWET010005394.1, read as the reverse complement.
AATAAATAAATTGGTTAGGTAAAAAATATCTAATACAGTTAGAAACTTTACACATTTACATGTGTAATTGCACATTTGCATGAAAGATATTTGCACAGATGTCGTATTGGTATTGCACATTTACTGTTATACCCTCTGCAGAAATACTGAATCTTGGCAGTCACCTAAATACTGGCGCTATAGGCAGTCAAAGTGCATGAATTACAGGGATGGCAGTCAGTACAAGGTGTATACAGGCTATATACAAGTGATAAGGTGCAGCAGCAAATATTGCACAATAATTAAGAATACCGTGGAGCAAGTTTGATGCCGCGTAAATGTGAAAACAACTAATTCTTCTTCCATTTATCATGTTACTCTAATCATCTGTGCTGTGTGTACAGCAGCCCACTGTTGGATCGGGATAAAGAGTTTTGTGGTGTTTCATTTTTGTTTGTTAAATATATTAATTTTATTGCAATGCTCTATTTCCCTGTTTGTGAAAGATTTCCTGTAATTACTGAAACAAGCCACAGACAAATCTGACAAAAGGCATATCCCCTTCACATTAGCCTGTAATTTCATGGCTTTAGCTGGAGTGTGTTTTATCTCCTAGCTCATGGTAAGTCTGCAGTGACTGGATAAAATATAATGGGTAATATCCCTGCGGCTTTTGTGGGATTTTTATTTCAAGAGCCTGTTTACTTTCAGACTGTTCAGCTCCATTTAGGAATTTAATTGTAGTTTGAAAGCTGGAAATGAGCAGATTTCACCATACGGTGTGCGTGTGTATATATGCGTATGTGCTCGTTTGAACACCCCACTAATTACCAACTCCTGATCAGATCTGTTCTGCCTCGATCATCTGTATTGCCATCAGGTGGTTTGTTCGCCCGGTTCCCAGCCACGTGCTTTCTCCATTATGCTACATGCACAGTGAAACAGCATAGGGGTTTGTTTGTACTGGGAGGGGTTTTGTTTACAGCTACATACTGTAATCATTCGTTAAGTTTATTCTGTGTAAACTGTTTTTAATCTGTGTAGTTCCATTGAAATCAGAAGTGTAACTTATTTATGTTTACTTATTAAAAACAAAACCAAGGTATGTTTTTGGATTTCAGTTCTCACTCAGGAATGTCCATTTGGATGTGTTGCTGGTTTTGTGTTGTGGCCCTGGTACATGTCGTGGTTCTGTAGGGTTGATTTTGTGGTTGCAGGCTGTTCTGTAAGGTCTTACACGGTCAGTGAACTTGGAGGAAATCTCATTTCCTTCTAACCTTGTTTGGTGGTCATTTTTAAAGCTGCAGTGTCCAGTTCTCTTGGGGATTGCTTTTGTTGCGCAGTGCATCATAGTGGGTTTGTTTCATGAATGAAGTTCAACATTAATCCAGATTTGGACGCTCATCCTGGGATTAATCCAGGTTTGACCTTTTAGATTGAGATGAATTTGAAGCAGGAGTTTGAGGCGTGGCTTTTTTCCCAGCCCCCACAAAACAGTACTTGTAGGGAAAATATTGCTTACAATACTTGAAGGCATTTTAACCATATGTAGGGTATTTGTAGGTTAAGTTTAGCAGAAATAATATTTCCTTTGCTGTTTAAACCATACTATGTAGTCCTATATTTATTTATTTTGGTGTATTCTTTGTGAATTTGGTGCGTCACGATTCATATGCTTTATATAGGGCTCTTCTCTTCGAAGCATGTTCTAAAACTATCGGTTGATATTCTCAGGCTAGCGTATTGATATCGAATTACCCATCGTTAATTTACTGTGTGTGAAAAATACTTATAAATAATGACTAATCTTTATTTTGGTTTAAATTGGTTTCTGTGTCTGTACTATTAAGTCTAAAGTTTTGACCTCTATCACTAATGTTTTACAGTCGTTTTTTGTTGGTCTGTTTCATGATTTAAATGCATTTTCCTAGCTTGTAAAAGGTAATAAATGGATGCAGGTCAGACCCATAGCCTTGGGTTCTCTGTGTCCAGAGCCCAGGATTTTTCCAAGTCATTCCATGCGTAGCATTTTCCTGGGGCTTTTGCAAGTAAACAATTTCTTTATTTTTTTCTTTTTCTATTCCAGAGGGGATCTGACGAACTCTTTTCCTCCTGTATATCCAACGGACCATATATCATGAGCTCAGGAGCTGGTATGTATTTGCAGAATGAAACTTCCTCCCAGAACTTCTCGTCTGTCCTGGCTTTCCCATGCTGCAGGTTGCTTGCACTGTCATTGTTATAGAAATTGTCATTGTATTCGTAAAACCTTTCTTTATTTCACTTCACTGCAGCGAATGGCAATGACAGTAAAAAGTTCAAAGGGGATATCAGGAGCCCAGGCATTCCATCTCGAGTCATCCATGTGCGCAAGTTACCCAACGACATTAATGAATCAGAAGTGATTTCTTTGGGACTGCCATTTGGCAAAGTGACCAACCTGCTGATGCTCAAGGGGAAGAACCAGGTATGGTTCAGTCATTTACTGTCTTCATGGTAACCACCATCAAAGATCAAAGCTGGACATCTTAGTGCATGGAGGGACGACAGTAACCTATACCTATTTAAATTATTGGTGTTTCTGAAGCATCGTGATCTGTGTAGTGTATAATTAGATCCATGTATGACCTAGGCTCATGAGGTTGATATAAAAGCCAATATTATTGATAAATACTGTTGTAAATTCATTTTTCATGTTTTCAGTTCCAATACCGAGATTGAGATGCTTAAGCTAGACTCTGCGGTTCAGTCATTGCATTGTTTCTCTGTATGGAAACAATGAAAAGGGTTTTAGAAAGGTTCAGATGTCTGAAATTCAGTTTGGCCTCGTGGCAGTTCAGTTTAGTTCAGTTCAGAAGGATTTTTTTAAATTTTTTTTTTAATCAATTAATTTAAACATGGAGCTTTATGATCGGTGATACTAACCATTAAATGGTTAAGGCCTTGTCCACACATGCACAGGAATTTTTTTTAAAACAGCTTTTTTCTGTATGTTTAGTGCTTTTAACACAAACTGTGCGTTGGATCACGGAAAACTTGAGCTTTTGCAGAACTGCCTTCGGGGTAAAGCAATTCAGTAACTTCTTTTTTTAGTGTTGTCGTGTAGACAAGGTGAAAGGATTTGGCTTCTAATGTTGAGTGTACAGCATTTTCTTTTGTTTACATGAAATGAATTTGTGTGATGGTGAACAAAATGGTGCTGGTTTTAACATCGCAGACAGGACTTACAGGTTTACATATGAATATGATGTCAATGCGCTACGAAGGTCACTGCTATATCCAGCACTCCCACCACACGGGCTGCGTAAAGAGTGTAAAGTAATGCAGTAGTGTTAAAAATGCATTAACTAGTATAGCTTGTGAAGTGTATATAAGTGTGTGTGGTCTTGTGTGCAGACACTAATTGGCCATCATGACTTTACGATTGGGGTTATATTGCCTCCTGCTGGTGTGGCATGCTAACAACATCGTGTTTTTTGCAAAGGAAAACCCTCATTTCAAAACTGTGTACGAATTGACGAGGCCTAAGATTTTCTTGTTGTTTAAGCTTTTAAGTTTTTAGATACTCAGTGGCATAGTCAGTCAGACACATCAATTATATTTAGCTGTTGGCTCGTCTACATTGCTTGAAGTTGTGGCTGTCTGAAATCTTTTTTTGGTCAACAAGTATAATAACCTGTTGTGTGTTGTGGCTGTTCTGCAGGCTTTTCTGGAGATGAACACAGAAGAGTCTGCTCAGACAATGGTCAGCTACTACTCTTCTGTCACGCCAGTCATCCGAAACCACCCGGTATTCATGCAATACTCCAATCATAAGGAGCTGAAGACGGACAACTCGCCCAACCAAGTGGTGAGTCAGATGCAGATGGTGGCTTCTGGAACAAACTTTTTTATTTATTTATTTTTTTAAACCCATGCTTAATTTATAAATCATGAATCACATTATGTTCTCCCTCGGTCCTGTAGAGGGCACAGGCAGCATTGCAAGCAGTGAATGCAGTCCAGACAGGCAGCATGTCTCTGAGCAGTGTGGATGGAGGTTCAGGAACCCAGAGCCCTGTGCTCAGAGTCATTGTGGAGAACCTCTTCTACCCAGTCACCCTGGATGTCCTGCACCAGGTACTCATTAATTAGTTCTCAACAAATTATCCCAGTTGGTTTGATAGGATCTGATCAGTCAATGTAATTCATTGGGAGAATGAACTTCAGAGTGTTTGGAGTTTCTTAATCTAAACACCCACAGAAACCTTTGTATTGTTTGAGTGAAGCTTCTCACAGCGTATAATTTGAGACTCCTTATCACAGTGGTGTAGCTCTACCATTCAGTCACTCCTATGAAGTCGCTTGACCCCTTCATATTTGCATATGACAAACCGTATATTCACAGTTGTCTAGTATCTTACTCATACAGAAGCGTTATGGGGAAAATGAGGCTATGTGTGTGTTTGGTGCTTTTGTAGATATTCTCCAAATTTGGCACAGTGCTGAAGATCATTACCTTCACCAAAAATAACCAGTTCCAGGCCCTTGTGCAGTATGCAGATGCCATGACAGCCCAGCACGCCAAACTGGTGAGTGCAGCCTTGGTTCTTAAATACAAGTAGTTTATCGAATTATGGCTTTCTCAAGGAAATGGTAAATAAATTAAGAGGTATTTGACAATACCCTTTTAGGAGGCTTAAATCTGTCCCTTGAGTCCCATGATGAGTCTAAAGTAAGGTTTAATGTTAAACATGATCTGGAAATGAATGAGAATTCCACCAGTTTTTTTTCCCCTGTTGGCACTTGCATGGGTCTTCTGAGCTTACAAGCAAAGTGGTCTTTTTGCCTTCTGAGGTGCTACATGTCTCACTCCACTGTAAATGCTTTTAAAATACTTTTTGGCAGTATTTTTTTTTTAATTGTAAATCATTCATAACATTTTAAGCTTTGCATTAAATAGCTCTGAATGTATTTATTTATTATTATGCATTTATATATTTATTATTATTATTTTAGTAAGATTGAAATCTTAAAGTTGGTGGAATTCCCCTTTAAGACTAGTCATCACATCAGTGGTCTTGAATTCCTAGCGTTTGATGGAGCTTAACTGTTTTTCCTACTTTTGGATTCTAGTCTCTGGATGGGCAGAACATTTACAATGCCTGCTGCACCCTGCGCATCAGTTTCTCCAAGCTCACCAGCCTGAACGTGAAATACAACAACGACAAGAGCAGAGACTACACACGCCCAGATCTGCCCACCGGAGACAGCCAGCCTTCTCTCGATCCTCAGGCCATGGCTGCAACAGCTTTCAGTAAGAACATCTATGAAAGTGGATTTGTGCTGCTTCCAGGCTGCATTTCTTTGTAGCAGAGAGGGAATTCAGTTTTCTTTTGTATTTGTCTGTTTCACCTCACTTGTACCCCTTGCAGCTGCTCCTGGTATCATCTCAGCAAATCCCTATGCAGGTGCTCATGGGTTTCCACCAACGTTTGCCATCCAGCAGGCTGCAGGTTAATCATTTTATTATCATATGAACACTGTTATACTTTACATAAATTTTCACCACATCAGTCCTTGATGTCTGAAGTTAGCTTCTGTAGTTTTACATTGGAGGTTTGAAGGTAGCATTGTAACCAACTAGGACTGCCGGGGTGTCCAATCCTGGTCCATGTCATTTTGGATCAAATATTAAGATGCCCCTCATGGCCTTTTGTTACCTTGATCAGGTGATCAATTAGAGTTGTGCACTACCTGGCTAATGTCTTGATTGCGTGCTTTCTGTAACGCAACTTAGCGACACTTGTCTATAAACATGGCCTAAACTCTGGCTTTGGAATGACTGCTGTGACATATTTTGGCCCATGTGTGTTGGGTGTGTCCAGATGTTTAAGTGTTGGGACCAATGATCGGGTTCAGAGTATGCGCTGTGGCCTGATTATATAGGCTGTGATTATATGCTAATGCTGCAGCACCCAATGAATGCCTCGATTTTACCTTTTTGGCTATCCACATGTTGACTTGGACCGTGTATTAAAACCCTGCTTTAGCATATTGGTAACAGTCCTATATCCCCCCGCCCCTCCTCAGGTCTGTCCCTGCCTGGTGTACCTGCTGGAGCTCTAGCCTCTCTTGGAGTCCCCGGTGCTGCCGCAGCTGCTGCTGCTGCAGCCGCTGCCGCTGGACGCCTCGGCCTATCTGGCCTAGGTGCTGGAGGACATAGCGTTCTGCTGGTCAGCAACCTTAACCCTGAGGTTAGTGCTACGTGAGTCTACACACGCTTATGCAGTTAGGTAATAAGCTGTAGCAGGAGAACTTTAATTCCACCATTTAAGCAAAATTTGTGAGAAAAGCTTTAATATATAAAAAATATATTCAGTTTCTGCAAATGTTGTTCCAGTAGTACTAGTAGTTACTAAATCACACGTTTATTAAACTGAAGGATCTCCTGTTGACGCCATCTGGGTCAATCATTTCGTTCTGTGTAGGTGGTGAAGCAGCTCGGTTTGTGACCTTTGTCTTTTAAAATGAAAATCCGGTGGTTTATATGTAATCATGAAGTCAGTCATTTGGAGTGGTTTGATTGTGGAGAAACTGACTGGTCTACCTCATTTCTTTTACGGCGGTGGTGATGGGAACCAGGGACCACATTTGGATTGCTCACACGTGTCATCTAAGATACCATAACGTTCTGTGAAGGAGATTTTAGAGGTGGTAATCTGGTTTCCATCACCACCACCATGCACAATTTTGACTCGGTCCAACTGACCAAGATTCTTCTGAACGGTGGATTTCGCACCAAACAACTCTGAATGGTTTTGTTTACCTCTCAAGTGTTATACGGTCCTACAACAGTCATAAAACAGTGTTTATAAATCGACAGAGAAGAATCTGATGGCTTAACATTTTGCCTTTTCTCTCAATTCATCTAAAACGTTTTTTCATTTATAGTCTTTCTTTAGATCTGTGATTTTTATATTGTCTCTTTGCCTTTTTCTGTATTTCATTGTTAATCTTTTCTCCTCTCTCTTTTTCTTAGTGTTCCTCTAGTGAAAGGCATTTAATTTTAGCGAGTTCTGCTGACTGGAACACTACATTTCTTTGTGTATACTGACCTTGTGTTTTCTTTTTTTACTTCCTTTTTTTCTCTTGTTTCTCTCCCTACCCCTTCCCCCTCCCTCTCCTTTGTTGTTTTAATATTTTCATCTGGATTCTCCTTTTTGCCAACTGACTGCACGTCCTGTTTACCCCCCTTCCCCTCCAAACTCGACTGATATCACCCACCCCTCCATTCATTACAATATTGGACTGCACCTCCAATACATTTACCTGCAAATGACGAACATCCCATTTTTCTCTGCTGGATGTCCTTCTCTTTTACATCTCCCCCTTCCCCTCCTACTTTTCCATCATGAACAAATATCTCCCACCTTCATGATCCTACCACCGTTTTTTCGCCATTGTGGAACTGCCTCGCTGCGGACATGTTCAACCTCCACTCTCCTGCCTCCGATCTTTTTCCTGTCCCTTCCTCCCTCCGCTGCCTTCCTCTGCTGTCTTTAAAGAGCGTTACGCCCCAATGCCTCTTTATTCTTTTCGGTATGTTATCATTGGCATCTTCCTTATTTTGATTACCCTTTTTGTGTTTTTTCATATTTTAACTGTTCTATCTTAAGATGAGTATTGTTTTGGTTTGTTTTGTGGGTTTTAATGTGGAGGTGACGACAAGGTGCAGCATGTTAGGCCTTACCATGGGGTCTGAAAGTCATTCTAGTTCACCCATGGGTTTTCTCTAGAGGCTATTGTTGGGAGGTTGGACAAGCTTTACAGAACAATAATTTGCAAGAATACCAGTACATACTGAGAAACTGTAGCATCCAGCTCTCGTCAAAATGACAGGTTTGTGATATTAAATTAAATGTTTGCCCTGTAGTGATTGGACAGTAAATTAGATGAAAGGGTCGGTGACTGGCTTTAACAAGACTTTATTTTTTTTATTTTATTTTTATGGTCTGTAATGACTGGGAGCTCTCTGGCCCTTGTGTGATGTTTGGATAAATAGAAATGATTGTAAATACTTAACCTTTTTACAGTAACTTCTATTAAACGTTTTTAAGGCTAACAATATTAAAGTAAAATTGTAGGCAATGGTGTGTCCACCTACAAAAAAGAAAAATCCAGCTTTTATATAAAGACACTTGATAAAGTCCTTAATTAGCTTTACTTTCTCTACTCTCCATTCAGATAATGTCATGGCTGGGTAAACAGGTACTGGCAAATGGATGTTCTTCCTAGCTTAGTTATGCTTGTTGTGGCTTTCGCTTTGTGGTTAGCCTTTTTTAAAGTTTCTCCATCTCTAGCACAGAGACAGCAGTCCTGTTTTGTTAAAGCTTTGAATGGGACAAATCACGTTAGTCTTGTGATTAGCGCTCATGTTAGCACTACTCAAGACTGCATGGTTCGTGTCAAAATTGGGGGGGAAAAAAAAAATATAGATGTGTTTATAAAAAATAAAAAATAAAAAACCCTTTGCTTTGTTCGAGTGTTACTCTTTTTTTTTTTTTTTTTTTTTTTAAAGAGTAAACCCCAAACAAAGCAAAGGGTTTTTTTTGGGGTTTTTTTTTTGGTTTTTTTTTTTTTTTAACCAAATTGCACAAGGTCTGTAAATGTTTGAAGCTCAACCAGATGAACTTTGTACCATGTGGTACTACCCCGTGCTGGAAGCAAATTCTTGTTTGTGTCCTTTCCTGTTCACGTAAACTGGGTTTTTGCCAGGCAGACCATTTGTATGATTTTATAGAGATGCGTTTGTAAATTGAGCTCCTAAAAGCTTTGTCCAACCTTACAACAGCAGCAATGAAAACACAAACATGGATAAGTCAGTTGCATGGCTGCAGCCTTGATTTAGCAGTTAACTTTACTGTCCTGTGGTGTATTATATAGGTTCTAAACTAAAAATCCCTGACATGGTAATATGGGACTAAAATGTTGCATCTTTTTGCTCATTTCTGAGATCATATTCATGTCCTCCATCCAATTTAAAACGTACAATAGCCTTCTTTAGAGATTTGCATGTATGATTTGTTTTTGCATGTTCAGTTAATCAGTTACCATACGACTGATCAGTCCCTGTTAACTTACGGTAGTTCAGTTTTTCTTAAAGGTGAACCATTTAATTACTGGTTTACGTCCAGACCAAGTGGCAGAATATGGAGTAGCTGTATGAAGACATTGGATTAGACCAAATGATTTAGAGGAGTGGTCTTTCTGGAACATCTGTTGTAGTTCCAGATGCTGTAGATGAATTGTAGAGATCATAGTTTGGTGCATGCTGTACTATAATCGTTTTCTATATGATAAGATCTATAGATTTTAATATTTAAAGACTTGGACGATTTGTCAGCCACTGTTGATTAAATACTATAGACTCCATTTGTTGAAAGAGCCTCAACATTGTTCTCTTCTTTTTTTTAAGGTGTCTATGGCGATGTCATGAGAGTGAAGATCCTCTTCAACAAAAAGGAGAATGCGCTGGTGCAGATGGCAGATGGAACACAAGCCCAGCTGGGTACAGTCACCTAAATATTTACCTAGGATTTTGTTTGACTTCATTTCACCAGCTGTTGTGACCTTCTTTAGTTTTGCACTGTAAAGATTCACTTATGAGCCTTGGAGCTCCAGTGCAAACCCTAAGGAGCAAACTTCAGATATTTTATTTGTGGCCAGAGTTTAAATTGTATAACCCATTGTTTACCCAATTGCTTATTTGGCTGCTAGGCATGGAAGTAATAACCAAGTTAACAACATTTTATTTAAAATTAACCTTTTAAATTGATGGTACAAACTGGTTATCCTGTTCTCAAGTTTGCCATCACGCTAGCATGTTTACTTGCACTTGTCAAGGTATCATCTGGGTACACTGGGTGACTACGTCCACCTTTCACTCAACAGGGCAGACCTTTTTAAGAACTGCTAGATATTAGATATGCTTAGTCATTTTTCACAAGTAGTCTTTCATAGCCATCACACAGTGCCTTTAAGTCAGTGTTCCATTTTAAATTGGGAATCAAGAGTTGTGCTTTTTTTTGTGCTGCTAAAACTTTTAACTAAAGAATTTAGAAAGTTCCATATAAAATTGTTACATCTCCTCAGACATTTATAAAAAATAAAAATAAAAAATTAATGAAACACGTCTTTGTATTCAGGCATCTATGATCACATTTTTAGAATTTGTTTGTGTTAGAATGTGTTAATGTGTGGTCACAACTCCTGACTCTGTACCGAATCAGCTGAACACTCGGTATTTGTGAAAGGGCTTTCGAGTTTGGTGGTGTACCACAAAGGTCACTTGTGGTTGCCTAGGATGCGCTGCTCTCTAAAGCATGTCAGAATATAATTGCTTTGGTTTTGCCACATGACATTTGAGAATCGGAATTAATGGGCACAGGTTTTACAAGGAGTAGAATGTTTCTAAAGCCATTTTACAGCTAGTTATGATATTAAAGGTATCAAGCGTGGCGTTCCGCACGATTTTACTTCAACTATTATACAACAGTCTGTGAAGGAGCTTTTAGAGTTGGTGACGTAAATTATATTTACATTTTCCCTTATTTGCTCATTTATTTTTCACTTAAATTGTGTACATGCTCAGATGGTATTGGTACATGACATTGTTAGACTTTTGGAGTTCCTTCCTCCAACAAATTTTTTGTTCCATCTAATAAACTTGTTTTGGTTCTTTTCAGCTATGAGTCACCTGAATGGTCAGAAGCTCCATGGTAGGGTTCTACGCATCACCCTGTCCAAACACACCACAGTGCAGCTTCCCCGTGAAGGCCATGAGGACCAGGGGCTCACCAAGGACTATAGCAGCTCCCCTCTCCACCGCTTCAAGAAGCCTGGCTCCAAAAACTACTCTAACATCTTCCCTCCCTCCTCCACCCTGCACCTCTCCAACATCCCGTGAGTTCCTGAACTTTATGAAGAGGTTTTACAATTTCGGTTCACATGCACCAGTTAGTTTGGCATTAGACAGTCAACACCAGATTATGCAGTTATCTTTATTTATGTAATTAAAGTAAGTGTTTGATGGCATAAACATGATCTCTTCCTCCCCCCCCAGACCGTCTGTTGGCGAAGATGATCTCAAAGAGCTGTTTCGGAGTTCAGGGGCAACGGTTAAGGGTTTCAAGTTTTTCCAGTAAGTTTCCTTGTTAAATTTTATTCTTGGTAGATCTTAGTCTTTATTGACACTTTATTTGCTGAAGCGGGCTGCCAAGTCTCGTTTGTGGGTCGTTTGTTGGTTTATTAGAATCTTTAAAGTCTCCCAGTAGGTAGCAATCATGGTGTTAACCTGCTGTCGTAAAAAGTTCCCTGACCGTCGAATAATAGTAGTAATAATGGAGGCCCACCAGATATTTGTGGCCAGGCGCTGATAACCTGATGGTCTGGTTCTGTCTGAGACATCATTATAGGTTGACACTGTATGAAAGTTATTTAAAGACATGGATGTAAATAGTCTATTTATGAATCTGTCTCAGAATCAAGCCAGTTGGAGATTACTGAACAATTCCACATGAGGTTGAGGCACACTATTAGCATCATGCTAATAGGTATACATAAGCTTGTTGGCTAACCTTGTAGATCTGGTGGTAAAATTGTACTGTCCAGGTTTATCGTATTTGAGGTAAAGAAGCAGTTTCTTCTTTTAAGTGACTCTTCTCTTCTCTCCCCCTCAGGAAGGACCACAAGATGGCACTCATTCAGATGAGCTCAGTAGAGGAGGCGATCGAGTCGCTGATCGAGTTCCACAATCACAACCTGGGAGAGAACCATCACCTCCGCGTTTCCTTCTCCAAGTCTACCATCTGAGGGTGGGGGTAGTCAGGAGCTAAATGTTTTAAGAGGGGGGAGGGAAAGAGAGACTGTCACTTTAGACCAAACTTAAAGCCTTCCACAATTTATAATGCTGTGGGTTTTCCACAAGACACACTTTATCATTCCTTTTTTCTTATCTATATTCACAAGTATGCTTGTCTATTTAAGATGCCACTTTTGAACCAATAGATCAGAGGAGACCTTAAAGACCCAGTGCTTTTTTGGGTTTGATGGAGGTCTTTTTGTTTTGTTTTTTTCCTCTTTGCTTTTTTTCTTCTTAGACTTGGCTTAGTCACTGATGTTGATGCTGAGCAGCACAGCATTTCACTGGAGCTTTGTAGCATGTCTGTCATCACTTATATTGCATGGAAGCCTGTTTCTGCCAGGTTAAAGAGGAGGAATAGCCAGTTTTTTTTTTTTTTGCAAGTAGTTTTGCAACTTTTTATAAAACTCTGAAATTAATGTCTTATTTTCTTTATCTGACTGTCGATCAGTTTTTGCTGGTAATCAGTGGTTTAATAAGTGGTTTTCGATTGAAGATTGTCTCTTGAGGAGTCATAATTTGACACAAGCCAGTTTTGTCTTTATTGTGAGGATTTAAAAAAAAAAACAAAAAAAAAACCACGCATTAGTTTTGACCCAAGTCGTAGTGGTGGCCTCACATATCCGCCTGGTGTAAATGGTCTTGCATGTTATATAGTTGATGCACACTGTGTGGCGAATGTAGTGGTCCTGTTTTGGGATAGTTGATGTGCTGCCTCGTTTTACACTCTGTGCCTCTGGAGGGGGGTTGTTAAAAAGACCCACCCAGTTTCAGGTCGCCCCGCTGTTCTACATGAAGTCAACCTGTTCTATTTCTCATCCCTTTTTCTTTTCTTTCCCTTCAATTCTGCCTTTCGAAAATGCTGTGCCTTATTGGTGTTTAAGTGCATTTGGCCTTAATGCTAGCTCTGAGGACTTGATTTACACCCTTGGTAAATTTTGGAGATTTTGAGGCCTTGTTGTGTTTAAGAAGACAGATTATATACGGATATACTGCAGGTTAGTTTGCAAATCAGGCCGTTTTTGCCTGTTCCTGATGATTTCTTATTCTTACATCTCCAAACAGCGGTTAATTACGTGTTTCTCAGAATATATGATTGAGAGACATCTTTAAATCCCTCGTAAGCGCTATTAGCTTTGTTCCTATGATGGTTGTGCTATGTCTGGGGTCCTTGTCCTCTGACCATATAGCAGTTTCATTCCAGTTATGAATCTTTTTATTTTTTTTAGATGCACACGTTTTGTATTATATCTATACTGTATAAGATCTATTTGGGCATTGTCCCATAGTCACTGTGCCTTAGCTAGCTTCGTCTCCATGGTCCTTGGAGACTCGCCTCTTAGTTTTCTGTTCTTTTCTTCCAGTGGTTCAGCAGAGAATCTGTACCGATGCTCAGTACACGGCAGCTTAAACCCACAGCAAGCCTTACACGTAATGCCTTTTTACATTTTGGGGGGCGGTTCTTGCCTTGAAACGAGACAAGAAATGGCAGGTATATATGCCGTTTCAGTGAGCACAGTCTTCATAGCCGAATCTTGGACATTTTAGGGTTGGGTATCAAAATTCACTGCTTTTACTGGCATTCAGTACACGAGTAACGATGCACCCACATAGATGTTGGGGGCCCAATTCCAATATCAGAATTTTCTGAATACAGTAAGATATATACATATCGTATTTGATCTAGATAGTTGTTTCCTGAATTCAGTAGTCAATCAGCACAAGTGGGCCAGTTAACATGCCTGTTCTGTGTTCTAGACTCTGGATTGGCTGTCTAAATTACATTCCATGTGCATGTTAATGTCTGGTTCTTGTTTATCAGTGAACGGACCCACTTTTACCACGTCCACCTTGTTTTTGGTTCAAGCCATGTGCTTGGTTCAGGTTTGCGGACGGTGCTCTGCCCTGTTAATGACTGTTTACATTTGAATGAATTTGGACCTTTAGACCAAGTCTTTACTGTTTGTAGCAGAAACTGTTTTTTTTATTTTTTTTTTTCTTCTGCCCCTCTATGCAGCACTATGTCTTACAAATATACAAAGTCTTAAAGTTCAGATGGCTCTCTTTGGATAGGAGTAGACTTTCTTTTTCTTTTTTCCCTCCGTTTGATCTTTTGTGATGTCACAATTTACAGGAGGTCAAGTTATTGCCTGATGTGGGATTTTTTTCTTTGTCATTCCTTTTGTATCTTTCTATCTTTGTGCTTGACAATTCCTTATAAATATTTAGGGTTGTTTTGGAGGGCATTTTTGAAAAAATTGGATTTAGGTGACCAAAATTAGTTTCTTTTGATTTGGTCTGATTAATGTCCTTCAGTCATGCGAGTCTTGAAGAGTGCCCCCTGGTGGCCTTCTCTAAACCCTGGTTTGTTTGGTAAATGCGATTGGTTCTCAGATTACCTCTAACTCCTTATGTAGCCCACCACACAGTCATGTAACTGTGGCTCTACACCTAAACAGTGCACTGAGTGTTGAACAGTGATCTGTGCAGCTTACAGCTGAACTTTGAATACCGGTCTGTTTGACAGTGCTCCGTTTAGGTGCATGGTGTTTTGTATGCTGTGTAGGGAGCCATTCGGCCATTACGTTGGTGGGCCTGTACATAATCTTATGGGGCTTTTTTTTTTTTTAATAGATGAATGTAAACCTCCCCACATCTTTTGCTCTCCTAAGAAAAAGTACCTGTTTTTCCACACGTCTTATGTATATTTTGATAAAGGCAACAGCATGAACATGGCTCATTGTAGAGCACTACTTATGTTTTTTTTATTACACAGAATATTAAAGATATTCCAACATGAAGTGTCGGTACCTGTAAATGCCCCTCTTTGATGAAAACAGCCATCTTTTGACACTGCTACATTCTTTTCTGCTCTCAATAAATCTTTCGTTACTTTTCCCTTTCATCTCGTCTTTGGTTTCTGTGCTCTTTATTTTATTTATTTTTCAATAACATCTTCATTTTCCACAGCTTTTTACTCCCTGTCCATCCACTGCCTGCTTTGTTTCTCTGCTTCAGGAATGTTTCTGGAGTTTTTGGCAGGGAGAGAAGCTAGTTTTGGTTTTGCAGTTGAAGCAGATACGGTGTTTCCAGTTTTGGGAGGTTTATGTGCTGCTAGTTGAATGTATTCTAACTCTACAACTAATATAGACAGCTTTTCTCAAAAGCACCACAGCTGGGAATTTTAGAACAGAGTCTGTGAGTGGAAAATTAAACTGAAATGTGTTGTGGTCCCAGAAACCCTTTAGCCCTACAGGGTTTCAGACCTGGCTTCATGCTGAAGTGGTAAGGAGTATAAATGAACAGGACGGTGAAAGATAGGTATTTCTAATGTAGTGGCCAGTGAATAGAGGGTCAATGTAGTCGATGTAGTACACTGGCCACTTGGTGGAGCCACAAGGTGTATTTAAAAAAGTGGCTGGAAACTTGTTAGGTGGTGTTTCTAATAAAGTGGCCAGTAAGCAGATAGTTGGCATTTGTAATCAAGTGCCTGGAAAGCACAGGGTTGTGGCCAAACAGCATATAGTTGATGTTTCTAATAAAGTGGCCAGTGAGGGGAAGTGCCAGGTAGGTGTTTCTAATAAAGTGGCCAGTGAGGGTAAGCTCCAGGTAGGTGTTTCTAATAAATTGGCCAGTGAGGGGAAGCTCAAGGTAGGTGTTTCTAATAAAGTGGCCAGGGAGGGGAAGCTCAAGGTAGGTGTTTCTAATAAATTGGCCAGTGAGGGTATGCTCCAAGTCTGTTTCTAAAGGGGGCCAGTGAGGGGAAGCTCCAGGTAGGTGTTTCCAGTAAATTGGCCAGTGAGGGGAAGCTCAAGGTAGGTGTTTCTAATAAAGTGGCCAGTGAGGGGAAGCTCCAGGTAGGTGTTTCTAATAAAGTGGCCAGGGAGGGTAAGCTCCAGGTAGGTGTTTCCAGTAAATTGGCCAGTGAGGGAAGCTCAAGGTCTGTGTTTCTAATAAAGTGGCCAGTGAGGGTAAGCTCCAGGTAGGTGTTTCTAATAAAGTGGCCAGTGAGGGGTTTATCCAATAAAGGTTAACAGAGCCTTTCAGTACAACAGGAGCAGTTGTTGGTCTGTACAGCAGGGGGCGCACTTTACACTGGTACTGAAGCCCAGCCACAACTTTACACCCATACTGAGAGCAGCCGGTTTACATCATAACCAGAGATGAACATTGTAGGCAGCGTTTATAAAAACCCTTTATAATAAAAACAATTAGAAATAAATAATAACTATTTAGGTCAGTGCGCCGGGATATGGCGCTGTTCTGCTCCGTGTGGCTCCCCATTAGTGGGGTTAATTAATTAATTAGTCCTGAAGTTAATTTGCATTGTATTCAGATGCTCGTCTGAGCAGCCCTGACAATACCTTAACGCCAGGCTTTCTTAAATACTGGAGGTGACAGCGCTGATAGGCTCGAGCCTGCGCAGAAGCCACGCCCCTCTCTTGGCGGTGGGGGAGTGGGCGGGGTTTAGCGTGCGTTCACTCAGCATTGGCGGCAGTGTAGGGTTTGGAACAGGAGGTGTGAGCAACTCGGCAGAGACTCCAGGTTGGGAGAAGGTGAGGATGGAGCAGCGGGCGGAGAAGCGTGGGGAAGCTCTGCTCTTCGCTTTGGGATTATAGGCGCTGCACGAGCTGGGGTGGAGATGTTCTCCTAAAGGGGTTGAGCTTCTTACGGGCTTCCAAACCTCATGGGACAAAGCAGTTTGGAGACAGAGAGGGAGGAACTTGCTGGAGAACCCCTAGTCCTGCTTTAGTTAGATGGACCCGGCGCTCCTGGAGTTCTAAGTTCTGAGGTTGCTCCTGGACGCCCTGCTCCTCAGAAGTCCCTGGGTGGCGTTTAAGCACGGTGAGGTCTTCTAATGAGTATGCTCTACACCACCTGGAGAAGATAAGCCTGCTGGGATGAAGACGTGGTCGCTGAGGCTCAGTATACGAACGTAGAGACCACCCCTGTTCATACCGAGACTGTTTAGGAGGTTCTCGAAGAGTTTGCTGCACCAGCCAGTCCAATGGAGGTGCCGGTGTTGGTGCTGATGGTGATGTGCTGGGTCTCCGTTTGGGCGGACGACAGGATGATCTCAGATAGGCATGCGGTCTACTGGAACAGCTCCAACACCAGGTAAGAGATGTTGTGGTTTAAGCTGGCTTTGTGTTCTAATTACCCGTTCCACCTTAAATGGTGCAGCATTTAAGGTGGAATGGCGAATTAAAAAGTGGACCCAATTTTGGACATTTCTCTAACATCTGGCAACCAATTTTCACCCTTCTTCGATGCTAGTCATCAGCTTTCTAACTTTTAATAAACATAAATAAACAACTTTTAATTAAATATATAGCCTCCTTTAATAATGTGGCTGCTAATCAAATTCAGAAAAACATTGGCCGTACGTCATAGATGTGAACTTGGTGGGGTTTTAACTCCTGGGGTTGCTGGTTCCAGCATCGTGGTGGTAAATGAGGTCCAGTTCTAGGTAACACCGCTGACTAAAATCATTTTAATGTTAATTTTAGTGGCATATTTTATGTAGAAAGTGAAATATTGCGTTGTTGTTGTTGTTGTTTTGAATTTTACTTTGAGTTTTAAAATGAACGAGTAACACCAGTGACACAATGTTTGGGGGTTGCACGGCGCTCGCCATCTTTTGGCCAATCTCACTACAGGTTTCATGTCCTTTTCACTTTTATTTGGGATTTTTGAGTGTTTCTTTGAAGCATCCATAAGTTTTTGATTTTTTTTAATATGACCTTGTCTAACACCAATTTAGCATTTAAAATAATTTTGTATTTAAACTTTTAGAAGTTGAGTTTTAGAAGTTAAACTGAAACACCAGCACTAAATCTTAATTCAGTGTCTTGTAACACATTTTAAGTCATTGGTGCAACCGGCCTTGTTTTCTTGTACCTCAGGAGTAACAATCTCTAGACTAAACCCTCAGAATGAAGAATCACCTTTGGTTTGAACACAGCAGGAGATTTTAGGGCAAAGTCTTAGATATTTTAAGTCATTGGTGCAACCTGTGGTTGTTTTTAATGAACCTCAAAAGTAGAAATCTCTAGAATAAACCTTCATAATGAAGAATTGCTGTTTTTGAAGACTGTTCAGATGATTTTAGTGCATTTTTAGAAGTTAAACTGAAACACAAGAACAAACTAACAAATTGTCATATATATATATATATATATATATATATATATATATATATATATATATTTTAAGTCATTGGTGCAACCTGCAGTTGTTTTCACTGCACCTCGAGTGAAAATCTCTGGAGTAAAGGTTTCTAAAATAAATCCTCTAAATGAAGAACTGCCTTTTTGTTTTTCACACGTTGCAGATCATATTAGTTCATTTAAAAAATTAAACTGGAAAACAGTCTCAGACTTTTAACCAATCTTCCTGCAAGACATTTTAAGTCTTTGATGTAACCTGGATTTTTTCCCCTTCCCCTCAGGAGTACAAGTCTATAAAATAAAACTTCTAAATTAACACACAGCTTTATTTATTTATTTATTTATTTATTTATTTATTTATTTATTTATTATAACTCAGTCCCTCGTTGTTGTTGAGCACCCAGACATCAGTGTTCTCTTATCTGAGTTGTTCCTGCTCTCAGCTCATCTTCACAGCCTGTTATGAGTGTGTGATCTTTGTGTGTAGCTGTGCGGTAGGTCATATGGTCTTTAATAAGCACTGTGGACTTCAGTAGTACCACATGAGGGGGAGATGGGGATCGTTTTGTTGTATACGGTCACAGACAGTGGACATGGCAGTGTTAAAAATGATGCTCTTTGACAGCCTGTTATGTTACCCTCCAACACTACACCGAATTTAAACACTGTGTCCACTCACTGTCCACTCTATTAGACACTCCTATCTTGCTGGTCCACCTTGTAGATGTACAGTCAGAGACGATAGCTCATCTGCTGCTGCACAGTGCAGTGTTGGTCATCCTCTAGTCCTTCATCAGTGACCACAGGACGCTGCCCACGGGACACTGCCAGCTGGGTCGTTTTGGTAGGTGGACGATTCTCAGTCCAGCAGTGACACTGAGGTGTCCGGCAGCTCTGCTGTGTCTGATCCACTCACACAAGCACCACACACACTAACACACCACCTCCACGTCAGTGTCACTGCAGTGCTGAGAATGATCCACCACCCATACCTGCTCTGTGGTGGTCCTGACCATGGAAGACCAGGGTATGGGGTGTATGGTGAAACAGATGGACTGCAGTCTGTAACCGTGTTCCGTCTTTCCTCTCCAGCGCCCGTTTATGTAAGACGTTTGCCTTCTGATGGCGTCCTACTGCTCGTGGCTTGCAGTCGGTGCAGTCCAGTCTTTATTAATAATAGATTCATCCCATGATTACACAAACAGCGGCCTCAATATGAGCGTCTGACCACTGCTAGCTCCAGGTTTTAAGGGTGTGTGGTTATTATATATGTGGAATATTAGTACGCAGCTGTTTAGTCATGGGCTGTGTTTATTTTTTTAATATCTCGAATGTGCTTGTAGAAGAAGTAGCTTTATTTATTATTCATTCTTTTTTTTTTTCTTTTTTTTTACATCACGTAACTTCAGCAGTGTTACAGAGTTCACATAGGCTTGTACAGCCAAAAGTTTGGGGACGCCCCTCCCTTTCAGTCAAACAGCCATGGTGTGTATACTTACGTGCACCCTTACTCTGATTGCTTTCGGATTTCTCGGTCTAGGCAAGCAAAGGCAGACCTACGATAACACGTTCTGACATGGAATGCCTGCTTAAGGAGTAATGGTTTTAACAGCAAATCTTTTAGGCAAGGCCTGCTACGATCACTTCTGTTCGGAATGACACTGGAAACTCCTGATACCTGCCTAAGGGGATTTCAGTAATGGGTTTAAATATTCTACATCTTTTAGATGATGCCTGTTCGTCACTTCTGTTACCCCTCACCTCCACTGTAATGGGTCTTTGTGTGATGATGCTTGTAACGGGTGTTTTTTCTTGAGACCGACTTTTGTGAACACTGTGAGGTATGGTCTTCCATTGCTGAGAACTGGAGAACGTCCGTTTTCTTTCAGAGTGTGAGACACACGTTCCTCGGAGCCTCGTGATCCTGCAATCCCTATTCCAGATTCCGGATACTGAATTATGCAGAAATGTGGGAAAGTTTCTCCGCTCGGTCCACGTGACCTTCATCACACAGCCGAGTCTGAATAATGAACCGCACTACCAGTCAATGCTTTAATTACACGGAGGGTGTTGGTGATCCTAAAGACTCCACCAGCTCACACCTAACAGCTCCAGCTGATGAGGAAGGAAAGGTACAGGAGGTTGTTTGTACCAACAGCGATCACACTGTACAACACACTGTACTCGTATCACTGAGCGCTGCCTCTTTGTGTATGCGTGTAACACTGCACATTTATTTATATAAGTTATCTGTACTGCTGTTTACAGTGTACAGCTGTCTGTTACTGTCATCCGGCTTTCTGATTGGACGGTTTTAGATGAGTTGTGAATGTGGAAGTACACAGCTGCACTGTTCTCCTGCGTAATATTTATGCCCTGTGGTTTTATTATTGTGTATATACTTTCCATGGTAATGAGACTTTCAAGGCAGTATACTTTACATAGTCACTTTACTCATAGTTATTATTATTATTATTATTTTAATCCCTTATTGATCCCAATTTACAGGTCTTCCGCATTTAATCCATCTGTGAAGTGAAACTCCCACCCCCACACACACACACGCACGCACGCACACACTCACTCACTCACTAGTGAACACACACTCACTCACTCACTCACTAGTACACACACACACACACACACACTAGTGAACACACACACACACACACACACACACTCACTCACTCACTCACTAGTGAACACACTAGGGGGCAGTGAGCACACTTACCCGGAGCGGTGGGCAGCCCTATCCCTATACAGCCCTATATAATAATATTATTATTATTATTATTATTATTAATAATAATAATAATAATAATAATAATAATAATAATAATAAGAGTACCTCTTCTTCTGTTTCATTTATGAACATAGTCTATTATTGTTCTTTACTGTACTTGGGCTTCTGCTATACGTTACTTTCCCATTTGGGATTAATACAGTGATCGGTCTGTCTGTCCAGCTGTGTGTGTGTGTGTGTGTGTGTGTGTGTGTGTGTGTCTGTCTGAGTATGAAACAGTACATATCCTGATATACCACACACTCCCGACGTACCACAGTGTTATTTCTACCACTTCTCCACCTCTAATAAAGGTGTAGTTGCGCAAAAACACCTGTTAACCTCTTTAACCTCTAAACACTCAAGTCTATTGTCTCGCGCTAGTTACCCTTTCAGCTTTGTGCATTGTGGGTGTCCAATAAAAACCAGCTACCTCCAAAATGGCGACTGTGCAGGAAAGGGCGAAGCTATTTTAAGTCAGTGGAGCCTGGCTTTTTCCCCCCAGCGATTCTGGGCCATTTCGTTTGGTCCATTCATCGTAAGAACTCTACAAAATGTAAACAGCAGCTTATCTGCTGCATAAATATAAAAATTTACAAATTGAGATACACAGATTTCCTTAGATGACATGTGGGATTGTCATGATCTACAGACCAATAGAATTAGTCCAGAGCTGCTTAGACATCTATCCACCTCCACTGCTGGATAATCCTCCTTTTGGGGTTTTTATCCTATAGTGCAGCATGCAGAGACCCATGAGTAGACCCTTCTGTGAGTAGCCGTGTCTAAACTTTTGACCGGTAGTGTAAATAAATAAAGTTTGGACTGCTCCTGCTCTTTGAGGGACGTTCAAGTGGACGTGCACTTCAAGGGTATCTGCGTAGGGTATTCTCTCATTGACATGGACGGTTTGCTCGGGGGACGTCAGTCTAATGTCTTCTGACAGCCGGTTCCTCAGGTGTAGGGCCCGGCCGGCTAAATAAACACTCGGATAGGCGCTCTCACGGCTGAATTGGCAGGAGTCAGAAGCGGCCGGTCTTGCGGTACAGCGGCAGCCAGCCGAGGTTTAAAATATTAAAGAGGCTCGGAGGAAGATTTTCTTCTCTAGCGGGGGAGCCTG
This sequence comes from Prochilodus magdalenae, assembly GCA_024036415.1. Taxonomy (NCBI): domain Eukaryota; kingdom Metazoa; phylum Chordata; class Actinopteri; order Characiformes; family Prochilodontidae; genus Prochilodus; species Prochilodus magdalenae. Next base: position 51,444 of record JAMWET010005394.1, on the reverse strand, counting down.
CAATTACATCCAGCTCAATACAACATCAGGCCCACGCTTCGATTTTGCTCTGCGCATCAAATAGGCTGCGGAGAAATATTCCATCAGCTGCTAATCCTCCGTTAGAGCCGGATAAGTGAATTCTCCGTGAGTGTGTCTTCTTCATTCGGAGCGCTGTTTAGGTGAGGAAGATGAGATGAGCACTTGGACCGGACTGATTCCGGTGGCTACGAGTGCTGTGCTCCACGTATCGAATTCCGTTTGTCTTGTATCTCATGACCTTTTGTTCAGATGAAGCTGTAACACGTATGGAGGACTGTCTCCCAGCCTCTCTATATCCCTTAGATACACACAGGTCAGCCATAACGCTAATCCCACCTCACTTTATCTACACACACCGCTCCACTGGTCGTATAGGAGCACCTGTAGTTCTACAGTGACAGACTGCGGTCCATAACTGTGTTACTGTAAGTAGTGTGTTGGTGTACAGTAACTCAGTAAGTGTAATGTGTTAGTGTACTGTAAGTAGTGTGTTGGTGTACAGTAACTCAGTAAGTGTAATGTGTTAGTGTGCTGTAAGTAGTGTGTTGGTGTACAGTAACTCAGTAAGTGTAATGCGTTAGTGTTTACGTGTCAAGTAGCGTGTTGGTGTTAGTGTACAGTAATCAGTAAGTGTAATGCGTTAGTGTACTGTAAGTAGTGTGTTGGTGTACAGTAACTCAGTAAGTGTAATGCGTTAGTGTGCTGTAAGTAGTGTGTTGGTGTACAGTAACTCAGTAAGTGTAATGTGTTAGTGTGCTGTAAGTAGAGTGTTGGTGTACAGTAACTCAGTAAGTGTAATGTGTTAGTGTGCTGTAAGTAGAGTGTTGGTGTACAGTAACTCAGTAAGTGTAATGTGTTAGTGTGCTGTAAGTAGTGTGTTGGTGTACAGTAACTCAGTAAGTGTAATGTGTTAGTGTACTGTAAGTAGTGTGTTGGTGTACAGTAACTCAGTAAGTGTAATGCGTTAGTGTGCTGTAAGTAGTGTGTTGGTGTACAGTAACTCAGTAAGTGTAATGTGTTAGTGTGCTGTAAGTAGTGTGTGTGTGTACGGTAACTCAGAAGGTGTAATGTGTTAGTGTGCTGTAAGTAGGTGTTGGTGTACAGTTAACTCAGTAAGTGTAATGTGTTAGTGTGCTGTAAGTAGTGTGTTGGTGTACAGTAACTCAGTAAGTGTAATGTGTTAGTGTGCTGTAAGTAGCGTGTTGGTGTACAGTAACTCAGTAAGTGTAATGCGTTAGTGTGCTGTAAGTAGCGTGTTGGTGTACAGTAACTCAGTAAGTGTAATGCGTTAGTGTACTGTAAGTAGCGTGTTGGTGTACAGTAACTCAGTAAGTGTAATGCGTTAGTGTGCTGTAAGTAGTGTGTTGGTGTACAGTAACTCAGTAAGTGTAATGTGTTAGTGTGCTGTAAGTAGAGTGTTGGTGTACAGTAACTCAGTAAGTGTAATGCGGTTAGTGTGCTGTAAGTAGCGTGTTGGTGTACAGTAACTCAGTAAGTGTAAATGTGTTAGTGTGCTGTAAGTTAGTGTGTTGGTGTACAGTAACTCAGTAAGTGTAATGTGTTAGTGTGCTGTAAGTAGTAGTGTTGGTTGTTAGTACAGTAACTCAGTAAGTGTAATGCCGTTAGTGTGTGCTGTAAGTAGCGTGTTGGTGTACAGTAACTCAGTAAGTGTAATGTGTTAGTGTCCTGTAAGTAGAGTGTTTGTTAGTGTGCTGTACAGTAACTCAGTAAGTGTAATGTTTAGTGTGCTGTAAGTAGTGTGTTGGTGTACAGTAACTCAGTAAGTGTAAATCGTTAGTGTGCTGTAAGTAGTGTGTTGGTGTACAGTAACTCAGTAAGTGTAATGCGTTTTAGTGTGCTGTAAGTAGCGTGTTGGGTGTACAGTAACTCAGTAAGTGTAATGCGTTAGTGTGCTGTAAGTAGTGTGTTGGTGTACAGTAACTCAGTAAGTGTAATGCGTTAGTGTGCTGTAAGTAGTGTGTTGGTGTACAGTAAATCAGTAAGTGTAATGCGTTAGTGTGCTGTAAGTAGAGTGTTGGTGTACAGTAACTCAGTAAGTGTAATGTGTTAGTGTGCTGTAAGTAGAGTGTTGGTGTACAGTAACTCAGTAAGTGTAAGTAGTGTGTTAGTGTGCTGTAAGTAGTGTGCTGTAGTGTGTTGGTGTACAGTAACTCAGTAAGTGTAATGCGTTAGTGTGCTGTAAGTAGTGTGTTGGTGTACAGTAACTCAGTAAGTGTAATGTGTTAGTGTGCTGTAAGTAGAGTGTTGGTGTACAGTAACTCAGTAAGTGTAAAGTGTTAGTGTACTGTAAGTAGTGTGTTGGTGTACAGTAACTCAGTAAGTGTAATGTGTTAGTGTGCTGTAAGTAGTGTGTTGGTGTACGGTAAAGGTAAGTATAATGCGTTAGTGTGCTGTAAGTAGTGTGTTGGTGTACAGTAACTCAGTAAGTGTAATGTGTTAGTGTGCTGTAAGTAGTGTGTTGGTGTACAGTAACTCAGTAAGTGTAATGTTAGTGTGCTGTAAGTAGTGTGTCGGTGTACAGTAACTCAGTAAGTGTAATGCGTTAGTGTGCTGTAAGTAGCGTGTTGGTGTACAGTAACTCAGTAAGTGTAATGCGTTAGGGTACTGTAAGTAGTGTGTTGGTGTACAGTAACTCAGTAAGTGTAATGTGTTGGTGTGCTGTAAGTAGTGTGTTGGTGTACAGTAACTCAGTAAGTGTAATGTGTTAGTGTGCTGTAAGTACCGTGTTGGTGTTCAGTAACTCAGTAAGTGTAATGTGTTAGTGTGCTGTAAGTAGCGTGTTGGTGTACAGTAACTCAGTAAGTGTAATGCGTTAGTGTACTGTAAGTAGCGTGTTGGTGTACAGTAACTCAGTAAGTGTAATGTGTTAGTGTACTGTAAGTAGCGTGTTGGTGTACAGTAATTCAGTAAGTGTAATGTGTTAGTGTGCTGTAAGTAGCGTGTTGGTGTACAGTAACTCAGTAAGTGTAATGTGTTAGTGTACTGTAAGTGGTGTGTTGGTGTAACGTCCAAACACGAGAAGTGTGAAGCGAGCCCACCAATCAGGTACAACGGTCATTTTGTTTTGAGGTTTTTTTTTTTTTTTTTTTTTTTTTTTTTTATGAGATTGTCTAATTTCTAATGTAGTCTTGGTTTATTCAGACAGTAACTGATCTCACTCTGTTAGATGATGGTGATGCAGCACCGCAGGAATCTTACAGAGGAGAAAATCTTATGACGGTATAATGGAGGTCTTTTGTGGAGGGGCTTCAGTGCTGGTCCTGCAGGTTGATCCCCAACACAATACGGTCTAGCTATCCGTTTTCGTCTCCTCGTTCTAAAATCCCTCCCTGAATCCGCAGAAAGGAGCAGTGTGCGCCTCCTGCTGGGGATTATACTCGGAGAACACACTGAGGGGTCATCAGTATAAGTGGGCCCCCTCTGACCTCCTGCTTTATCTGCACCAGTATTATTATAGGCTCTGCTGGAGGCCGGCCTCCACCCCACTGTTCACCTTCAGCTTTAGGAGCTTCAGAAGGAATCCTCCTCCTGTCTCCTGAGCAGTCTGTCAGGGTCCACTGCTGGCCGAGGCTTTACAGACAGACTGGACGCTCTTTTCCCCGGCCGTTCGGGGGTCCACACCACAGAAGAGGAGATGACCATCTTTGTAAACCCGAGAGGGCGAATCTAATCCCCCATTTATCCTTCAAAAGACCCTCCTCCCCCTTTCTCTCTCTCTCTGTCTCTCTCTCTCTCTCTCTCTCTCTCTCTCTCTCTCTCTCTCTCTCTCTCTCTCTCTCTCTCTCTCTCTCTCTCTCTCTCTCTCTCTCTCTCTCTCTCTCTCTCTCTCTCTGGTCTACACAGATCGCCCCCCATCACCTATCTCTCTCTCCCTCTTTTTCATAGGATGTAAACGGACCTCACCCTCATCACCGCTCTCTCTTTTCCTCTCTTTTTCATTTCTGTCCTTTCCGATCTCTATCACTTCTATTCTTTCTCTTGCTTTTTGTTTTTTTCCCCTCTCTTTCATTCCTTTCTGTCTTATCTTTTCCTCCCTTCTTCCTTTTTTATCCAGACTCTTATTTTTGTTGTTCTCACCTCTTTTTTCTTTGGTCCCTATAGTTTTTCATTCTTCCCCTCTGTTTCTCTCTCTATCTGTCTCTCTCTCTCTCTGTCTCTCTCTGTCTCTGTCTGTCTCTCTCTCTCTCTCTCTCTCTCTCTCTCTGTCTCTCTCTGTCTCTCTCTCTCTCTCTCTCTCTGTCTCTCTGTCTCTGTCTCTGTCTCTCTCTGTCTCTCTCTCTCTCTGTCTCTCTCTCTCTCTGTCTCTCTCTCTCTCTCTCTCTCTCTCTGTGTCTCTGTCTCTGTCTGTCTCTGTCTCTGTCTCTGTCTCTCTCTCTCTCTCTCTCTCTCTCTCTCTCTCTCTCTCTCTCTCTCTCTCTCTCTCTCTCTCTCTCTCTCTCTCTCTCTCTCTCTCTGTCTCTCTCTCTCTGTGTGTGTGTGTCATTATTCTTCCAGTGTTATAAGAGAGCTGTCTTTCCCTCCCTGTCTCTGGAGACTCTGGCTGTGCTGCTCTCCTCTCTTCATGTATTCCTTTATTTCTTTATTTATTGACCTGCTGTTGAGCTCTGTGTTTGTCTTTGCCTCGGCCGGGACCTTTAGGGTGATTTGTGTGGCTCTCCAGGTTCTGAATTGCGGAGGTTGCTGCAGAAATGAGCAGGCTGTGAATGCGTCTCCTGCTCCACGCCGGTGTTACACGCTGCCGCGGAGTTAAACAAGCCGCGCTGAGCTGAGCGATCAAATTACTGTTATTCAGGACTGGATATAATTAAGCGCAATCTTTCATCGGATTGCCGGTTTCAGCCGAAACTGTGCGTCCTTTTATGTGTAATGGTGTGAATGATGTACAGCTGGGTCTGATGTAAGACGTCTGAAACACTCGCCCTGCGCGTGTGAGCTCACGCGTACCAGAGCGAACAACAAACCGGCATTAAAATGGGCTGGCTTTAGAGAGGAACTCCCAGATCTCACCATGGAAACAGCAGAGTGGACTCAGAGTGATGGGAACCAGGGGTCACCATGTCAAGTCTAAGTTTATATAAGCTCACTGGACGAAAAACCAGTCCCCCGTGACTGAAGCCTGTGTAGTACCTCCACGAGCCCAGTGGATTTGGCATGGACTGGACAAGTTTCTGTATGTAGGCCTCATCAATGTTCAGACACTGTTGCATCAAAGAACCTACAGTTGGTCCAGATTTGGTGGAGGTCTTCCCTGGCACAGTTCCGAGGAGAATTCCCTGTAGACTGGGATTGTAGCCACTGCTGGTAGACCCGTATGACCGTACGCTTCCATACACCTGCAGATTCAGCTACTTCCTTCACACTATGGTCTTTGGCCACGCCCACATGCAGTCACTCCTTTTAGCCAATCATTAACATCTGCTCTGGAGCCATCTTCCACACATGGAACTCGACATTCCCTCCCTGTAGCACCTCTTCCCAATCTATGGATCCCGTCACTCACAGTCCGCAGGTATTTATAGCCCCACCATCTTCCTGCAGCGCCATCTGCAGGAGCCTGAGGTTACTACCACCTTAAAGTGGCTACATGTGTTTTGAGTGTTGATGATTTGAGGGGGTGGGGTCGTGGGCTGTGGCTGAAATAAGGTTCTGTCTGTGGAACTGCATATGTAGAACTATCACCCCTAAAAATCTGAATCCAGCAGCCTACTTTATCACCACTTTATCGTGAGTGTGGATTTGGGGAACAGGGTTTGGGACGGACACGTCCCGGTAGGTAGTACCCTATAAATCATGGTTGTGTATATATCGAGTTTATTATGATCTCTATTAATGCTTTGTGATTGAATAAATCAGATCATAAGCCCTGTAAATGTCTAAGATCTGAATACTTAAGGTTGCCATATTACAGAAATGAAAATAAAGGATGGGGGGGGGGGGGTCATGTGAGTGAAGTTTGAAATCGCGTCCTGTATTTGATTCTCTGTCCAGTGTAAGACACGTGTTTGTTGGACATTAACGTGTCGTGTAAATCGCAGATTTAGGGAAATACAACTTTTATGAAAGCTTCTCTTCTTTAAAAGGCGCCCAGGATGCTAACGTCTTCCGTATTTAGCTAGGCTGGAGCGGGAGTTATCAGTTTTCACTGTTGTAGTTCTGTGTGAGGGCGTGCCATGCTTTCCAGTAGGCGGGCACTTGGGATAGTGTTACGAGATGACATCACCCTGTTACCAAGAAAGGGCTGCCGTTCTACCAAGCAGCTGAGGAACGTGGTTTCTGTCGGGAGCAGTGTTTGTTCTCTGGCGTGTAGTTGGGCTTTATAACTCTGCAGACTGTTTACAAACACACACAGCTCCAGAACACACTGACGGAAGGAGAAACTCCAGAACCGCTTAACGCTCCCCCTTTTTGGTTGTGTAATGTGGGAGCACAGTTTGGACTGAATAGTCTATATACAGTCTGCTCCTCCTCTTGGGGACACTTGAAGCTCCACAGAGACAAAAACGACCATCGTAGAAGGGTGTTTTGGGCGTCAGGCGGTGTTTCCATACCCACTTCCTGTAATGATGTTCTGTGAGGGAGCTAGTGGACGTCTGGTTCCTATTACCACCACCACTGTGGCCCTCAACCACCGTCAGTGACTCTGTCTTAACTACCCGCATACCTAACTGGTTATCATCACGGGGCTCGCCCTTTAATGCATGCACACCTCCAGTTAGTCGTGTTCGGTGAGCTGCTGTGTTAGTTGATGGTATACGGGTTTATGTCTGAGTGGTCTCCTGTCGAATGTTGGTCCTACACTGCATGCTGAAACTGGAGGCCACATTGTTCTCCTGCCTCCGTGTATCGGTGTGGGATCAGGTTTCCTCGTGTGAGATGAAATGGGTTGTGGATTGTCCAGCTGTTTTCCCAGCGAGTGGCTCAGTGTCCTTCTGATTGGGTGGTTCTGTCGAGTGGCTGAGCAGAGAGAAAGTTTTGAAGTTGTCTGCAGCCTGACGCTTAGACCTGAAGATCAAACAGTCCACTGCTGAAAATATGCAGAGGTCCATAGTGACTGTTTACCCACACTGAACGCGCGTCTACACAGTAATAATCTCCACACTGGACACGCGTCTACACAGTAATAATCTCCACACTGGACACGCGTCTACACAGTAATGATCTCCACACTGAACACGCGTCTACACAGTAATGATCTCCACACTGAACACGCCGCTACACAGTAATGATCTCCACACTGAACACGCGTCTACACAGTAATGATCTCCACACTGAACGCGCGTCTACACAGTAATATTCTCCACACTGAACACGTGTCTACACAGTAAGAATCTCCACACTGGACACGCGTCTACACAGTAATGATCTCCACACTGAACATGCCGCTACACAGTAATGATCTCCACACTGGACACGCGTCTACGCAGTAATGATCTCCACACTGGACACGCGTCTACGCAGTAATGATCTCCACGCTGGACACGCGTCTACGCAGTAATGATCTCCACGCTGGACACGCGTCTACGCAGTAATGATCTCCACGCTGGACACGCGTCTACGCAGTAATGATCTCCACGCTGGACACGCGTCTACGCAATAAAGTATTGATCTCCACGCTGGACACGCGTCTACTCAGTAATGATCTCCACGCTGGACACGCGTCTACCCAGTAATGATCTCCACGCTGGACACGCGTCTACGCAGTAATGATCTCCACGCTGGACACGCGTCTACGCAGTAATGATCTCCACGCTGGACACGCGTCTACGCAGTAATGATCTCCACGCTGGACACGCGTCTACGCAGTAATGATCTCCACGCTGGACACGCGTCTACGCAGTAATGATCTCCACGCTGGACACGCGTCTACGCAGTAATGATCTCCACGCTGGACACGCGTCTACGCAGTAAGGATCTCCACGCTGGACACGCGTCTACGCAGTAAGGATCTCCACGCTGGACACGCGTCTACGCAGTAAGGATCTCCACGCTGGACACGCGTCTACGCAGTAATGATCTCCACGCTGGACACGCGTCTACGCAGTAAGGATCTCCACGCTGGACACGCGTCTACGCAGTAATGAACTTAACGCTGGACACGCGTCTACGCAGTAATGATCTCCACGCTGGACACGCGTCTACGCAGTAATGATCTCCACGCTGGACACGCGTCTACGCAGTAATGATCTCCACGCTGGACACGCGTCTACGCAGTAATGATCTCCACGCTGGACACGCGTCTACGCAGTAATGATCTCCACGCTGGACACGCGGGTACGCAGTAATGATCTCCACGCTAGACACGCGGGTACGCAGTAATAATCTCCACGCTGGACACGCGGGTACGCAGTAATAATCTCCACGCTGGACACGCGGGTACGCAGTAATAATCTCCACGCTGGACACACGCGGCTACAGGGTTATAATATCTACACTGAACACTCATCTACAGTTATAATCTCTATACTGAACACGTGTCTACACAGTTACAATCTCCACACTGAACAAATGCCTACAGTTATAATCTCCACGCTGAACACATGCATCCACACTGTTATAATCTCCACACTGAACACGCGCCTACATGGTTACACATCTCCACATTAACACATGCACCTACACAGTAATAATCACCATGCTGAATGCAGTTCTACACAGTTAGAATCTGCACACTGAACACCCGTATACACAGGTGTAGTCTGAACACTAAACGGAACTTTTTTTTTTTCTTTTTTTCCTTCACAATATGCAGTACGACAGCTGAAGTCGCGAGTCGTGCATGTATTGTTTATTTTGGGGCACTTCATATTCAAAGTGTTAAGAGTAGGTATTAAATCTAGGAGGATGCAGGTCTCCGGAACCTTCCGCTTGCTTTAGTGCTGAGGTGTTTTTGTGGTGGGAATGTTTTTCAGCTCTGCAGCTGTAAATCCTCCCGAGGCGGCAGCAGCAGATATCTTCTGACATGACTGGAATAAAGCATGTGCTTGAAGACAGACACATGGTGCACAGGTATCCCAGGACATGAAAGCGAAGCTGGGTGTGTAAAAATAGCTGGTGCGTTAGCTTAGCTTTTAGCCGGGGGGTGGCACAGGCTGGTTTATGAACGTCTGTCTTTTCCACTGTGTGTGTGTGTGTGTGTGTGTGTGTGTGTGTGTGTGTGTGTGTGTGTGTGTGTGTGTGTGTGTGTGTGTTTTTGCGAGCAGTGTGGGCATTCTCGTTTTTCTAGGGTTTTTTTTTTTTTCTTTTTTTTTGGCTGAAACTTTGCATGTGGAGGAGATGGGCCAGTTCTCGTGGGAATAATTGGAGATCTGTGTTTCCTGATTGAAGTGGGATCTTCATTGATTGCCTGAAGCAGATGCCGTGTTGCTCCCTGGAGGACGATACGCATGCTGCTTTAAGTAGTGTGAACGTTATCCATGCTGTAAATGGCTGACTGTACATTGTCTTAATCCACTGGTCCACACGTCGGAGTGCTTGGGCAGTTTGAGATGACCCATGCCCATAGAATCATATTTATTCAAGCAGTACTTCAGAATTATTGAGCCGGATTTCTTTCTGCTGCGTCTGTATTGTAGGGTTGGTGATCATGGACACTTCCAGAACTCGTCCTCAGAAAAAAATCTTCAAGGTCACTCGCACCGATATGCAAATATGTTTAGCTGGCCAAGAAAAAAGTCACAAGCTCTAAACATTGTTAGACCGCCTTTAGCTTTGATCATGGCACACGTTCGCTGTGGCATCGTGTCCCCAAGCTTCTGCAGTGCCACAACATTTAGTTCTGTCCAGAGTTGCCTTCGTTTTTTTCCCCAAGGTCTCGTACTGATGATGGGAGATCTGGACCACTGCAAATCTTCTCCAGCACATCCCCAAGATTCTCAACAAGGTTCAGGTCTGGACTCAGTGGTGGCCAGTCCATGTGTGAAGATGTTTCATTCTCCCTGAACTGCTTTTTCACAATTTGAGCCTGATGAATCTTGGCATTGTCATCCATTGATGGACTAACCAGGTGGTTCGGGATATTCAGGTAGTCAGCTGACCCTCATGCTTTGGGCACCTGACGTTGCTGAACCTGGACCTGACCAACCGCAGCAACCCCAGTTCATAGCACTGCCCCCACAGGCTTGTACGGGAGGCACTAGGCATGATGGGTGCTTTACTTCAGCGGCCTCTCTGCTTACCCTGGTGCGCCCATCACTCTGGATCAGGGTAAATCTGGACCCATCAGATCACATGACCTTCCTTCATCGCTCCAGGGTCTGATCTTTATGCTTCCTAGAAAACTCGTAAAGTTGTTTTGCCGGTGAGCCTCACTGACGAGTGGTTTTCTGAAGGCTACACAGCTGTTTAGCCCCGATCCCTTGAGTTCCCTTCGCGCTGTGCATGTGGAGATGCTCTTACTTTCACTATCAAACATCTCCCGGAGTTCTACTGCTGTTCTTCCACCATCTGATTTCACCAAACCTTTAAAAACGATGAAGCTGACTAATAACATACTCAGGTCTGCTTTAATAGTCAGTATGAGCTTAAACAGGAGCACCCTGTCTGAGCTCAGCCCACCTGGACAACTGCACTTGGTACAGTGAGAGCAGGTAGACTGTTATTTCATATGGAAGCTGTGAAGGAGGAGGAGCAGAGCTGTGTCTTTCAGAGCAGTTTGGTGTGGAAACGGTTGATTGTAGAGACTCAGGGTTCTTTACAGCGGAGGTAATGGGAGCCAGGGGTTCTGTAGTTGATGATGATGGTGGTGGTGTTGGTGGTGTTCTCGGTGCCCGTGTCGGTGGTGGTTGTTTTGTCGTTGTCTGCGTTGCGGTTGATGGCTTCTGCGTTGCGGTTGATGGCTTCTGCGTTGCGGTTGATGGCTTCTGCGTTGCGGGTGATGGCTTCTGCGTTGCGGTTGATGGCGTCTGCGTTGGGGTTGTTGGCGTCTGCGTTGCGGTTGTTGGCGCCTGCGTTGCGGTTGTTGGCGCCTGCGTTGCGGTTGTTGGCGTCTGCGTTGGGGTTGATGGCGTCTGCGTTGCGGTTGTTGGCGTCTGCGTTGGGGTCGATGGCTTCTGCGTTGGGGGCTTCTGCATTGCGGTTGGTGGCGCCTGCGTTGCGGGTGGTGGCGTCTGCGTTGCGGTTGGTGGCGTCTGCATTGCGGTTGGTGGCGCCTGCGTTGCGGGTGGTGGCGTCTGCGTTGCGGTTGGTGGCGTCTGCGTTGCGGTTGGTGGCGTCTGCGTTGTTGGTTATATTAAGGTTCCTTGAAGACCAGAATGATGCAACATGGGAAGCCTTCCCATAAGTCATCACTCAGTATGTGCGCGCGTGTGTGTGTGTGTGTGTGTGTGTGTGTGCGTGTGCGGTCTCTCCAGTGTCCAGTGTTTACTGATACTCATGGGGAAATCCAGACACGAAGCCGCACATATTGACATCAGAGTGACTGATATTCAGCACAGTGTAAGCCGTTGCAGGTGGAGCTCCTTTGACATTCTAGATGCCTCCAGACGCCATTGATCCCGAGATGGCTGGACTCGGGCGTGCATGAACTTTCTCATTTCTCTTTCTTCCTCCGGCCTCGGGTTCCCCCAAGTTCCCCGCAGAGTCCCTCACAGACTCGCCCACAGTGGCTCTTAATTAAGAGTGTTGTCACAGAATAAAACTTCCACAGATTGGTTATTGATCTGAGCCTCCGCTTCCCGGCTCGAGCTCCTGTGCGTTCCAGCCAGAGGCGGCGGTTCCGCAGCGGCAGGTACTGGGAGAGTAACACCTCCATTACGCTCCGAATCCGTTTTACGCCGTACAGCCGCCTCTGTTTGCTTATTTACACATGTATTTGGCTCACTGATTGAAAGCACACTAATTATGCCCAATGTATCGGCTCTGTTTGCTGTCGGAGGGGTAATTATGGGATGCGTAAGCCCGCTAGCCGTCTGAGATTTGGGTTCCTGGGTGTTGGATCAGACGTTCGCCTGGTAGGGATCATGTTTCCTGTTTACTTCAGGGCCCATATCAGAGTAGATGTGAAACAGTAGAAGCCTGATGTGCCGGGTGTAGAGCGTTAAAGAGCTCATACCCAGAATTCCCATTAACACCTGTATGATTTTAAATACCAAAAGCAGTCATACAGTCACACGATCGTCTCCGCCTCAACCTCTATTTACCCCTCAGATATCAAACAAACTGGTTTTATTCCTGTAGCTTTATCACTGATATGTAAATGAGCTCTGCTCTGATTGGCTGCCTGATTCAGTCCATGCTTAAATCACTCCTTTTATGACAATAATAAGAATGGAAGGGGATGAACACTCTCTGTCTGCCTCTCTCTGTCTGCCTCTGTCTGTCTGCCTCTGTCTGCCTCTGTCTGTCTGCCTCTCTCTCTCTGCCTCTGTCGGTCTGCCTCTCTCTCTCTGTCTGCCTGGCTTTCTCTCTGTCTGCCTCTCTCTCTCTGCCTCTGTTTGCCTCTCTCTCTGTCTGTCTGGCTTTCTCTCTGTCTGCCTCTGCCTCTGTCTGTCTGCCTCTCTCTCTCTCTCTCTTTTTTTCTCTCTCTCTCTCTCTTTTTTTCTCTCTCTCTCTCTCTCTCTCTCTCTCTCTCTCTCTCTCTCTCTCTCTCTCTCTCTCTCTCTCTCTCTCTCTGCCTGTCTGTCTGCCTCTCTCTGTCTGACTATCTCTCTCTGTCTGTTTGCCTCTCTCTCTCTTTGTCTGTCTCTCTCTCTCTGCCTCTCTCTGCCTCTCTCTCTGTCTGTCTGCCTCGCTCTGTCTGTCTGCCTCTCTCTTTCTCTCTCTCTGTCTGTCTGTCAGTCATAAACTATACTATCTGTCCAAAAGACAGCCTTCCTTCCTATTGAGTGAATTCAGCTCCATCAGTAATGCTCTTGTGGCTGAATGCAGTCAAATCCTCACAGTAATCCTCCACTATCCTAGTATAAAGCCTCGCTAGAAGAGTAGAGGCAGTTGCTGCAGCTAAGGAGGCACCAAACTCCCTAAAATTACCCTTCCTTAGAGCCCAAACTCTATCCGCTAGCTTTTGGATGAATACACTTTAAACACGGCAGTGGCTGTTCCCTGCGATTCCTAGTGTTACACGTTACACAGTGACATTACTGCCTAATGAGATTACATCACAGAGGCCAGGGGTCGAGGTTTTGAAGGATGTTAAAGGGTCCCCAGCAGAACTCTCATCTGATTAAGAGTTGGTGGTGATGGTGTTGATGTCACCCATCTTATTAACCCCGCCCATTCATGTTGAAGATTTAGCTTGGGCTAATGAGGAACAGCCAATCGGAGCGTAGTTCTTTAAGGGGCAGTGACAGGGCCGTCTGTGGAAGGAGGTGCTGGAGAAGGAGCGTGTAAGTGAATTCTGTTTTGGGTATATATAAGCAGCTAAGCTTGGAGGACGAGGACACACCTGTGCAGACCACGCCAGTGGGAAGTAGACCCCCTGTTCTAGAGCGTTTCTGGTCCTGGTTTTCCTTTGTAAGACTGTTTGTGCCTGAGGAGAGGAGAGAGAGAGAGAGAGAGAGAGGTGTTCTCTTTGTAGTGATTATGACTCTGTAAACCTGCCCTCCAGCTGCTCTGCGTGCTCTGCTGTAGGCTACGTGTGAAGCAGAGAGTGGGCTGAGGAGTTTGGAGCCGGTCTTCTACCCTCTGTAAACTCCCTCTGTCTCCCTGTCTCTCTCTAGCTCTCACTTTGTCTCCCTGTCTCTCTCTAGCTCTGTCCCTCTGTCTCCCTGTCTCTCTCTAGCTCTGTCCCTCTGTCTCCCTGTCTCTCTCTAGCTCTGTCCCTCTGTCTCCCTGTCTCTCTCTAGCTCTGTCCCTCTGTCTCCCTGTCTCTCTCTAGCTCTGTCACTTGTCTCCCTGTCTCTGTCTCTCTCTAGCTCTCACTTTGTCTCCCTGTCTCTCTTTAGCTCTGTCACTTGTCTCCCTGTC
>JAMWET010005394.1:5000-35000 GCA_024036415.1 Prochilodus magdalenae | reverse complement strand
TCTCTCTCTCTCTCTCTCTCTCTCTCTCTCTCTCTGACACATCTGAAGCAGTGTTTAGGCTCGCTCAGATGTGTTGATGATGAGCTTGTCTCGGCTGTGTGAGGGTAAAGCGCCGGTGTTCAGGATGCTGACAGTTTTTCTTTTTCTGTTTCTGCTGCAGTTTTGTTTGAAGCGCAGCCCCTGTGTGATTTCTGTCAGAGACACAGTGCGCTTAAAACACTTTATTTCTTTGCTGAGGTGCAGAAAAGGACAAGGACTAATTTCTCCCGCTCCGGGAGGCGTTGGTGCGGCTATGAACAGTAGCAGCGTCGCTGAACGCTGGATGTCGTTCGTGCTTTCGACGATACACTTTCTCAAATACACAGGCTAGCAGTGAGAGGCTGGTGATGTTTTAACAGGACTGTAAAATATGAGGGACAGTGAAAATATATCAACCCACAGACCAGGTATTATGAGGGTGGTAGATCATTCTCAGCCCAGCTGTGACACTGGCGTTGTGCGTGTTGTGTGGTACGAGTGGATCAGACCCAGCAGTCAGCTCTCTCTGTTGAGCTAACTCTTTACGTAGCTGCTTCTATCAACATTAGCACAAGTACAACTTCACCTGAAACTAGAACACAGAGAAGTGAATGAGTTAGTTTCAGGGGACGGCCCAGTGGGCTTATCCACCAGGGAGTACGTTTAATGGTCACTGGAAGATAATCAGAGAGCAATCTCTGTAGACTATTAAGAGCGCTGTGATTAATCTGAGGAGAGGGACGGAGTTTCTGGCACGTCCTCTCTCAGCCACGAAAGATCCACTCCAGTCTGAAATGAAACTACTACGGCAACTCGTCAAAACTACTTAGCTGAATCATTTTCACCACCAGCGTGTCTATGGATCAGTAATCTGTTCCACTGGGCTTAGGCTGCTGGATATATGTAAGATGGAAGGGTTTGAGTCAGTTTCTGATTCATCCCTAAAAACGAGTGCTAGCAGCTCCCCCTGGTGGTGAATTCTCAGGCTGCTAAATGTGAGGAAGTATGTTGGTAGCAATGGTTTTGCCGTTAGGTTAGGGTTAGGTTTTGGGATGAGGTTAGTTTTCGGGATAGGATTTGTTTCAAGGTTAGGGTTAGGACCATACTAAGGGTTAGGATTAGTGTTTGGGTCATGGTTAAGGTTAGGATTAGGGCCATGCTGAGGGTTAGGCTTAGGGTTTGTATCAAGGTTATGATTAGGGTTACGATGAGGGCAAGGCTGTGGGTTAGGATTAGGGTTTGGGTCATGGTTAAGGTTAGGATTAGGGCCATGCTGAGGGTTAGGATTAGGGTTTGGGTCATGGTTAAGGTTAGGTTTAGGGCCATGCTGAGGGTTAGGATTAGGGTTTGGGTCATGGTTATGGGTAGGATTAGGGTCATGCTGAGGGTTAGGATTAGGGTTTGGGTCATGGTTATGATTAGGGTTACGGTGAGGGTAAGGCTGTGGGTTAGGATTAGGGTTTGAGTCATGGTTTAGGTTAGGATGAGCCATGTTGAGGATTTGGGATTGTATCAAGGTTATGATTAGAGTTAGGATTGGTTCCAGATTGTGGGTAAAGATTAGGGTTTAGGTCAAGGTCAACATTAGGGGTAGGATTAGGGTCAGGCTTTGGGTTAGGATTATGGTGTGGGTCATTAGTTAAATTTAGGGTTGCGATTAGGGCCAGGGTTTAGGTCAAGGCTAGGGTTAGGATAAGAAATACGGTTTGGGTCATGGTTAAGGTTAGGATTAGGGCCATGCTGAGGGTTAGGCTTAGGGTTTGGGTCATGGTTAAGGTTAGGATTAGGGCCATGTTGAGGATTAGGATTTGTATCAAGGTTATGATTAGGGTTACGGTGAGGGCAAGGCTGTGGGTTAGGATTAGGGTTCGGGTCATGGTTAAGGTTAGGATTAGGGCCATGCTGAGGATTAGTGTTTCTATCAAGGTTATGATTAGAGTTAGGATTGGTTCCAGGCTGTGGGTTAAGATTAAGGTTTAGGTCAAGGTTAAAATTAGGTGTAGGATTAGGGTCAGGCTTTGGGTTAAGATTAGGGTGTGGGTCATTAGTTAAATTTAGGGTTACGATTAGGGCCAGGGTTTGGGTCAAGGTTATGATTAGGGTTGGGTTAGGGTTAGGGCAAGGCTGTGGGTTAGGATTAGCGTTGGGTCATGGTTAAGGTTAGGATTAGGGCCATGTTGGGGATTAGTGTTTGTATCAAGGTTATGATTAGAGTTAGGATTGGTTCCAGGCAGTGGGTTAAGTTTAGGGCCAGGGTTTGGGTCAAGGTTAGGATAAGGAATAGGGTTTGGGTTAAATTGAGGACTAGGATTTGAGGGTTTGCAGAAATGTGAAAACTGGAGGAACTGTGTTCTGCATACTGCCTAATGAGCGCTGGCATAGACTCAGGAAGCCCCCTGCAAACCAGAAGGATTAACGGTGTAGATGATGAGTGCTTCCATTACTTGTTAGCGAGATGAGCTCTAAGCTCCAGCCCCAATTCCGGCACCAAACAGGTCTTAGCTGCTTGACTACATTTGAAAATGACTTTCTGAATGACGGGAGGGAACTGTGTACGTTAGAATTTGTTTAAACCCAAAATATCACTTTGAGAATTCCTGTTAGTGGGAAAGAAGTGTAAACAGGAGCTCTGAGTTTGACGTGCGGTGTAATTTTAATGGGCTCCTGGTGGAGATCTTTAGAGTCACTTTGACTCTAGAGAGTTTACTTTGGAAAAGCTTTTACTGTAGTAACTGCTCTGTCTCCAGGCCACAAACTACAGTACGTTCCCCAGGAGCTAATGCACAAAGAAGCCGTGGTGGAGGCCAACCGCTAACCGCTAAACACTGTCAGCATGACCTGCACATGCAGAGAATTCCTTTCCTATGTAAACGCATCAGCTACCATATAAATCTCCTTTCACGCGCTTGTCTTTGATGCACGGAGAGCGGGTTCTCGCCCGCTGAAGAATTCATGCTGCTGAAATAATAAACAGCCGGTGCTAAGTTTAGGCGAGGAAAATATTCATTACTTCAGGTTGCCCGACTAAATTAATTAACCAGAGCTTAAAGGCACAGAGGCGGTGGGCTGTCTAATCTGGACGAGCTCTACAATGAGGCCAGGTTTTACTTTCATGCAGTGTTTACCAACAAAGTGACACGTTCTGAATAGCGTCTGTGTCGCACGCTAAATAATGATCATGCCTAATACTTCCTCTGAAACCCAAAGACTCTTTTGTTACCCCCACATGCAGGGAGCTGAGCCCTTAAGGCCTTAGCAGACACTGATTTCAGTTGGAGGTACATGCTTTCTGGCGCTCTATGACGAACTGTCACATATAAACAAGGATTAAAATGCAGACAAAGCTCAGACAGCTGCTGTTTTTAGCTGGGCCGAGGTACTTTAATGTCTGTTTATAGATAACAGTGAGTCATACAGTGCCAGAAACCGCATCATGTAGTCTATCAGAGATGCTGAATCTCTCCACACTGTATGAGATGGTGCAGGTTTTCTGAAGTTCCTAATTTTATTTATTTATTACCACTATTAAAATCAACCTAATTTCTAATGTGTCTCTGGATTTGCATATAATCACTCTTCCACTGGGTTTAATACCACCTGATATGTGCGAGATACAAAAGTGTGGTGTGTTTTTTTTTTTTTTTTTTTTTTTTTTTTTTTTCCCCCGTTTTTATTTCTTTCCTTTTTCTTTTTTCATTATTTATTTTTCTTTTTTTTTTTTTTTTGTTTTTCCTTACTTTTTTTTTTTCCATTTTTCAGTTTGTTTCTTTCTCTTTGTTTCTTTCTTTCTTCATTCAAGTGCTTGAGTGCTAACAGCTCCCCTTGTTAGTAGCAATGCGTTTTTTTATTTATTTATTTTTTATTTATTCATCTTTGGGTATAACACAGCTAACACTTCAAAATGGTATACTACATACTAGCCATATACAAAGTCTGCCTAAGAGTGGTATGCAGTGTATGAGCTAATTGCAAACCTGTAGTGCACTGGAGATATCCGGATGGTGTTCTACTCCAGTCAGAGTTTCTAGTATACAGGTGGAGCTGTCTTAATGGTACTGCTTCTCATCATGCACCACAGCCTCACCAGCTCTCAGCCTGCTTCAGCCAGAGAAAATGGTGGCGGGTAACACTGGGGAGCAAAACACAGCCCTCTCTGAGTATAAATGCTGGTGTAGTGATTGTAGTGGGGTGTGTGTTCATCAGAATGAGCCTCAGAAAGTTGAATATACAGGTCTGAAGATTAATAAAAGATGAACTCGCTTTAGAGGATCAGTTTTAGAGTGAAATAGCCGAAGGGAGCTAACAGCTAGGCTAAACGTAGTTCAGGTGAACTGAGCAGCGTTAGCAGCAGCTAGCTCTAAACAGTGGATACAGTAATAACAGCTCTGAGGTAAATGTGGGTGTAGTGATTGTAGTGGGGTGTGTGTTCATCAGAATGAGCCTCAGAAAGTTAAATATACAGGTCTGAAGATTAATAAAAGATGAACTCGCTTTAGAGGATCAGTTTTAGAGTGAAATAGCCCAGGAGAGCTAACCGCTAGGCTAACCGTATCTCAGGTCAACTGAGCAGTGTTAGCAGCAGCTAGCTCTAAACAGTGGATACAGTAATAAGGGACTGAGGTGGTGCTCATCACGGTCAGTAGAGAGTGGGTTTGGCCGTCTGCCAGTCTGTAGCTGTGGTGTCCTGTGTGTTTGCTGCTTGACCTTGTTCTTATGACCCAGCCATCACTGTATCTGCCAGTAAAGCTAGAACCCAACCTTCGGTTCCTCACGAAGAACCTGCTGTACATGTGGAGATGCTGATCTAAGAAGAAACTGGGGTGGGCTCTTATTTATTTCCAGAGCTCTGTGTGTGTATACATGTATGTATCTTGCATGTCTCGTATGAGATGTAGCACAGCTAGAAACGTCGGACATTGGTCGAAAGAGCATGACCAAGCCTCATAGTACCACCCGTTCCCTAGACTTGAAGCCAGTCGAGCATCTGTGGGACCAACCTGATCGTGTTTGCTCTGAGGATCCTCCCCACACACTGCCCTCAAAATGTCTCTCAGACAGATTCAGACTCTAATGGAATTTCTGGAACTTTACACTAACTAAACTCTCAGCGATAGGGCTTTGTTCCTGTCCTGTTCCACCTGTTGGCTCTGACAGCGTCTTCGTTTCCCCTCAGCCTGCAGTAGGTCTGATGAAAGTGTTGGTCAATACTGCCGTCATGGGCCTCTGGGCTCGATATTTCTAAAAGCAGTGGCTGTTCCTTTCCTGGAACCTGCTCGCTGCACCTACTGACTGTTTCGCAGGAGAGGAACTTTAAATGAACCATGAGAGGACTTCTATTAAAGTGACGGATTAATGAAAAAGCTAATCCGCACAGTTTTCTCCCTAATGTGTAATCGATCAGCTGAGACATGTTTAGTGTCCAAACTTTGCTACTTGGGTTCTAGCATTGGAGCTACAAAGCTAATCTAGTTAACAAGCAATTTAAGCTTAGGCCCCACCAATTTGCCTCATGTGCTCATGTGAGTTTTCGTGACACCGTGTTCACGAATGATTGCGCATTTGACGTCGACCTCAATACCACACCAGTGCCGCCAAAGACTTCAGTAATGAGTCCCACTTTTGTCTTAGTGGGAACGTTAAATCTGTGTGTGGAGGCACCGTGTTCAGGGCCAAGATGGACGGTTTGTTGTCACACGTCCAGAAGGCCTGGCGGTACTCCACCTCCTCCCCTACCGCACCATCTACAGGAACTGTGTGAGGATATTCATGCTGCATGGGATGGATTATCACAGGACACCATTAGGAACTCTACAACTCCATGCTGAGACGTCCGGCATGTAGCATTAGCAAACATGGCGGCCCAATGCCATACTGAGAGACAGACTTCTGTATGTGTAGCTCAATAAATATTGATCAAACCATCGTCCTGGTAACCTTTATCTTCCTTCCCAATGGCACTGAAACCCGAAACTTCTTAGACTGTAGTGTGTGTGGGGGTGGAAACATACACTTGGCACTTCGTTGGGTTTAATTCTGAGGAACTTCTTTTTATTTAACTCCTAATGAGCCGTTAAATGAGCTGCACTCAGCCCCGTTTTTGGGAAAACCTTTGTTGAGGTGCCCAGCTCATCTGGTGTGAAGCCAGACACCTCTCTATGTGTTGCTTTAGTGACCGATGCCCCAGAGAACTTGTACATGTCTAGATGAAGGGCCCAAAGCACGTAAAGGATCTGTGTGATTGTTTTTCAAACTTTAATTAATTAATTTATTTATTTGTTATTTATTTTTTTTTAAAATTTATTTATATTCCAAAATTCACCACATTTACACGTGTCCATCTATTGAGCCAATAGCAGTTTACCCTGACCTGTTTATGCTGAAGCTATAAGGAGCATTTCACTCCCAAACTGCTTTTTGAATAATACAGGGCAGCATACAGGGTAGCCAATCAAAACAGAGCTCATTTACATAAATCAGTCTTAAAGACACAGTAACAGAAACAGCTTGCTTATTGCTTAGAGATGAAAAGAGGCTGGAAAAGAGTGAAAATATAAAAATGAATGGTTGTTTTTCTTGTTTACTGACCAATGTCAAGTAACAAAATGAAAATGTTGGATTTGGGTCCCGTAGTGTAGAAAGACCAGTTGCATAATAAAGACATTGTCCAAACACAGTGGAAAGCTCACACTCCAACTCCCATAGACGTGTGCACCCCTTAAACAAATGCACTACAGTTAGTCCTATGTCCTGCATACGCTCTTCAGCCACAGAGTTCACAGAAAGCCAAGTATTAAAAGCAGAGGAGGGTCTTTTTATAGTGAGTTCCCTAAATTACCGTCTCATTAGGGCCTATTTGCCTTGGACAGATTTCCTCACGGCTAATCTGCACAAGAGCCATTCGAGACGGCGATACAGCGCACAGATAAGAGACGCATTATGTCCAGTCCCGGACCCCTTGTTCCATTCTGCCACTTTTCTCCAGCTAAAATGTCCCCCCACATTACCATAAAAAGCCCCTTCATGCACACTGCGCTCCCTCCTGCAATTTCAGACCATTTTTCCGACACGGGTTATTACGCCTGGCCCAGAGGTGACTTGGGAGGAAAAAAAAAACAGCTGGAAAAATAGGAGCCTAGGAGGGAATGGAGTGAGGCCACGTTCACACTGCAGACCTGAAGTGACTCAGATCCATTTCTTTATGTCTGAATGTGACGGGTGTTGTTTTTCAGGGCTGTGTACGAACACAATCATGATCTTTTCGCGCCAGAGTTCAGCCTCGTGATATGCACTCCTACCATGCATGAGGATTTCATTTTCATGCCCCTGCGGTCTTTCAGAGAGGGATGTTGTGGGGTGATCAGTAAGCTGTCATATTCAGCTGACAGAGGTGTAATTCTAACATGGACAGACTGATAAACGTCCATGTAAAGTACAAGTACCACGTATATCTCATGGTATCCATTGTTATGCTACACCTCTATCTGTTGTCGGTCTTGACCCATTTCCTGGTTGCACTGCATTCACCTCACAAGTTTATGCTGCACCACCCATTTCCATGGTTATGCTACAGTACACCGATTTCCATTGTTATACTACAGCCTTGTCTATGGTTACACTACATCCACTTCTACGACACTCTATACCACCCACTTCCATAGCTATGCAACACACGTTTCCATAGATACGCTACATCGTCCACCTCTATGGCTGATTTACACAACCCAGTTTATGGCTGAGCTAGACAACTAATTCCATGACTGCACAACAACCACCTGCTTCCATGGCTGGACTACAGCCGCCGGCCTCCGCTGGTAGGCTACAGACGGCGGCCTCCGCTGGTAGGCTACAGGCGCCGGCCTCCGCTGGTAGGCTACAGGCGCCGGCCTCCGCTGGTAGGCTACAGGCGCCGGCCTCCGCTGGTAGGCTACAGGCGCCGGCCTCCGCTGGTAGGCTACAGGCGCCGGCCTCCGCTGGTAGGCTACAGCCGCCGGCCTCCCCTGGTTGGCTACAGACGCCGGCCTCCCCTGGTAGGCTACAGCCACACGCCTCCGCTGGTCGGCTACAGACGCCGGCCTCCGCTGGTAGGCTACAGGCGCCGGCCTCCGCTGGTAGGCTACAGGCGCCGGCCTCCGCTGGTAGGCTACAGGCGCCGGCCTCCGCTGGTAGGCTACAGACGCCGGCCTCCGCTGGTAGGCTACAGACGCCGGCCTCCGCTGGTAGGCTACAGCCGCCGGCCTCCGCTGGCTGGCTACAGACGCCGGCCTCCGCTGGCAGGCTACAGGCGCCGGCCTCCGCTGGTAGGCTACAGACGCCGGCCTCCGCTGGTAGGCTACAGGCGCCGGCCTCCGCTGGCAGGCTACAGCCGCCGGCCTCCGCTGGCAGGCTACAGCCACACGCCTCCGCTGGCTGGCTACAGCCGCCGGCCTCCGCTGGCTGGCTACAGCCGCCGGCCTCCGCTGGTCGGCTACAGCCGCCCCCTTCTGTGCTTCCATCTTTGTGTCATACCCACTTCCATGTTTGCACAACACCACTCCCCTTCATGGCTGCTCTACAGACAGCCCTTTCCATGGCTGCCCTACACCCATCCACTTCAATGGCTGCGCTGCCCCCACACTAATTCCAGTCACATTATTTATTGAAATGCTGTGTAGAATTCTGTGTAGAATTCAGGAACAGTGCTCGGATATGTTTATCGAATGTAAGTGCGACGCTGCTCTGAGAGAGTTTAGAGGACAAACAGATTTTCACAGCCTGAGCAGAGCCTCCCACCAGGGCACACACAGAAGCGTATGGAGCGGCCTACAAAAGAGCAACTGGCCATTTTACACCCAATCTGCATCCTGACCCGGGGGGCTGTGACACAGGGCAAGGCCGTCTCTGTGGCTCCAAAGCCCACCCACACTCTGAGAGCATGAGGATAAGCAGCACCAAAACTGCATTCATGTAATTAGACCCCTGATTAGGAGTGAATGCATTCATGGGGGGAACAAATTAAGACAAATAAAAACAAATAAAACGAATGAAACCCGGTCCAGGACAGGCTGGGAGCTAGGGGGCATTAAATAATGGCCAGTAATTAACCAGCTCCAGTTTTCTGAGAAGGCTTTGCATGAGAGTTTGGAGCAGGTCTGTGGGAATCTGTGCCCATTCTGTCAGAAGAGCATCTGTGAGGTCAGGCGCTGATGTCGGATGAGAAGGCTTGGCTTGCAATCAGCGTCCAGTTCAGCCCAAAGGTGTTCAGTGGGGCCAAGGTCAGGGCTCTGTGCAGACCACTGGAGTTCCTCGACACCAGACCCTTTAAACCATGTCTGTCTAGAGAGGACTTTGTGCACAGGGGCACGCTCATGCTGGGACAGCAAAGGGTTCCTCCCCAACCTGCTGCCACAAAGCTGGAGGCATAGAATTATCTAAGATGTCTTAGGGTTCTCTAGCATTAACACATTATTACTGCAGAGGTCTTTAAACGGGTCCCAGGACCACCCCGGACCACCTACAGTGCATACGGGGGGCTGCATAAATCAGGACTGTCTACCTCTGGCTCTAAGCCTAAACATTACATGAGTCCAAACCCTAAATCCCGCCCAGACCATTATCCACCCTCCACCAAACTGCACTGCTGCCGATTGGGATTCCAGTAGGTAGGACATTTGAGACTTGTTGAAATTTACCAGGTTAGAATTTCACATTGGTGGTGATGGGAACCAGACATGCACCTCTGAAAGCTCAGGTGGTCATGTAGATATTACCTGAGATGTTAGGAATGCACTCCCTGGTGTCTGAAACGTGTATTATGATGTTTTGGTGGTGGTGGTGGTGGTAGTAGTAGTTTTTTATATATTGTCATTAGTAGTAGTTTTTTATTTATTAATTATTTATTATTATTATTAGTAGTAGTAGTACTAGTAGTCGTTTTTCATTTATTATTATTAGTAGTAGTAGTAGTAGTAGTTTATTTATTAATTATTTATTGTCATTATTATTATTAGTAGTAGTAGTAGTAGTAGTAGTAGATTTTATTTATTAATTATTTATTAGTAGTAGAAGTAGTAGTTTATTTATTAATTATTTGTCATTATTATTATTATTATTATTATTATTATTATTATTATTAGTAGTAGTAGTAGTAGTAGTAGTAGTAGTTGTAGTAGTAGTAATTTTTATTTATTAATAATTATTTGTCTATTATTATTATATTTTGTTTTTTTATTAGTAGTAGTAGAAATAGTATTTTTTTATTTATTAATAATTATTTGTTTGTTGTCGTCGTTGTTGTTGTTGTTGTTGTTGTTGTTGTTGTTGTTGTTTTTTATTATTATTATTATTATTATTATTATTTTACGTTTTTATTATTATTAGTAGTAGCAGCTGTAGTAGCAGCAGCAGCAGCTGTAGTAGCAGTAGTAGTAGCAGCAGTAGTACATTTTTTTTTATTAATAATTATTTATTGTCATTATTAGTAGTAGTAGCAGTAACAGCAGCAGCAGCTGTAGTAGCAGTAGTAGTACATTGTTTATTTATTAATAATTATTTATTATTATTATTAGTAGTAGTAGTAGTAGTAGTAGTAGTAGTAGTAAATCTTTTATTTATTAATTATTATTGTTGTTGCTGCTGCAGCATTCATTTTTAATTATTTATTAATCTTATTATTTTGTATTTCCGCTACTTTAATCAGTGTTACATATCAAGCTCAGAAGACTAGCAGGTTTACTGGGGGGGTTGGGCCATAAATAAAAATGGCTGTAAGTGTGTTGTAGATATGGTGACCCCTGGTACTCATCACCACCACCACCACTGTAAAGAGTCTCTGCCATCAACCATTTCACACCGGCCCCCTCTCACTGGCTCAGTTTACATCTCCCTGATTGCATTAATGGAATTCTCCTTGAGTAAATATTTAATAAGTGCCCAGGACTGAAAGGGAGCCCCATTAAAAGAGAAATTGGTGCCGCGACCGGGTTTGATGTGTCTATAAAAGCGACCCTGGAGGGTTTGAGGGTGTTCTGAGCGCTGGGAACTTTCTCCCCGGAGATCTCTTCGGCTTTCTTATCTAAAGAGCAGGTCCGTGGCCCACACGCTGAGCGTGATTGATGAGTCTCCTGGGCGGTCGTGCTAACAAGGTGTTAGTGGACTAACCGTCTGCAGCGCCTGTCGTGTTCAGGCATATAAAGAGTTCTGCAGAACTTAACGAAATCAATCCATCGCCATTCCTCTCCTGAAAATAACTATCGACTGTGCTGAATTAAACAGAGCGCTCCACTCAGCAATTTGCAGTGAGCAGGTGCCCAGACGAGAGGAGAGAGGGGGTCTGTTTCTAAAGAGAACCTCTGTAAATGGACAGGTTTGATAAATTCCCGGCCCACTGTCCCATCGATATGCTGCTGTGTCTGAGAAAACAATCACTTTTCTTCCACAGGCCTGTCACAAAAGGGCGAATATGAGGACGTCCCCAGGATCTTTCCTTTCACTGTCAGTTTATAGGGTGTAACCAGAGTGTAACGGTTGGTCAAGTTCAGAATTCTGTACTGGTATGAACGCAACACATGCTGGTTAAAGTACTGATGTTATTTATATCCTGTATTACTGCACATGTACAGGGGTTGGACAATGAAACTGAAACACCTGTCATTTTAGTGTGGGAGGTCTCATGGCTAAATTGGACCAGCCTGGTGGCCAGTCTTCATTAATTGCACATTGCACCAGTAAGAGCAGAGTGTGAAGGTTCAGTTAGCAGGTAAGAGCACAGTTCTGCTCAAAATACTGCAATGCACACAGCATTATGGGTGACATACCAGAGTTCAAAAGAGGACAAACTGTTGGTGCACGCCTTGCTGGCACATCTGTGACCAAGACAGCAAGTCTTTGTGATGTATCAAGAGCCACGGTATCCAGGGGAATGTCAGCATACCACCAAGAAGGACGAACCTCCACCAGCATCACGTAGTGACCTGGCCACTATCCTGCAAGAAGAATGGCTTAAACTCCCTCTGACCACTGTGCAGGACGCAGTATATGTCATTCCCAAGACCAACTGACGCTGTATTGGCCGCAAAAGGAGGCCCTACACCATACTAATAAATGATTGTGGTCTAAAACCAGGTGTTTCAGTTTCATTGTCCAACCCCTGTAGAAGAATAAAGGATGTGACATCAGAAGGATAAGTCTGATTGCGGAGCTGTTGGGAAGGAAGATAAAGGTCACCAGGAACAATAAATGGTGATGACTTTTATAGACTGATATGATCAATATTTATTGAGCTACACATACAGAAGCAGCGTCTCTCAGTATGGCTTCAGGCCCCCATAATGCTAACGCAACACGCCAGACTTCTCGGTATGAAGCTGTAGAGGTTCCTAATGGTGTCCTGTGATAATCCATCCCATGCAGCTTGTATATCCTCACACAGTTCCTGCAGATGGTGCGGTAGGGGTGGAGGTCGCAACACATCAGGCCTTCTGTACGTGTGGAGCATGACGACAAACTGTTCTTGCCGCTGACCACGGTGCCTCCACACACCGATTCGTTGGTCGTCTCCACCAAGACGAAAGTGGGACTAGTCACTGAAGACAGTCCATGACAGTCTGGCACGACACCACTGCAGTCTTTGGTGACGTTGACGTGGTGTTAAGGGCGGTTGTCGTAGCGATCTGCGCGCATGCACTGTAATGGTGCTGCACTAACAGGATGACTTATGGAGCGTCACTGTTCACTGAATGTCCACAATAGTGGCTGTTGGGTCAGTCAGGTACAGCGATAAGGCCCGTCCTTGCTTACGTAGCATGCATGGCCGAGTGTGAATCATTTGCATGTCTCACTAATGGCAGTCCTACCCACCGAGTTTCATTCCTGGTGGTTGATTCCTTCTGCGGGCCAACTGTTTGTGCAGCTATTCTTTTGATGATGAGTGTATATGTTGTATCACTGTATATGTATATGGTGTATATCATGGTAGCTTTACAGGAGAGGGCAAAAACCTCATTTCACTTTAATGGAAGTCAATGGGACCAGACTATTATCCCTCCCAAGCAGAGCTGGTCCATTTCTGTGGGTCCATTCATCAGGAAATGTCCACACAATGCAAACAGCAGCACATGATGCACAAAGGTAGCAATAGACAAAAATGGAGATACAGCAGTGATGTGGTGTCTCATACATGTATGATGTACACGTTATGCTCAGCATGAGAATTGCATGTTGTAACACACCACTGGTAAGAGGCAGCTAACAGAAAGCTCTCTGGGTAACTCCGCCCCCTCTGTATTTATGTTACCGAAGACTGTGAGCTTCTGCTGTTTGTTTGGGGGTTACGGACTGGGATGACTAAGTAGTGACACTCCTATCAGTCAGTAAGGCCCTGTTATAACTGGAACTGTTGGAGTATAAAATTAAAATGTTCAGTAAAAGTAAAAGATGATAATGTGTAATATTATCAGTTATCAGAAATACCACCAGAATGGCCCGTATCCGCCACAAACCGTTTCCGTCAGGCAGGCTGTAATGTATATTGGGAATACACGCAGGAGAACAGGAGCGCGCCATATATCCAGAGAAGTATATTAGACATTTGTTCTCGAGTCGTTTAAGCCTTCTCCCTCGCGCAAATGATCCGTACTGATGATGAATTCGGCGCTGGCGGACTCTGTGGAAATAATTGGAGATGTGAACCGTGGTGTTAGTGCTGATTCATGGCATTTATCAGAGGGGCTGGCGTAATGAGCTCCTTCAGTCAACATCAATAAGCTGAGGATGAGGAGCCTGATGAGGGCAAACAGGTCGATTTAACGCAAACCCTCACACGCTCGCTCAGCCTGCCATTTGTTTTATGGGGCTGGAGCCGTCGGGAGAAAGTGAAGACGGAATTTCTTCAGCTTTGCTGAGGTTTTGAGCTCCAGTGAATGAGAATGAAGAGCTCGTTTTCGAATCCACGTGATGGCAACACTGAAACATTGGCTTCCTGGGGAACGTGCTGTGGACGTACTTGTGCTTTGCTAAAACTGAGTGTGAACTTCCACAAGCTGCCATCCTAAACATCTGACGTGTCTGACAGTGGTGTGGGCGTGGCCTAATATTATATATTGATTGACAGCCCTCAGCCCAGTGCTCCCAGCGTGCTATAGCACTGAAGCAGAACTAAACGCATAAGTGAGTGAGCCAGGCATACATGTACAGGTGGTGCTGTAGACCACTCAGTAACTTTATCCAGCTGGATAGTGTAAGATTCTTATTCACTTCATGGCCTGTTCTTTGTCCAGATAAACACCGTAGGGGCTGGGTGAATGAACAAACGGATGGAGAACAGGCAAACTGTTAGACGGAGATAGCTCAGTTATGGATGTAGCCCCGGGTTAAAAAACGTAGTTTCGATTCTATGTGCTCGGAAGGCTAGCTTGTTGGGTAAGAAGCCATTGGTTATTGTGTGTGTCAGTCTATCCATTCTGCCTATCAGGGTGATTTAGGGGCGGGATCAGGTAGAGGAGGGGGAGAGCGCTCACGCGGCGAAGCAGGAGATACGAGAGAGAGAAAAGGAAAGTTGGAGAGAGACTTTGCAGACAGCGTAGCTCCACTCAGTCCCTCAATTTTGCATTTTTGTTGTTTTGGAAAAGTTCCCAACACGTATATACTGTACCCGAGTAAGCGATATAAGGGGTAAACCCACTCGGTTGTCGCCCAGTGTTTGAGGGTGAGTGAAAAGTTAAGTTTCGAAGGGAGATGTAACTAGCTTTAGCCATTAGCTAAAGTTTAGAAGCTAATCTAGGCCTCAGCTAACCGAACCAGAGAGCCTATGTTGGGTTTAGCTCGCATTAGCCTCCACCCTAGGGAAGAGGTTTCGAGTGTTTTTGTACTTTTTGTAAGTGATTAGTGAACACGCGTAAGCGAGAGACGCAGCTGTCTGTTAGCGCCCCAAGCTACCAGGGGGCTTGGGGTCCCACAGAGCGGCCGTCGAGGGACATGCGCTGCTCGGTAGCGCCTCGAGTTACCCGGAAAGCTCAAGGTTCTCCGAGTTAGCCACCACCACCAGCTACAGCTTAGCTACGGCCGAGAGAAGGGGGCGTGTTACCCAAAAGTTTCTGGATGTGGTGAGATAGAGACCCAGTGCTAAACCAGAGACTGCAGTTCACCAGTGGTGAAGGAGGACGACATAACGACATAAGGGCAGAATAGGGGCTACATGCCTAAACTGGTAGCTTTCGCTTCACTGACTTTTACACATATTGTGCCAAACAGCCAAAACCACTTGAACGTCACGCTACCGGCCATGTCCTGCCATTCTGTTGACCCTTGTTAGGTGCGCTACCTCGAGTTAGATCACCTCTGTGAAGTGCTGGTTGACCCGTGCATGCTCTGTGCTTTTATTCCCCATCATTACCATTGGGCAAAAGAGGCTAGCGGGCCTGGTAGACGGAGCTAAGAGACACAGTGAGGGAAACTGTCAGCCTGGAGATTCGGATTTTACGGAACATAAAGGCCTGGAAGTGCACGGGTGTAGGATGTGGATTGTCTGAATGATTTCCTTAGCCTGCCCCTGAAGCTTCAACACTCAGAGTCCTAGTGAATTTATCCTATATGAAATTAGAATGACGTTCAGTCAAGACCTTGCTAGTTTTACTCTAGAGTTATAATCAGCAGTGGGAGCTTTTACCCCACCATAAGCATCCTCCATTTTTGCAAATATAATTTCATGATTTAGGTGTACAGTTAGCACCATGCTAATTAGTGGGGTTAGTCTCGTAGCATTAGCTCCGCTGCTGTGAACGTTGGATGACGAATGCATCTCGACTGATTAGGAACATTTGAGATGACCTGAAGACCCTGTTTGATTTTTCACCAAACTACTGTCAGAGCTAAAAGTAGCTGGTTTGCAGAAGTACTTCAGAGGTCAGAGGTCAAAAAGAAAGTAAGGTGCATTTGGCTAGCATACTGGTGGGCGAAGTGCTGACCTGGTAGCACCATACGTCTTCATTATTAATAAAGCTGCAAAGCTATCGATTAAGGTGGCGCGCCTGAATAATTGGTGGGGTGTGGGAGGGGGCTGGTGGGTATTGCTTTTCTGACAGGCAGCTGAAGTGCGACTGCTGGATGGGTTATTTTAAACGAGGAGCGCATCGGAGCATGACATCTCAGTTACACGCTCACCGCAGGGCTGTTTTAGCCAACAGCGGAACAGTTACGGTAACGCGGTTTTGCATTTGCTTTTTGTTCATATATATTTATATATATATATATATATATATATATATATATATATATATATATATATATATATATATATATATATATATATATATATGTGGGGATGGGCTTGATCAGAACCAAGAGGAGGAAGGGAAATCCAGAAGACCTTAAGGCGAACACGTTCATGAGAAGTTGATGTTCTAAATTCTTTAAGAATAAACTCTGAAGTTCTATGCAGCCTGTAAAGAGTATTTTAATCATAGAGCGTCAATGTAGCTTTAGATACGTGAGGGACTGAATAGACATAAACCACCCAGCTTTTCCAGTTTAGTTTACTGAACACCTGAATAAAAGCGGAGGAATGAATCGAGCATATCGTCGCTGTCCAATGAAAAACATGTATCTCCACTTTTGTCCATTTTTACTTTTTATGAATCATTAAAACACACCAGCTGCTGTTTACACTGAGTGAGAATCTCATGATGAATGGACCAACCGAAATGGGCCAAAACTGTTTGAAAGGACGTCTGGTTCCACTGACTTGCATTAAAGTCAAATCCTGTAAAGTTGCCTTTTTGGAGATGCTTGTTCTAAACGCTGTTGGACAGCGACGATATATGGAACTTTGTTAAATGAGTGATTAATGGTAACCTACTTATTATAATATCCATACCTCAGAGTCAACCTCAGTTTCAGTATTTAGTTTTAAAGACTCGTTTAACTCTTTCAGTCGAGGTCCAGTTCAACAGTATTGGTGTGTGTTATTTTTATTATGCAGGAAGATTATATTGAATGTGGTTATAGGTGATACAGTATGTTAATTAAACCACCACCTTATTCTTCTCCTTATTGTCCATGATGATGATACTGATGATGTGGTTGATGTAGTTAAATATTGCTTATGTTGTTGTAATGCAGGTTGGTTGGTTGGTTGGTTGTTAATGATGATACAGTTGGTTGTTTATGTTGTTGATGTAGTTGGTGGTGGTGGTGGTGGTGGTGGTGGTTGGTTGGTTGTTAATGATGTTGATGTAGTTGGTGGTGGGTGGTTGATTGGTTGTTAATGATGATACAGTTGGTTGTTTGTTATTGATGTGTTTGTAGATGTAGTTGGTGGTGGTGGTGGGTGGTTGGTTGGTTGTTAATGATTATACAGTTGGTTGTTTATGTTGATGTAGTTGGTGGTGGGTGGTTGGTTGGTTGTTAATGATGATACAGTTGGTTGTTTATGTTGTTGATGTGTTGTAATTGGTGGTGGTGGCTGGTTGTTAATGATGATACAGTTGGTTGTTTATGTTGATGTAGTTGGTGGTGGGTGGTTGGTTGGTTGTTAATGATACAGTTGGTTGTTTATGTTGATGTAGTTGGTGGTGGTGGTTGGTTGTTAATGATACAGTTGATTGTTTATGTTATTGATGTGTTTGTAGATGTTGGTGGTGGTGATGGTTGGTTGTTAATGATACAGTTGGTTGTTTGTGTTTGTTGATGTAATTGGTGGTGGGTGGGTGGTTGGTAGGTTGTTCATGATGATAGTTGAATGTTGGTTGTTGATGTGTTTGTTGATGTAATTGGTGGTGGTGGGTGGTTGGTTGGTTGTTAATGATGATGTGTTTATAGATGGTAGTTGATGGTAGTTGGTAGGTTGTTTATGATGATATAGTTGAATGTTGGTTGTTTATGTTGTTGATGTGTATGTTGTAGTCGGTTGTTATAGTTACTTGTAAATAGTGCCTAGATTTATTCTAAAAACAATTATTAGGGAATAACTTGGGGAATAAAGGAGATATATTTTATTGAATATATATATATATATATCGAATATATATATATATATATATATATAATATTTATACATTTATATATACAAATATATATATATATATATCGAACTTTGCACATTTTGTATACAAAAGATTGACCACCCTGGACGGTGACATGTTTATTTGACTTGCATGGTAAGTTAACACATCCTCTACACACACCTAAAGAAAATGCTAAAGTTTTACCAGTGTTTGTGTTTTTTTCCCCTCGATGTGTTAATCTCAGCAAATATACAGTATCTGTGTGTTTAAGTGGGCGGGTGGGGGGTCTCTGTAGAGGATGTATTTACTCATTTACACTTGGAAAATCAATAAAGCATGTAATTTGACCAGGTGTTCCCAAGCATACAGCTGTAGTAGTGGTGAGGGGATCCACGGGTTGCCATGTCTACAACACACATACAACATGTTTTAGACTCCTCAGAAGACTTACCCATCACCACCACTGTGAATGATTCCGACTGGGCAAGTTTCCCTACGATGGAGCGTTTTCAGCAGACCGCTCTGAATGACTCTGTTTACACGGTCACCTTTAAATCGCTTTTTGGAAGTCGAGTTTGAAATGAGTGGATTGTCCCTTTTGAGAGGAAAGGCATGTTTGGTAAGACTGTATGTTCTCTGGAGCTGGAGCAGTGAGCTCACCTCTGCTGAGTGGGCACGTGCAGGGGATCAGGGCGCGAGGAGAATGGCTGGCCGTGTGCTTTGTGTGGAGAGGGTATTCAGGGCTCCAGAGGGGCCTCTTTCTGCCAAGCGGTGCGCCAGACGCTCGGAGCGCCATGCCTGGTTTCCAATGGCAACAGCACAAAGCGGGAGGTCGGGGGCTGAATTTGGGGTCCAGCAATGATAGTGGATCTTCTCTGTTTCTGTCATCCGCTGAAAAAGGCGAGTAGCCCGGATTACGCTGGACAATTCCTCTCCCTTTAGACCACTCTTAGTGTAATTTGTGTTGGAGGAGCTTAGAGGAAGTGCAGAAAGAAAGAGGGAGTGAATGAGACAGAGAAAGGGGAGTGAGAGAAGGGGGGCAGTAAGGGTGAAGGAGTGACTGAAGGAGAGATGGGGGAGAAAACAGGGAAGGAGAATAGTAAGGGTGAGAGTGTAAAAGGAGGGAAAGACGGTGACGGAAAGAGAGAGTGATGGTGAGAGTAAGGGGAAAGAATGAGCGAGTGAGGGCCAGGGAGAGAATGAGCGAGTGAGGGGCAGGGAGAGAATGAGCGAGTGAGGGGCAGGGAGAGGTAGTGAGTGAGTGAATGAGGGAGGTAGGGAGGGAGGTAGAGAGTGAGAGAGGGAGGTGGTGAATGAGGGAGGTAGTGAGTGAGGGAGGGGGCAGGAGAGAATGAGCGAGGGAGGGTCAGGGAGAGAATGAGCGAGTGGGGGGCAGGGAGTGAGTGAGTGCATGAATGAGTGATGGGAAAACACAGTGTGAGTAAGTAAGAATGGGCGATAGAGGGAAGGAGTGAGTGGGGAGGTGGATAGAGGGAGTGAGTGAGGGGCAGAGTGTATGTAAGTGAGCTGGATGGAGAGAGAGTAATTGAGTGTGGGTGTAGAGTGAGTGGGTGGAATAGAGAGAGTATGTGGGTGTTAAGAGACGGAGTGAAGGGGATGAGAGTGAGTGATGGGGATTGAGAGTGGGGGATAGAGGGAGGGTGTGAGTGATTGGGATAGAGAGTGAGGTAGTGAGTGAATGAGGGAGGGAGGGAGTGAGGGAGGTAGTGAGTGAATGAGGGAGGGAGGTAGTGAGGAAGGGAGGGAGGTAGTGAGGGAGGTGGTGAGTGAGGGAGTGAATGAGGGAGGTAGTGAGGGAGGCAGTGAGGGAGGCAGGTAGTGAGTGAGTGAATGAGGTAGTGAGGGAGGGAGTGAGGGAATGAGGGAGGGAGGGAGTGAAGGAGGGAGTGAGGGAATGAGAGAGAGAGGGAGGTAGTGAGTGAGTGAGGGAGGGAGGGAGCGAAGGAGGGAGGTAGTAAGTGATGGTGATAGAGAGTGAGCAGGAGAGAGGCGGAGGAGGATTTTGTGCTCCTGTGTTTTGCCTCCTCGCCTCCTGCTGACTTTAACCAGATCTCCTTTTTGGGGCCCTCAGTGACTAACGGAGAGAGGCGTTCTCACACGCTCCGCTCATCATGGCTCAGCGCTGCTGAGGACGGGGAACTGTTACGGGAGTCTGAAAGAGACTAATGGAGCAGTTTTCCTCGAGTGTCTGGCGGAGCCTGACTGATACACTGCTGTCTAAAGACTCCAGTAATAAAACAGCCGGGAATGAAGCGCCAGCCTGACTGCAGGAACCCCCTCGTAACAGGCAGCTCATCCCGTACGGCGGTGCCACTCTGATGATGACGGATGCTTGTGTGTGTCTGATGTTTTGAACTGGGCGTGCTGATGGTCTGAAAGTCTGAGACACTCTTACTTTCCTGGTCCACCTTGTAGATGTACAGCCAGAGACGATAGCTCATCTGCTCCTGCACAGTGGAGTGTTCTCCTCTAGTCCTTCATCAGTAGTCACAGGACACTTCTGGCTGGATAGTTTTGGTTGGTGTCACCAGGCCTTTAGTACATGTGACGCATCACAACGAACCGTTCTTCTTGGTGCTGACCACGGTGCCTCCATACACCGATTCATGGGTCGTCTCCACTAACACAAAAGCAGGACGTGTCACTGAAGTTGACCCGATGACCTCCCGAGCCACTCCATGACGGTTGACGTGGCGGTGACCTCCCGAGTCACTCCATGACGGTCGACATGACGGTGACATCCTGAGTCACTCCATGACGGTGACCTCCCGAGTCACTCCATGACGGTCGTCATGACGGTGAAGTCCCGAGTCACTCCATGACGGTCGACATGGCGGTGACCTCCTGACTCGCTCCATGACAGTGACATCCCGACTCGCTCCATGACGGTCGACATGGCGGTGACCTCCCGAGTCGCTCCATGACGGTCGACATGACGGTGACCTCCCAAGTCGCTCCATGACGGTTGACATGGCGGTGACCTCCCAAGTCACTTCATGACAGTGTGGCACCAGACCATTGCAGGCTTTGGTGACGGTGACGTGGTGTTAAGGGCAGTCGTTGTAACGGTCGGTGTGCATGTAGTCCTGCGTGGTCCAGTTGTCTGCCAGTGGTGCTGCCACTAACGGGTTGACTCCTGGAGGACATCACTGCTCGCTGAATGTTGTGACCATGGTTGTTCGGCCAGTCCGGTACAGCGTTAAGGCCTGTTGGAGGCTTCCTTCTGGGTGCAACTATTTTTCCTTTTGACGGTGTGGTTACATAAACCACGGCCTAATCCATACAGGTGGTATGAAGCTAACGGACCGACAGTGTTCAGGAGCTCATAGGCGTGGTTTGGGATGGAGTGACGGGGATGAAGGTGAAGCTGAGAAGGGAGGACGTTTTAGAGAAACCAGGACGTGACTACAAAGTCTGCACTGTTATCCTCCACCAAAGCTCTTCATCGTTCAGGCTGTCATGTCCCGCTGCCCTGGGGTCCTTGATGCAAAATGACATCATCAGAATCAGCAGCGTCTGGTGTGTTTTTGAGGAGTTTGTCGAGAGTGCACGCTCACAGACATAGGAAATGAGGTTTCCTCTGAGCTGATGCTATTTGAAACCCGCCGGCCGGCCGGCTGGGGGCTGCTGATGGGTTCAGTAGGAGATAAATGAAAGCCTCTTCAGTCCAGGTTAACCTTCTGAAGCCTTCCGAAGCCTTCTGCCAAAGAGCAGAAACATAAAAGTCACTGTTGACAATTGAGGAATGGCCCCGGGTGGGGAAGTAAACAACACGGCATAATATTGCCGCCATTTATCTGGATATGGAGTACGGGACGCGGGCGATGGTGGCGCAAATTCAATATTCCCACCCCACCTCATAATGTCACATCATTTATTTAGGCTCGTTTATTTTCAATTATCCTGTCAGCAGTGCCATTAACCGTGACATATAGATACATGTTATGACCACTGCTATAGAGAATATGCGGACCCTCGGAGGCAGATATGAATTTATGGCTTGGTTTGCACTTGCAAATGGATTCAGCACCAGCAGGCTAATGTTGGCACGTCTGCCTTTGTTTGTAGGGATGCACTGGTCTGGGATTTGTGGGTAATGCCAATATCCCTCTCTGTATATGTACACCCACCAGCCATAACATTATGACCACCTCAGTGTGTTCACCCTGTATCCGTTCTATCAGCTCCACTGACCACATAGGTGACACCTTGTAGTTCTGCAGGTACAGACTGTAGTCCGTCTGGTTCTCTGTATACTGTATTACGCTGTTCTTTAATGGTCAGGACCCCCACAGGACCACCACAGAGCAGGAATTATGTGGGAGGTGGATCATTCTCAGCACTGCAGGGACCCTGACGTGGTGGTGGTGGTGTGTGTTGTGCTGGTGTGAGTGGATCAGACACAGCAGTGCTGCTGGACACCTCAGTGTTGTCCATCAACCAAAACTATCCAGCCAACAGCGTCCTGTGGGCAGCGTCCTGTGGGCAGCGTCCTGTGGGCAGCGTCCTGTGTGCACTGATGAAGAACTAGACACTGACCAACACTGCACTGTGCAGCAGCAGATGAGCTATCGTCTCTGACTGGACATCTACAAGGTGGACCAGCAAGGTAGGAGTGTCTAATAGAGTGGACAGTGAGTGGACACAGTGTCTCAACACTCCAGCAGCACTGCTGTGTCTGATCCACTCACACCAGCACCACACACACTAACACACCACCACCACCACGTCAGTGTCACTGCAGTGCTGAGAATGATCCACCACCCACATAGTACCTGCTCTATGGTGGTCTTGTGGGGGTCCTGACCATTGAAGAACAGGGTAATACATTATACAGAGAACCTATAGAACTGCAAGGTGCACCTGTGTGGTCAGTGGAGCTGATTAAATGATAGGTGAGTGGACACATTGAGGGGTGTGTATGTATAGCATATGACAGAGACTGAGGATAACCTACATCTCTGAGTTACAGAGGAATGGAGGACTGGCCTTGGTGGGCTTCAGACCGCAGTAACCCAGCGTCACTTTAAACAGCTCTGCTCTAGTTTGGGTTTACAGGGAGCTAAGTCCTCAGTCTCAGCATAGCAGAGTGTCACTAGGGCAATCCAGAGCGACAGAACCGTGACAGATACAGACTCGTATAACAGGAAAACCCATCGATTAATCATAAAAGATTACTGAGGCCGCAAAACGATCAGTAAAATAATAAACACAGCCCAATAAACTCGCCGCCAGCACCGGCCCACTCGCCCTCACCCGCAGGTACGGCTCGTAGTGGAATATCTCCTCCTGTCTGCTGATACTAATGTGGTTTGAAGTTTAGAATCTGCACTTTCCACACTTTCTTCTTCTTTGTCTTCTTCTTCTTTGTCTTCTTCTTCTTTGTCTTCTTCTTCTTCTTTGTCTTCTTCTTCTCCTTCTCCTTCTTCTTTGTCTTCTTCTTCTCCTACTTTGTCTTCGTCTTCTCCTTCTTCTTTGTCGTCTTCTTCTTCTTTTTCTTTTTCTTTTTCTTCTTTCTGTTCTTCTTTGTCTTCTTCTTCTCCTCCTTCTTCTTTTCCTCCTTATTCTTCTTCTTCTTCTCCTCCTTCTTCTTCTTCTCCTTCTTCTTTGTCTTCTTCTTCTTCTTCTTCTCCGTCTC
This sequence comes from Prochilodus magdalenae, assembly GCA_024036415.1. Classification (NCBI taxonomy): domain Eukaryota; kingdom Metazoa; phylum Chordata; class Actinopteri; order Characiformes; family Prochilodontidae; genus Prochilodus; species Prochilodus magdalenae. Next base: position 11,348 of record JAMWET010005394.1, on the reverse strand, counting down.
CTTCTTCTTCTTCTCCGTCTCCTTCTTCTTCTTCTTCTTCTTCTTCTTCTTCTTCTTCTTCTTCTTCTCCGTCTTCTTCTTCTCCTTCTTCTTCTTCTCCGTCTCCTTCTTCTTCTTCTTCTCCGTTTCCTTCTTCTTCTTCTTCTCCGTCTCCTTCTTCTCCTCCTTCTTCTTTGTCTTCTTCTAACTAGTCTTACAGTTTTCCAGATATGGGCACCGCTGTACCTCTGGAATGTTGGGTCTGATCGGGAATGGTGTGCTTGTGTTTGATCTGATGGGTGTTGATCGTTTCCTATTGAGAGTGAATGGGGTGGAGAAGTACGCACCCTTCTGCTTCATACCTCACTGATGTTACTTTAAACTGTTCATGGGTCCCCCTGTGTGAGTCTGGTTCCTCCCAACGTTTCTATCTGAGGGAGTTTTTCCCTGTCCCCTTCTGCTTGCTCAGCGGGGGCTTCTTTCTTTTCTCTCCTTAATGCAGTATTACTGAGTTTGTGTAAAGCTGATTCGAGCTTGTTACAAATGTAATGTTGGTGCCTGTCTCTGCCTGTCTCTCTCTCTCTCTCTCTCTGTGTCTGTCTGTCTGTCTATCTCTCTCTCTGTGTCTCTCTCTCTGTGTCTCTCTCTCTGTGTCTCTCTCTCTGTGTCTCTCTCTCTGTGTCTCTCTCTCTGTGTCTCTGTCTGTCTCTCTGTCGCGCTTTCTTTCTCTCTCTCTCTCTCTCTCTCTCTCTCTCTCTGCATCAACAGGTGGGATTTTGGAATGTCTTTCTTCTGTTGGTTTCGGACTCAGAGTGCATTAGGAAGTATTTCAAGGTGAATAAGTCTCAGGAGACCTGGCGAGGTCAACCGAGTTCAGTTCCATCAAGTTATTAAAAGGATTTGGACCGCCTGCTTTATTAACCCATAGCTGCGGTGATGCCGTTGATCACTCGGGGAGAAACTGAGCACTAATCAGAACGCTCATCCTAATTCAGTATATGAAGTACGTTATTAAAAGGGCCCGAAGACCAGGTACCAGCTGCGTCTCCCTGTGTTCATGTGTTTTGTGTTTTGCAGATGTGTGTTCGGTTGGGGTTTCTGATTATCAGCTGGTGTCTTACCTGAGGGGGAATTAAATCCCCCCCTTACAGGTCTGGAGTGATTAGAGTCTCTCTGCTGTTGATTCACCTAATACAGTTATTTAAATGCGATCGCACACAATACATTTACACTCTGTACCCACACGTCCGATTTTGGATTCCGGAGACTGCTGGGGGTCTCTTGGTGTCTTCCCTTCAGGAAGCATTTGGAATAAAAAGCAGTACATGTGGACTTGTAGAGTAGAGTTGTGTCCTCTGTATTTGACTCCATGCAGTGAAGTACCCATATAAATATATGCTTGCATTTGTTGCTACTTCTACTGGTAGGTTAGCATGCTGGCTAACATAGCTAACTAATGACCTAACTCGCCAGAGACACCAACGGTGTCCGCTACTTCACTCCACACTTCGGTTTCCTTCAGATGTACATGTACCGGGACTCAACATATAAACTGGGGAAAGATTGTCCCACATATGCCCGACAAACCGTCATCTGTTCAGTCTTAGGATGTTTATTCCTGAGACCTTTAGTAAAGGGACTGGTTCTGTCTACACCACTGAGTTCTATACGGAACAGCTCCAAGGGAGGCGGAGGTTAAAACAAGAAGAAAGGCTGAGGCTAGCTAATTAGCATGCTAACTCAACACAGACATCCTTAACACACCATCGAGACCATTTTGGAATGTTAAAATCTTACATATTGCACCTTTAAAAGCAAACTTTAAAATCGTACATATTGCACCTTTAAAAGCAAACCTTAAAATCTTACATATTGCACCCTTAAAAGCAAACTTTAAAATCTTGCATATTGCACCTTTAAAAGCAAACCTTAAAATCTTACACATTGCACCTTTAAAAGCAAACTTCAAATCTTACATTTTGCACCTTTAAAAGCAAACTTTAAAATCTTACATATTGCACCTTTAAAAGCAAATTTAAAATCTTACATATTGCACCTTTTAAAAGCAAACTTTAAAATGTTACGTATTGCACTTTTTAAAAGCAAACTTTAAAATCTTACATATTGCACCTTTAAAAGCAAACCTTAATCTTACGTATTGCACCTTTAAAAGCAAACTTAAAATCTTACATATTGCACCTTTAAAAGCAAACTTAAAATCTTACGTATTGCACTTTTTAAAAGCAAACCTTAAAATCTTACATATAGCACCTTTAAATGTTAAAATGGTTCTCAAGTATGGTGTGTTGTGTTGTTGGAAATGGTTCTGTATAGCACCAAGAGGTGGTGTTCTTCTAGTTATTTTTATAGCATGTTTTTGATGCGTTGTAGGAAGATCTGAAACACGTACACAACATATGCAACACTTTTTAAGTGTGAAAACTAAATCTGTGAGTTTTGGGTTTTGTTAGATCGCGTTTTCAGTAAATGCAGCAGCTGCGTTTGGCAATCGCTTTACTAAAGGGCAAAAAGTTGGTAAATGCCACAAATAGCCTGATTTTCATACGTCAGCCTTTAAAGGTTAACACTGATGCGCAGGTTTCTTTGAGGGCTTATGTATATATTGCCTGTCTGGACTATACATCACTGCATCTGTCTACACTGGGATAATCATAAACAAATGATCCACAGTGCGGCCCTCCTGTCCGCAGAGCTCAACAATTACGGCTTTCAGCTCCCCTCGCGTTGAGACCCCTCTGAAAACGTCCACTCCTGAAAGAGCGGTCACGGATGTGGACACGGATACGGTGTGCGCACGATGTTTCATGCGGGGGGGGGGGGGTGGGGGTGGGGGGGGGGGGGGGGGGGGGGGGGGGGGGGGGGGGTGGGGAGGAAGAGGGGGGGGGGGGCGGCGGGGGGGGGGGGGGGGGGGGGCCCCCCACGCTGACTGAGGACGTCGGTGTGTCTGGCCATGGGCTCCGACAGAAAACACCCCACATGAGTTATTATGTCTCTTACTGATATAATCTTGGCTGGGAGCTCTCTCACTCTCTCTGTTCTGAAAGATTAGGGACTTGGCAGTTCATGCTTGTACCCACGCAGGGGGCAGACAGAAATCTCTCCAAAAAATCCTCCAGAGAAGTGAAGTAAATAAATAAGCAAACAGAAGTGAGAAGTTCTGGCGTAAACAACACGCTGGCCTTGATATGATTAGAGAGGCAGAGCTGAAGTCATCTTGCCTGGGACCAGCCTGAGCCATTTCTCTGCCCCTCTGCCGGCTTGCCAGCTTTCATGACCAGATTTCTGATTGGTCAGGTGATCTCTGGCCTCGCTAGCCTGTTTACTGATAGCGCTAGCGTTTGTTTTGCTGATTGCGATGCCGGTTTTCGGGCCCTCCTGCAGTCCGATCAGCAGCTTTCTGGGGTTTATTAGGTCTAACTTAATATCTGAGGGAAAGGAAAATGACAAGTGTGGAAAAAGAAGGAGGGAAAAATCCCTTAGTCATTTTGTCAAGATTAAAACGAGGTAAGGATACAGTTTGATCAGCCAGGTTTCTCATCATATTGTAAGATTTTGCCATTCCACCTTAAATGGTGCAGCAGTTATTACAACCCTTCAGGCACCAAAATGTAACCACAGCACCAGTTAAGGCAGAACAGGACAATTTGAACATGAAGCTGGTGATTCTCCTTATTGGAAAACGTTTCCAGCATTTAAAGGCCTATTTAAGAGGTTATGGCGGCCTAAAGCAGCTTATCATGGGGAAGAAGTTATATTAAAGTTACAATATGCAATCTCACCGCTGGATCCTGCACACTGCTCCTTTAACTGAGCATCAGAAAGAATCATTATGATGTTTTAATAGCCTTAATCAGCTTATTGTGCAGAAGAAGTTGTATTAAAGTTACAATATGCAATCTCACTGCTGGAGCTCACACACTGCTCCTTTAAAAGAATGCTTAGGATGTTTTGAAAGCCTTTATCAGTTTATTGTGCAGAAGAAGTTGTATTAAAGTTACAATATGCAATCTCACTGCTGGATCTTACACACTGCTCCTTTAAAAGAATGCTTAGGATGTTTTAAAAGCATTAATCAGCTTATTGTGCAGAAGTTGTATTCAAGTTATAATATGCAATCTCCCAGCTGGATCTTACACACTGCTCCTTTTAAAAGAATGCTTAGGATGTTTTGGTAGCCTAAATCAGTATATTGTGTGGAAGGGGTTACATTAAAGTTGCGATCTACAAACTCACTGCTTAAACTTGCACACTGCTTCTTTATCTGAGTGTTGAAAAGAGTAATTAGGATGTTTTGATGGCATGAATCAGCTTCTCTGAGGGGAGGAGTAATATTAAACTTGCAGTAGGTAACTTCATTCCTAGAGCTTACACACTGCTCCATTAACTGAGCATAAATAATTAACTAAATAATTAAGTTGTTTTGATGGACTAAATTAGTTTATTGTGGGGAAGAAGTTATATTAAAGTTACAATATGCAATCTCACCACTGAAGCCTACACACTGCTCCTTTAACCGAGCATCAGAAAGAATCATTATGATGTTTTAATAGCCTTAATCAGCTTATTGTGCAGAAGAAGTTGTATTAAAGTTACAATATGCAATCTCACCGCTGCACCACTGCTCCTTTAAAAGAATGCTTAGGATGTTTTGGTAGCCTAAATTAGTATATTGTGTGGAAGGGGTTATATTAAAGTTACAATATGCAAACTCGCTGCCAAAGCTTGGACACTGCTCCTTTAACTGAGCATCAGAAAGAATCATAATCTTTCGATAGCCTAAATTAGATTATCATGGGGAAGAAGTTGTATTAAAGTTGCAATATGCAAGCTCCCCCACTGGAGCTTCCGTACTGCTCCTTTAACTGAGCATTTAGAAGAATAATGAGGATGTTTTTATGGCATGAATAAACCTATCCAGGGGAGAAGTAACATTAAAGTTGCAATAGGCAACCTCACCACTGGAGCTAACACACTGTTCCTATAACTCAATGTTTAAAAGAATACTGAGGATGTTTTGATAGCCTAAATCGGGCTGTGGGAGGGGGTAAAGTTAAAGTTGCACTAGGAAACCTTGCCGCTGGAGCTTCCACACTGCTCCTTTAACTGAGCATTTAAAATAATCAAAACAAGCAAATAAGCTTATCTGGGGGAGGAGTAATATTAAAGGTGCAATAGGCAACCTCACCACTGGATCTTACACATTGCTCCTTTAACTGTCGTTTCTCCTTCCTCTCACAAGAGGACAGTCATTCGGATATCTCCTCATTTTATAAATATCTCCTGGGAATTGAGTAGCTGAGGCTGTTTTGAAGGGTCACTGGATAAATGATGGGTGGTCTCAAGCACTGTAGGTAAATGCATGTATTTCTGAAGTTCTGTAAGGATCATATAAAGCAGCACAAGTCAAAACAAAAGTGATGGCATCGCTATCTTCATCATTACTGAAAACATGCTGTTCACTTCAGCTAGCACTGAAATGCTAACCCAGTGGGCTTAAATCACTAAACGGCTCTATACCGTATGGAAGCAGCTCTATGACACATATTTGGACACTTGAGCAGTGCGTCTTGACAGTCCTAGAGAGTTATGATTAAAATCCCGTATAATCCCCCCACTAATGCTGCCACACTGCACTAATTCTTCACTCCTACTGACGGGGCTGATGTGCTGGAGGGGGTCATGCTGTCTGTCTTGGTCCTACAAGCGAAAGGGAGAAACAGACATTGGATGAGGCTGGTAGGATGTAAACCGAGTCAGAGTGGTTGGGTGTGAAATGCTCTGCTCTAGGAAAGCCTACCAAAATTGTTCATGGGGTGGACGATGCCAGACCGGGGTCAGCGGATGCTGAGGCACATAGTGCACAGAGGGTGCCACCTTTCTGCTGAGTCAATCACTACAGACCTCCAAACTTCCTGTGGCCTTCAGATTAGCTCAAGGACAGTGTGTAGAGAGCTTCATGGAATGGGTTTACATGGCCGAGCAGCTGCATCCAAGCCTTACATCACCAAGCGCAGTGCAGAGTGTCGAATGCAGTGGTGTGAAGTGCCACCGCTGGACTCTAGAGCAGTGGAGACGTGTTCTCTGGAGTGACCAATCAGGCTTCTCCGTCTAGCTATCCTATGGAGGAGTCTGGGTAGGAGAACGGTACATGTCTGACTGTATTGTACCGAGTGTCAAGTTTGGTGGAGGGGGGATTATGGTGTGGGGTTGTTGTTGTTGTTGTTGTTGTTGTTGTTGTTGTTGTTGTTCGGGAGTTGGGCTCGGACCCTTAGCTCCAGCGAAGTAACTCCTAATGCTTCAGCAGACCAAGAGAGACTTTGTGGGAAGAGTTTGGGGACGGCCCCTTCC
>JAMWET010005393.1:0-28189 GCA_024036415.1 Prochilodus magdalenae | reverse complement strand
TATTATATCAAGCCCACAGGCTAGTGCATTGAGACTAGAGCTGGCATGATGCCATTTTCCATGCCTGATACCAATACTGCAACCTTGAGCATCAGACCTTCAGCATTAGATTTGAAGTGGTCGTATATCCATTTATGTGAACTACATGAATTGAGGATAATGGATCTGAAGCAGGAGAATCAAACCAGTGAGCTTCTCATGTAAGGCCAGAATACTAATACATAGCAGGATTTAAAGCATATTACAGAGAGGTAAGCAGCAGATTGGAAATAAAACAACATACAATACAGCACTTTACCCTCATGTATGATAAACAATGGTCCAACTGTAAGGTAGTCTCCAGAACATATAAAGTGCAGAAGCGACCGTATAATGTCAGTAGAGAAAACAAAGTGTTCATAAGGAAATGAGGCCAAAACTCAAACGACTTATTAGGCTTTTTAATAATTATGCTGAGAAATCTCAGTAAAAGTCACTGAAATCAGAAGAGTAAAATCTGATGTTATCTGAATCTGAATCCTAGGCCTACCAAGACTGACCAGAGGCTTATCCAATAGACTGGAGAAATACTATTTTAATTAGCTGAATTGGTTAAGATGATGAGATTTGACAGGTATTCTGTGAGTACTGTCACTGTATTACGGCCAGTCAATGCTTTCCTTCAAAACCCCTGCCTTTTGTTAGTCCCCCAATCCACCCCTAAGGCCGTTATCTGCAAAAATGAGAAATTCATGAAGTGTTAGTGGCTAACAATAATGGTGGAGTTAGACAGTTGTATTAACTGGAAGATGGCTGACATTCCTTCAGTACGTTAAACAGATAATGAACATGACAGCCGAGGCAGTGATTCGGGTTTTTAAGACTGCTGTGATCCTGACTCTTTTAACTGCGACTCTTTTAGCTGTCTGTTTTAACTGGCTAGTTATGTCGTCTGTGCTTCATATTGACCAGAAGTTTTTTAAACTTGATTTCTATGTATTTTAATAGTTTAATGAGTCTTGATTTACTCTTGTACAGGCCTGAATGAATCCAACACAAAATCCTAAATAAAAACAACCTGGAAAAAAAAAAAAAAAAAAAACAGTTGTTGATAGGACAGGGTGGAAAAGAATATCACTAAAGCTGAGAAGCGAAAAAGCATTTTTCCAATAATTTATGACCTTCTGAGCCAAAAAGGTGACCTTTAGGCTACATTTAGGTCACCTGATCTTATTGCTTGGTATGAAGTGTAAAAAAAAAAAAAAGGTTGACCTGTGCTTGAAACATTTAGCCCTATAGATGGCCACGGTGGATAGGTTTTTAAAGCTTTTTAGCTTTTTATACTCTGCTTTTCACATACCAAAATGCCAAATCCAAAGCCCGTTTGAAGAATGCCTCTGCACTGGTGGGCTTGCATTGTTATAATTATACGTTTTTCTTGTCTGAATCTCTGTGCTACCCTGACAGCATCTACCTTCAGCTTTATATATGAATTTCTCTTTCCGATTTAAATGGTACATGAATGTAATTCCAGCACCATTTAAGTTTAAGGTGGATGTCGTCAGGGTGGAACGGATATTTTTATTAAACATAAAGGTTTTACATTTTTTGTTTTAAATTAAAACAGTTGGGCCCATGACTACCTGTAGCCCCAGGTACCACGAGCAGGTTAAAGCACCCCTGCCGGTGGGGGTCCTCATCATTGAAGAACTGGGTAAAAGCAGCTAACAAAGTATGCAGAGAAAACACAGATTGGACAACGGTCCTGTAGTTGTAGAGCTACAGTGTGGCAGCTTTATGGTAAAATGGAGCTGATAAATGGTGCAGAAAATGACTATAATATTTATAAATAAAGGAAACACATTAAATATTAAATATTCTGTCCTTTTATACTGTTTTTTATATAACTCACAGCTTTCTGTTTCCATTGCTTTTCACTTACTGTCCCTTTCTGTTTTTTGGAAGGATTTTAACATCAAACAGAATGGCAGAAGAACAGAGATGTATGTTTTTAGGTTTTTTGAGCAAGCAAAATACAAGCAGTTACACATTTACATATGCCATGTGCCTTTATTCATTGCAGCAATGGAGGTAACACGCTTGTCTGGATTCTTCTGGCTGTAGGCCTGGGGCTGCTGCTGATTCTGCTCAGCATTATAAACCTGGATGATGAGGACAAAGAGCAGTAAGTATTTCACTGTTTTTTCTATTTTCTTTTTTCCGTTTTTAGAGCCATGCTTTTTGAGATTGTACAAACAAAAAGCAAATTTAGTGAGTTTGAGCAAACCAGTATGAGCAAATCATGTCTGTAACATCTTTATTTGTATTATAAAATAACTTATATTGTGGATTTTTGGCGTACACTTATTATTACTATTTTTACACCAACCAACAGAGCAAAAAGGAAACCAGAGGGAACAGTTGACAACACAGCAGTTAACAAACACAGTAAGTATTGTTGTTGATTGCTGGCTTCATGCAATCCTGCTGGGCCAAAAGCAGAGTGCAGTGCATGGTGCATTAGTGTTGTAGAAATGGGTTTAAAAATTAAAAATGATGGATTTGGCAGCATGGCCTTTAGAGTGCTGGAACACTGTTGAGGGGATGGGACCAAGCAAATATATGAATATCTTATCTGTCTGGCAGAAAAATACTAATCGAGTTTATGTTTATGTAATACTTACACAGTTCTCTACATCTGAAAGCCCTGAATGACGTAACAGTACCGTGATTACGAAAAAAAGCAGCAGGTAAGATTGTATTATTCACCTTCTTTCTTCTGCCTATTAACAGTATCTGAGTACTGAAAACATTAGGAGACGGGTGTTATTCTGAATAAAACTGTGTCCACAGCCTTCATCTGCAGCAGCTCATGAGAATGATGCGATATACAGCAAAAGCATAACCAAAAACTACCACACAAACAACCCTGTAAGTAAACTTCTATTCTATATGTTAAAAACACTATTGTAAGACCTTCACGGCTTAGATCATGTGACAGATCAAAAAAATTAGAAGAAATCCACCCAACATCTTTATTTCTAGCAGGACGGATTACTGTAATGGTCTCCTAACTGAAATCCCAAAAGACAATCAAATAGTTTCACTTGATTTAAAATTCAGCTGAACACATTACTTTCATTCTAAAATGCCTACAGTAAATAGGCTTTAAGGTTCGATTACTGATATATGAAGAATGTCGTAGGACCAGCATATCTGTTTGATACACAACAGCAATACGGGTCGAGCAGAACCCTCAGATCAGCGACTGGTCACTTAGTCCTGCCTAGGGTAAAGACTAAACGTGGACAAGCAGCTTTTAGTTACTGTACTGTTCCTGAATGGAACCAGCTGATAGGAATCATTAGTTGAACCCTGACACTAGATACTCACATCCAGACTGAAAACATTTCCTTTACTGTTCTTATTTTAAATGAATCTTTTAAAGCTAATATTAAATTTCTTCTCTTTTAATCTTTTGTTTTAATCCATCTTGTTGTAATTTCTATTCTCCTACATCCTTTTACATTTTAATTTAGATTATCTTTGTATTTTGTCATTTGCAAAGCATTTGAACTGCAGTGTACCTGGGCTATATAAATAAACTTGCCTTGGCTTTCTAGCTCTCTTCAGCAGACAGAGGTGATGATGGGGTGATCTACAGCTCTGTGGTTCACAAGTAAGAGGTAAGAAAGTCTCAGACTAAGGGTCAAAGTGCAAAAGTTGTGACGTGGCCAATAAGGGATTATGTTATTTAATGGGTTTGTTCTGACACATTGTGGCCAGCTAGTACCTTCTCAGCCATCTACAATATATATTTTCAATTACAGGTATAAACAGGAGAATCTCTGAGTACAATGCCCAGCCAGATCATCTGCCAGGAAGACACTGCACTGCAAGTAAAACAAGGCAAATAAAAAAAGGGAAATCCAAGAGAATGGTCAGAACACAAAAGGAGAATCAGACCCAGAGAGAAAAAGAGCAGACAGAGCAAAAGGTAGAATCGAGTGAGAGAAAGTCAGATCTACAAATATAGACAACTCTCGGAACTGAAAACAGTGTTGGGCAAAACTTTGCAACATGTGTGTGTGAGGGGTTTAAATATAGGTGTGTAAATGATCACAGGTGACGCTAATCAAAACTCGGGTGACCTAGATCGTGTGACATCATCAGGTAGTGCAATCTGCAGGTAGTGTTAGTAACTGCAATGGACAACAATGCTAACAGGTCCTGTTATTGTGAACATCCTAGAGAACATATAGAGGCCTTGACCACTGAAATGCTTAAAAGAGAAAAGTAGTGCAATATATATATATATATATGCCAGTTGTTTTCATTTGGGCATAATTGCCTGCTTTTAATTATATATATTTTTAAAGCTTTAAAATATTATTTAATATTGTTAAATAATCATATTATTTATTTTTTAGTTACACAATCATAAAGTGATTTAAATAAAAGGATAAAAATAAAACATTGGGAGGGATAAAAACACTACACTCAAAATAAAAATTTATGGGACCAAAAAAACAGAGCACAAGCAACTTCTGTAAAACCCTGAAATAAACCAGCATTCCAAATACAGTGGGATCTCCTGTCTTCATTGACATCAGAACACTGTACATTCAAATAACTTGCATAAATTAATTTAGTAAACTTTAACCATTGTCAATAAATTGAGTTCCAGTTATTTGCAGGGTGAAAGAAGCAAACCACTTATTGTTTTTAAGTGCATACGGTTAATACCTGAGCTACTTTCTGTTAGCTGTAAGTGCAAATAATCTCACAGAAGTGAACTTACAGTCCAATAACTCAGCATTTTGTGTGAGCAGCAGATTGATTTTCTTGGACTTGTTGGATTGTTGAACCTTAGAACATAAGATATACACAGTGCAAGGTAGGTCAAAGGAGAAGACAACACAGAGGGTGAATAAAACAATATGCAAATAGAGGTGACCAGCAGCCAATGAAAAAAGATGAGCTGTACTCAAAGTTGTGTGCTTGTAATAATCTACATAAAAAGTAGAATAAAAACATGATTCAGTTAAGTACTACAAGTTATAATTAAGCACTCCACACTAAATAACATATTTATTTAATTGAACTATTTCTTAAAGAAAATACTCGCATAACTTGCATTATGCTTAACAACTTTACAGTTTGTAATTTTTACAAACTCATGTCACAAAGCTCATGTATAAATCACTGGCATAAACATATTTATCCTAGGAATTCCATATTGCACTCTTTAACATGCAGAAAACTTTCACAGTTACAATAACAACAGGGCGATGGAGCGTGCGGTGTGGCCTAAGTAGCCCCTTTTTGTGAAACAGAGCATGTAGCACCCGCCACAAAAAGTCTACCTGAAAATGAATGACCACTGCAGTACACTTTCTATACCTATTTCTCCAGACAGCATACTTGTCTAAGCAAAGTCATTTATTTGATAGCAATTGTTTAAACAGGTAAATTTCAACAGGCCAAAATCATAGTTTGGCATTGAAGAAGTATTAAAGCATTTGAGATCATTTGAGCGAGTAGAAAATTTTAATTGCTTTATTTAAACACTTCCTTTTATTATTAATCCTTGCATCACAATTAAATAGAAATGTGTAAATAGTAAAATAGTCAGCACTAGACTGTTAATAAAACTGTATTTAAAGCATTGAAAGTAAAGAACACTGATTCTTACCTGGGATACAGAGGAGTAACACAAAGAGAATGAGTGCATGTTTCAGTAAGGTAAATACTCGTCCTGTTTCTGAGTGAAGCATCTCAACGGTAGAGCTCCTCCTGTTTTGTGTTTTTCATTTTTTTCTTTTTTATGTGCACTGATCCATTGGCTCTCGTCCAATCTAAATGTAAGGGTGGATTTTTTCTTTTGTTTTCTTTTGATGTAGGTTTTTATTTATCCTTTTGTTGTGTTTTGTTTACTTTGGCATTCATAAAACCAAATTTCCTTCTACTTTAAGGGGAAAAAAAAAATAATTGTAATAACCTGTAAGTGCTGCAGTTCCAGTGTAATAATTATATATAAAGCATAATTACATTAAAATGAAATTAGGTTTTTTGCCCTCTCTCCTGTAAAGTTTGCTATTTTTGGAGATACTGTTTTTTTTCTTTGGACAGCGATGATATACTTGAAATAAATTTTCCAAGTATTTTTAAGTGACGAAGCTAGAGTATTTATGTTGGTGGTCCGTTACACAGCGTAACAAAAAAGTAGCTGTGTTTGCTCAAACAATGAAAAATAAAACACTGAAAAATGGAGATACTTTATTGACAGTGTGATGTTGAGATTGTAGTAGACTTTGGCTTAAGCTGGAGGTGGCCCCACTGTGGCTGTTGCTCTTGAGCTCACTCAGGAAGAGTGACCGCACAGGGATCCCACAAAATAAAAAATGTTTTATATATACAGATGAAGTACTTCTACAAAGTTTACACATACACTTTTGTTTATATATTTTATTTACACAAAAGTTTAAATTTAAAAGAAAAAATTAACAGCAGTAAATTAAAAGAAACATTTTGTGTTTTTTTAAGATGCTGTACATGCTATAAACAAGCTAAACACACCCCTGCACATTTAAAATTGCAATGTATAAAACTAACTCTACTACTGAACTACTTATATAACATCAACTAGTCTACAGTAGGCTACTAAGTCCTGAATAAAAGAAACTACACATTAGGAGTCAACTCGAGCAACTCAACTGCTCCAGGAGATTTCCAGTAAACTACTGGATTAATATATGTTATATAATATATAATTTCAAAATTCTGTAATTTTTATTGAAAGCCTGATAACGCTTTCTATGAATCCTGTGTTCATAATGCATTATAATGCATTAATAAAATGTTATTAATGGTGTAAATAATGGCTTACAATGGCCGGGCGCAATCTTGTTAAATTGTTTTCAAATCATTATAATTGAATGCAGAATATAATGGCATTAATGCATTAACATTACAGCTGTTAATTCAGGATTTACAGAGCTAGTCTGAAGCCACTGCTAATGTGAGATACATTTATAACAAGGCAGCTGCTATTTACTGTCATACAACAAACTCTATTCATTTCACTCTACATACAAATTATGAATCTGAAGCAGTGATAGGTCCACCAAGCATCAGTTCTTCTTCCCTTTGACAGTATTGTCATCTTTGTCCAGGAAGTGATGGGACTCATCAAATGTTTGGCTGCAAGTACATCTAGGCCAGATGCAGGAAATATAGAAAGACATTATACTATGCTATAGTGTGTTTTAGTGCATTATAACATTTATGTTTACAATGTACAATGAACAGATGTGGTGTTATGTTATGAAACCTGACATTATAAACTAGCATACTAGCATACTTTTGCCATGTTCAAAAAACTGGGCGGAGCCAAAGTACCATACGTTTTTAATACAACGAACAGGGGCTGGGCGTGGGTGGAACGAAAAGGGGGGGGGGGCGGAGCTGCTCTGTGGGACAGCAGGACACGGGGACAAAACCATGTCATTCACCAGTAGAAAGAGCAAGCGTCGAAAACCGAGGAAGCAGTCAGCGAACCAGAGGGGAGAGCTAAGTCGTAAATCAGTGTGAGTAGAAAGAGGGATCAGATGACAGCAGAAAAGTCGACTGGACTGTGCACTCTGGGAACTGGAGTCCAGAGGACGGGAGGCAGGCACCCACAGACGTGACACGTTTATAACATGCTAGGCATCTTACTGTAACTACTAAGCTATTAAATAAGCTTATGACAGGCATTATAAAGCATTGTTATCCTTTTATAAAGAGAGAGTAAACATGATATTCCCACCCCATACTGGGGAAATGAACTGATATCTGTATAACACACTGCTGCCATTAATAGTTATAGCAACAACAGCCATTTATCCAGTGTTGATTTGTTGAATGTGACTTATTCCTCTGGTAATCATACAGATTACATCATACAGAAGCAGACATATTTACTCTACAGTTAAAGTTAAACTAAAGAAACTCTCCCACAGCAAAATACACACACACAAGCAGACAGAGAGGGAAATAAATCCAGTCTCTGATGGTATGATTATCTGTAAGGTGAGAAAATTGTATTTTTGCAAATGTATTTTTAGTAGGTGACAGTCCAGGGGCAGCTGTGCACTATGTGCACATAGCAAATGAACTCATACTGCAACTGCAGTCTGATGCTTAGACAGTTTCACTCATCTTTTAAACAGCATTATCCTTCTGGGTCACGGGGAAGGGGGCGGGTGCTGGAGCGTATCCTGGCTCTCAATGTAAAGAAGGCATAAAACACCCTGGACTAGTCACCAGTCCATCGCAGGGCACACACACAGACACACACACTCAAACCTACAGGCAGTTTAGCATCTCCAGTTCACCTGACTGCATGACTTTGGACTGTGGGAGGAAATCAGAGCACTCAGAGGAAACCCAAACGGACACGGTGAGCACATGCAAACTCCACACAGAACATGCCCCAGCCGGTAATTAAAACCAGCCCCTCTTGCTGTGAGGCCACCGTGTCGCCCAGATTCATTTATTATTTAAAAAAAACGAAGTTGTCAGTGAACCAAACACACAATGAAGCAAAATAAGATTGGTTCAGGCACCAAAGCGATGGGGGAAAACCTGAAGCAACCCCACTGCTGGAGGTTACACACTGCACACTGACAGGAACTTGCAATTAAATTGACAACAGTTTTAAAATTACTCCAGTGGAGTAAGAGGGACATAGTTAATACAGTACCTGTTTAGAATAAGGTCCCCAGTTTGTCCCTCTGAGACAAAAGTATTTTGACCTGTTAATAAATCCTTAATTAAGAGGATCCAGTGACTTTCAAGAAAATGTACACAGTAAAAGTATCAGGTGTGCAATGTTCCTGTTTACTGCAGTGCATGACAGCATACATTATCAAACTGTTCATTTTCAAAATGCTCATTACTAGGTGATGCAGACTACTAAATGGGATCATTAAGGAATTGTTCTTAAGAACATCCATTGCTTTTGAGTATGAATAGAGCTTAGTTTTAATCTGCATTTAACAAAATATCACATATTAAACAAACAAAGCATACAACTAAATACAAAAGCTACAGAACGTTCCAGCTTCTTAGGCTCCTCAGCTCACCAGGATCACAGCATCTGTGGAATTATTCAGGTCTGTGCAACACAGAACTGCACCGGCTCTCTGAAACATAAAACAGCAGGGACGCTCATGCAGCTTTAACATGTAAGGAGGGAGATTTAGGAGCAAGTTTCAGAATGCTCATGTTTTTGTCCAAGGTAGGGGCGAAAGTATTCTTTAAGCATGGCCTTCATGAGTTCAGAGTGTTGAAAGAGCTGTGGGAGTAGGAACTGAGTTTAATTATAATGAAAGTGATAATGATAATCATAATCTGTTAATTACAGTGCCCTCCATAATTATTGGCACCCCTGGTTAAGATGTGTTCTTTAGCTTCTCATAAATTGAGTTTTTTTCAAAATAATATAGGACCACGATGGAAAAAAAGAGTAAAATCCAACCTTTAACTCAAGTGAATTTATTCAGTAGGAAAAAAATCCCACATTAAAAAATAATTGTTTAACATCAAATCATGTGTGCCACAATTATTAGCACCCCTGATGTTAATACTTTGTACAACCCCCTTTTGCCAACAAAACAGCACCTAATCTTCTCCTATAATGTTTCACAAGATGGGAGAATAGAGAAAGAGGGATCTTTGACCATTCCTCTTTGCACATTCTCTCTAAATCATCCAGCGACCTGAGTCCTCTCCTCTGCACTCTCTTCTTCAGCTCACCCCACAGGTTTTCAATGGGGTTGAGGTCTGGGGACTGAGATGGCCATGGGAGGAGCTTGATTCTGTGTGTGGTGAACCATTTCTGTGTAGATTTGGCCATATGTTTAGAGTCATTATCTGGCTGAAAGACCCAGTGACAACCCATCTTCAGCTTTCGGGCAGAAGCCACCAGATTTTGTTTTAAAATGTCCTGGTATTTCAAAGCATTCATGAAGCCATGCACCCTAACAAGGTTCCCAGGGCCTTTGGAAGAGAAACAGGCCCACAGCATCACTGATCCTCCCCCCGTATTTCACAGTGGGCATGAGGTGCTTTTCTGCATACTCAGCTCTTGTGTTACGCCAGACCCACTTAGAGCATTTGTTGCCAAAAAACTCTATCTTTGTTTCATCTGACCAAAGCACACGGTCCCAGTTGAAGTCCCAGTACCGCTTAGCAAACTCCAAACGTTTGCGTTTATGATTGTGAGTGAGAAAAGTTTTTTTTTCGTGCATGCCTCCCAAACAGCTTGTTGGCATGTAGATAGCGCCTGATGGTTGTTTTGGAGACTTTGTGACCCCAAGGAGCTACCATTTGTTGCAATTCTGTAACAGTGAGCTTTGGAGAACTTTTTATTTCTCTTATCATCCTCCTCACTGTGCGTGGTGGCAAAATAAACTTGCATCCTCGTCCAGGCTTGTTTACCACTGTTCCAGTTGTTTTAAACTTCTTAATAATTCCTCTGACTATTTTTTTGTAGCCATTGCCTGACTTGTGAAGGTCAACACACATCTGCCTTACTTGAATGGTATGTTCCTTTGTCTTTCCCATGTTGAAGAGAAATGGCCTCTGTGTCACGTCATATTTATACTCCAGGGAAACAGGAAGTTGTGAATTACTAATTAAATGTTCCTACATACTCTGATCAACTTCGTAAACTACTGTAGAAGTGACAGAAATACTTTTATTTAAAATTTATTTCCTAAGAATTGTTAGGGGTGCCAATAATTGTGGAACAGGTGATTTTATGAAGAATAATTATTTCTTAGTCAGGGATTTTATTTCCCCCTTAAAATTCACTTGAGTTAAAGGTTGGATTTTACTCTTTTTTTCCATCGTGGTCCTATATTATTCTGAAAAAAACTCAATTTATGAGAAGCTAAAGAACACATCTTAACCAGGGGGGCCAATAATTATGGAGGGCACTGTATATTTGTATGTTTGGGCCATTCTTGTGAACTTGTGATCTTACCATAGTGACGGTGCACTCAGACAGCTGACAAAGTCATAACTATTAGTGGTTAACTTGAGTATGTTCTACATAATGCGAGTTTACCAGTTGTGGCACATCACCAGTCAGTAAGTTCATCACAGCATGCAAATTGAGCAGACCAGGCTGGTTTAACGAGTTAAGGTAGTTATTACAGTGAGACGTCTATTTCTGTATTATAGTGTATGTGGATGATTATACCATTAAGCTAACCTGCAGAGAACAGGCAGGGTCAGTTAGCATCAAGACTTTTGTTCCAAAATCCATGATTCTGCATTTTCAGGAATCACCTTTTTAAGATATGTTGTACACTGCTAGCCTGTTTGATACAGACATGCTTATATTCTGACTCTACGAGCTAACAAAAACATCCAAATGCACTGTAAGTACTGACCAATGCTGATCTCTTTTATTCTGTTCAGTGTTTGATACTGTGGTTTTGTACTCACATGGGCTTCTCAGTGCCAGAACATGCAGTCTCTGCTGTAAAGAGTTAAGAAATTTGAATTTAGAGGGATCAGCGGTAACATGGTCAGAATATAATATGAATATGAATATAATGAATATAATAATGTGATGGAATAA
Source organism: Prochilodus magdalenae (assembly GCA_024036415.1). NCBI lineage: Eukaryota > Metazoa > Chordata > Actinopteri > Characiformes > Prochilodontidae > Prochilodus > Prochilodus magdalenae. The sequence goes on along the minus strand of JAMWET010005393.1, from coordinate 16,575 downwards.
TCTGGCAGTAAATAGATGAATATCATACGATACATTTATTTATTTGTTAACAAACAGAGAATCTGAGTAGGAAAAATTTACTCTCCCAAGCAGCATGCAAGTTTATGTTCAAAAAGAAAGTTTATGCTTTAACAGAATAGAGTCCACTGGTTCTGCTCTTCCCTGTATTCATCTTTTATTTTGGGGTGCTTTTAGTTCATCTGTGAATGTACAGGTAAGGCAAAAGACCTGCATTATATGCTTAAGTAGTTAATTAACTAACTAGCTGAAATTCCGCAGATGTATGTTTAACTCACTGGTTAGCATTTACTGCATGTGCTTCATGTCTCATCTGCTCATTTCTTATTATCTCTATCTCTATCATCTACGGCAGCATATTCCAAACTTTATTTAAATTGAAATGCAAATATAGCCACAAGCGGCAATCTCAGGGGGTCTAGCATCTCTCAGCCTGCACGGGCCACATGGCTAACATAGCCCTCATCCGTCAGTGGTCTTTTGACTCCATTTAGTGGTCAAAAAAAAAAAGATGAAGAAACATTCACAACGAATGCAGCTCTGTAGAGGCCCAATAAGACCTTTTCAAGACAAAATTTGCACTCATGCTTTAATCCTATGCCTGCTTGAAAATAACTCTCATGACTTTCTAGCACACAGTCTAGGTGAAATTCGAACTCTAAACTCAAAGACAGGTAATGGAGTCAGTACACCCTGGTCACAATTACTAAATCACAAGCTGGAACCATTTTGCACAACACAGTCAGCCTTTATCGTTAAATATTTAATTTCAGGCTTCTCAGATTGTTTCTAGATTAATCAAGATAGTGAAAACTGAATTACTAGCCATGGTTAACAAGAATGGTTCAGGCAGCTTTCATTTATGGTATTTGGCGCCATGTAATTCATATGTGTTTGGCAACATCTATTGGTCAAAAAAGGAAGTCTTTGAAAAAGGATATTTTAAAATCACTGAAAAATCTGCTGAAAAATCTGCTCTGTACGAGCCCATGAGACCTGTTCAAGCCAAAATTTGCAGTCATGCTCTGATTATCAGTCTATGCATATTTTAGACATTATCCCAAGTTTGATCACTATTGGACAATGCTTGATATAATTATAGACCGTTGTGTCAGAAAACCCATGATGCACTTACTGATTTATGTACTGCAGGGATAATGCAAAAAAAGTCAATGTTTTAAATATAATTATTTATTTTTAGATTCCAAATATTATTTCTAGACCAGAAACTAGTTGTTAATTGGCTAGATCAAATTTTATGATTTCTAACAGACCTGAACCCAATTTCAATGCCACACACCAAAAGTATTGGGACATAAACACATTTTTTTTAGAACAACACCACCTATTTGCAAATATATTAGGCTATTAGAGAATCACATCAGGTATACACCATTTAAGTTTTGTGACGACTGGCCAATGTTAAGCCAGTCAAAACCCTGCCCGACACTAATTGACTAATTACAGCCATATGAAGTTGTCCTTGATATATCCTTTCTAGAGCACCTCATAGGTACAGCAAAGGTGCATTTTATCTCAATAGGATGTGCAGCAGCTGAGAAACAATGCTTTGCCTGTTATAGCGCCCTCTAATGACTAACTGAAACCAAACTAGATGGGCTTCCCCAAATTTATGTATAATTTTGTGAAATGAACTCCACCCACATGGGCTTAATTGGCGTGTGACAGCCTGTTGACAAATATTCCAATATGTTATATGATTATTTAGCTTCAGACTCAGATGAACATTTTGACACCTATATTGATGGAAAACCTTGGACTAGTTCAATTTTATATATTTTCGCAAATATGATGCAGCAAAAGTGGACGGAGCTATAAAGTTGCAGTGGTGCATTTTGTTCAGAATTCTGCAGAAATTAAGACAAAGAAAGGATTTTGGCTGTATGTCTAATGGTTCATAGCGCCACCATCAGGTCAATCTGTGTCATTTTTCTTGTGTGGTGATATCTTTGTACAAAATTTCATCCTTCCAAGTTTGGTGTCTGGATGGCTTAAGATTAAAATTTGGGCAGAAGCAGAATAAGAAAAGTCTCAGCAGTAATAATAAGTTTCCAGCTCCTTTGGTACTTGGCCCACTAAATATTGTAGGTACAATTGCATTACCAACTGCGTATAATGGCAGTTAAAAGTCATGCAAAAGCTATATGTCCTAATGGTCTGATCAAATTTCCTCATAGTGGAGCTCCAGCTCTGGCAAAATGTAAACGCAATAGGATTCCTGTTTGCAAAATCTGTGATTAAAATGACTTAGGTTGAAATGCCACTAGCAGCCTTAATGTGCCAGTACCACCACTTCCTCTTAAAACAAGTGCCACACAAAAACGCCCCACCCACAAGATTTGACTGACAGGAGGCCTCGCTGATAGCAAACAGGATTGCAATTGCATTTTCAGTTTGGCAGAGCTGGAATGTGACCAGGAGGGAATTTAATCACCATCACTAGTCAGGGATAGATTTTTCTTTTTGAGCATGTCCTATTTATTATGACAATGATCATGAAATTCCATTAGCATATCAAACATAAATGTCATTGGCTCTGTCTTAGTTGTGTACTACACACTAACACTACACAACATATGCTCTGTTATTGTAGCTTTTCTGCATTGCAGCCCTGTGCTAAATCTGTCTGTCTGTTCAGTAAACATGTTTAAAATTTCTTGTTAAAAGCTTTCACGACTCCTGCTGTGTGAGATGGTTAGGGATGGATTTAATGAGTGATTCAAACAGCCAATCAGAGAGCTAGAACCGTGGAAAAGAAAGGTGAAGGGAGCTGCACTTTGACAGACCATAGAGGAGTTGCATGTAAATATAGACTAATGATATCATGACTATAATGTTGGACCCAGACATCCACAGCTGCTATAGTGAAACTGCTATTTAGCTGAGATTGTAAGCATGCAGGACATCCGTGCTGTTTTCTGAATGTGTGTATTTCACGGCATGTAGTTTATGAAGTTGTAGGGTTGGTATTCATAGCCTAGTTTCTAAAAGTACTGCAGCTGCCAAAGAAGGTTTGATGCTTTGATTGAGAGGTATGAGAAAGACTGTATGTGATAAAGCGCGTCCCTTGACCGGACAGTATGTCGTAGCTGGGGGCGCCCTTTATGGGTAGTGTCGGGCAAGTAGCTGTGAGGCCTGGAAAAAGTGCGGTTTGCACAAGAGTCCTTTTCCCTTCACCCTTACTTACATACCAACGAAGATCATTTACATATTTACAATATTTACAAGCACGCGCACACATTCAGAGGAACATAAACAAAAACAATATTCTCTACTAGCTTGAGGCTTTAGATCTGACGACTGCAAAGTCATATGGATCTTGGTCTGCTGTCTGTCTGTCGTGACAAGAACCCTCTCTCTCCCCGCCAGTAACCCCAATAACACCACAAATAAACAGGTTGCCCCTCCCCTGGGCTAAACCATTAGTGGCTTGAGGTGATACTGGAGTTCATGACTTTAGTCTGCTCTGTCCCACCTGCTCTGTTCCCCCCTTCTCTTCTACAGAGGTTGGACTCACCCAGGTAGGTAAAACTATGATGAACCCTACACTTGCCTTCTGACCATTATCTTACACAGTAGAGGAGTTTACAGGTAAGTCTACATGATCTTTAGGTATTCTGTGATGTGTGCAATGACTCACATCATCACACTGTACCTGGAGTGTTCACACTTTTCTGGGAATCCTGACTGCTTAAAGTTGTAGTCACATCTGTTGAAAATATAAGAAGAGAAGAAACAAAATGATGATAGTGGTACAACATTGTAGCTTGATGGTATGAGCAGGTATGAGCAGTATTTCTGATACATGTGATCTTACCTGAAGGTCTTTCAGTGACAGTGAGGTGAACAGTGACAGCCACATCCTCTGCACTGAACCAGTACCACCCAGCATCACTCTTCTGCAGTCCCCTCATCTTCACACTGACGGATCCCTTCCCATCATCACTGATCTGCACTGCTGAATTCTGGGATGTGACAGTCCTCCCCACTGTGTAGCAGCTCCAGTCTTTAAATCTGCACCACTGCCTCTGTTTATTCTTATATCCAGCACTGTAGAAACACTGGACACTGACACTGCCCCCTTCCTGACCACTCACTCTACTGTTTATCACCGACACAGCAGGATCTGAACACAGAGGAAGAGAATGAGTGGTATAAACACGTCCTTCATCATAAATGACTTCATACATGACTGAACTTACAGTAAAATTACTCTACTTCTACACAGAGAGAGGCTCCTTACCTGCACTGACCATTACATATAAATAATCTCGGTCATCCGGGACAGAATGGCCACCAATTTCCACAGCACACCAGTAAGATCCAGAGTCAGAGTCCTGGAGGCTGTTCAGTTCCAGAGTAAACATGTTCTGGGTCGGATGATCAGTGACTGATGTTCTTCCTCTTGTGTTTGTATAGGCCACTATTTGACAGGAGGACCAGTAATATCCCTTACACCAGTATTTACGGTTTGTTTTGTATTTATGGTCATAAAAACATGGAACACTGAGAGATCCTCCACGCTTCACAGCTAAATTCCTCAGTGTCTCTTCACTCTCAGTATCTGCAGAAAGAAAGGTAAATAGTACAGCATTACTGTAGAAGTACCCCAGAAGCAGTATAAACTTCATGGCAGAGCAAAGATGTTTCTGTGAAGGACTTTGTAAACAGCACAGAGCTCCTTTGTGTGAATGAACGGATCAAGTTGTGCTTGTGTTTTGTTAAGCTTTATACATACATGAAATTGACTGAATGGGCTGCTAGCAGCTAATACTGCTTACAAATTAACGCCACACAATGCAAGTTTGCATGATTTGAAAACCTCTATGGTGGAAATTGCATGCTACAACATTAACAACAACAATAAGAACATTTAAAGGGGCAAACCGGAACAACCAACCACAATAAGCTTACACAAAAATTGAATGATCACTGCAATACACCTTTTCCAGAAAACATACTTCTCTAAGCAATTTTATTATAAAAGTTGTTTATGTGATAGCAGTTGTTTCCACACATGAGTTTCAACAGGTGAGAATCATATTTTCTCATGAAAGAATTCAGAATGGGTTTATAAAATGCCCACCAGGAGATCATTTGAGCAAGTAGAACATTGTATTGCTTTATTTAAACTCTTCCATTTATGATTAACCCTTTCATTACACTGAAATAAGCATGTGTAAAAAGTAAAGTGGTGAAAATGGAGCATTATGCACAAGATAATAAAACTGTATTTAAAGCAGTGAAAGCAAGGAATACTGATTCTTACCTGGGATACAGAGGAGTAACACAAAGAGAATGAAAGAACTCATGAATGAGTGCATGTTTCGGTAAGGCAAATACTCGTCCTATTTCTGAGAGAAACAGCTCGACAGTACTGCTCTTCCTGTTTTGTGCTTTCCTTTTTTTTGCTCTGTTGGCTTTTAAACAGTCTAAAAATAGCGGCGGCCTCACAGTTTGAAGGCGTCATATGCATATATGTATTTTCATATATGTATGAGGCTAAATGACATGCAGTATTTCACATACGCCTAAGAAATAAGCTTCTCATATTGAAAAGTATATCCTTCCTTAGAGCAACTGTTGCTGCTGAGGCTGACTGACCATCCAAAGGCTCCGTCATTTGTGTAGCACAAGAATACACTTCATGTTATTCATGCTTTCTGATTTTTGAGCTGTTTTACCCTTATGTTAATAATGCATGCTTATTATTATGTGGTTACTACCATTTTGTATTGACTGTTTGTTATATGAAAAATGCCGTCCTGCTCTCGTATTCACTGGATAGGTTTACAGCTGACTCTGGCACATAACATTCAAATTTAGTCCCGCGCCCTGAGAGTCACATGAGGATGCAGAGCTTTAGTGTAAAGCAATGCTTATTTAAATAGATTTTATTCTAAGTATTGTGGGTATTTATGTGTCTATTCTCCATGATGTTTAACACAATGTAAAGAGCAGCTGTGTTGATGAAAAATAAATACTGAAAAATGGAGATTTTATTTTGACAGTGATGATGTTGGGGTTCCAGCAGACTTGGCTCAAGCAGGGAGTGCCCAGCTGTTGCTGTTGCTCCTAAGCTCACTCAAAGAGGGTGGCTTCATAGGGACACCACAAAACAAACATGACCTAGAGGTTTATTTACACAGATAAAGTTTTAAAAGGAAAATCTTGTTAAAAGGTTTGTAAGAAGTGGAAGGCAAGTAATACTGTATGGACTTGCATTTACATTTACATTTTAGCTACAGCTAGTACAAGATGTTTAGAGGATAAAGCTCGCCTTGAGCTTAGATGCTGCCTGAACAAGGGCCAGTGCTGAAACCTAGAAAGAAGAATAGAGAGTTAAATACTACATAAGTGCACTAACTAGAAATCCCAAGCCATTGCTCACAGGCCCTATACAGAAAGCCTCGTCAGCCTTTCACATGTGCATATTACTGGTTTTAATTTCTCTCACCACTTACAAGTTATATGTGTCAAGTTGTTTTTTTGAGCTAGGACTAACCACATGAATACTTAACCGACACCAGACCATCTGGGTGTGTGACCTGTTCATCTTGGAGCTGACCATGATGTGTTCACATACAGATTCGTCAATCGCCTCCACCAAGACAGAAGCAGGACTCGACAGTAAACATGACCCGCTGCCGTGTCACTTCATGACACTGCAGCCTTAAGCAATGATGATGTGGTGATAAGGGCGGTCTTCGTAACAGTCTGCGTGCATGTAGTCCTGTGTCATGCAACCGTCTGGCAGGACGACTTAATGAGAGCATCACTGCTCACTGAATGTCCACTTTCATGCCTGCTGATTCACCCATTAAATGTTAGCTTCCAATACCAGGTGCTAACTTGTAGGGAGCATAAACATGATATTCTCACCCCATTCTGGGTAAATTAACTAGTATCTGTATGAAACATGGGCGTGGTAGTGGGGGGGAAAATGGACCTGACTACCCAGGGCCCGAGCAGGGAGAGGGGCCCATTTTTTTTGCTCACGTTCCTCGTGTACTGGCATGGATAGGGGCCCACTGACATTGAGAGTGTACAGGGCCCAGAATTTGCTGCTATGCCCATGGTATGAAACACTGCTGTCTGTTAATACAGTACCTGTTCAGCTAGAATAAGGTCCCTAGCTTGTGCCTCAGTCTTTACCTGAGACACTTGCATTTTGGCCTTAATAAAAATCCTTAATAAAAGAGGATCCAGTGACTTTCAGGGAAAATGTACACAGTAAAAGTATCAGGTGTGCAATGTTTCTGTTTATTGCAGTTCATGACAGCATACATTATCAAATTGCTTATTAATGGGTGATGCAGATTACAAAATGGGATCATTATATGCATGCTCTCAACACCATCCATCGCTTTTGAGTATGAATAAAGCTTATTTTTTGATCTGCATTTTAACAATACATATTATAACTGGCATAAAGCATACAACAAAATACAAAAGCTACAGAATGTTCCAGCTTTGTAGGCTCTTCAGCTCACAGGATCACAGCATTTGTGGAATTATTCAGGTCTGTGCAACACAGAACTGCACTAGCTCTCTGAAACATAAAACAGAGCAGGGAGGCTTGTTTCTTAATATTATATTGTAAAAAAAAGTCAGAAAAGGTAAATATTGTATTATTGCATTTTACATAATTAACAGCACAAGCCTGTTTAGTACAGACATGGCTATATTTAAAAACATTCATATGGACTATAAGTACTGACCAATGCTGATCTCTTATTCTATTCAGTGTTTGATACTGTGGTTTTGTACTCACATGGGCTTCTCGGTGCCAGAACATGCAGTCTCTGCTGTAAAGAGTTAAGAAATTTGAACTTAGAGGGATCAGTTACAGCTGTAACATGGTCAGAATATAAATGAATATACTAACTCCTAATTAAGCAGCAGAGTGCAGTTGCAGAGGTAGACCAGTGTGAAGGAATAATCTGGTAGCAAATGAATATCATATGGTACATTTGTTTATTACTGGTATTACGCTGAATAGAGAATCTGACCAGGAAATATTTGCTGTTCGTCTTTGGAGAATGCACCTAAGCAGCTGTCAGGACAAAAGACTCCAAACCGACATGAGCAAAGTTAAAGGGCTCAAGAGTTTTTTAATACAACCAGAGAATCCAACCAGGTAGCAATACACAAAACAGTATCAGGCAAAACCGTAGTCAGGGATAGGCAGAGGTCAGAACCAGAGTAGACAAGCAGCGGAGGTAACCAAGTTAGAAGGTTGAGACGAGAGAAATGGTCAAAGAGCGAAAAGTGTAGACCCAGCCAGAAAACAGCGAACTATAACAGTAAAGGGAAAAGGCAAAAAGGAGTAGTTAAAGCACAAAAGAGGTCGAAACTGAGATGAGAATAAACAGAGTGAACACTCAGGATTGCAAACTGGGTTTGGCAAAACTTCGCAAAAGAACTCTTGGGAGAATGGGGTTTAAAAGTCGGTACAAATTGACAGCAGCTGTCTAATAACCAGGTGAAAATGAGCGAATCAGATTAGACGGTCGCGAGCACGTGGAAATTATGGACTCTATTGCCCCACAATGCAATAGAAAACAAACAAACCCAAATCCGCTGTCAAAGCAGCCTGTTTAAAGTAAATATATTCTGGTAAATCATGTGCTTATTTTTTTGTTTTGTTTTGTATATGTATTTGGCTTCAGAGTCCAGCTTTGTACAAGCTGGAAAAATGTTTCAAGTTTAAAGGTAGGTTAAGTCAAGGTCGTACACTGTGCATGTGCATCTCCTCTACTCCTCCACTGCCTGGCAGTGTAAGCTTTTTAACATCAATAATAAAATATTCTATTGTTGTAGCTATCCACATTGCGGCCCCGCGCTAAATCTGCGCTGTCTGTTCAGTAAACGTGTTTGAAATTTCCTCTTAAAAGCTTTCACGAGTGCTGCTTCTAACACTGCTGTGTTAGAAGGTCAGAGGTGGACTTAACAAGTGATTTAAACAGCCAATCAGGGAGCTAGAATAGTGGAGAAGTGGGTGAAAGGTTAAGAGAGGTGCACGGTGCTTGAACTTAGAGGAGATATATATAAATACAGACTGAATACATCATGTTTATAATGTTGGATCCAGACATCCACGGCTGTATTTCTCTAGCTTTCACTACGTGGGCCGTATTAATTAAAAGCCCAAGCACAAAAAAGAAAAAGTAGAAAACCTGAAGTACAAACACACCTACACTGATCTGGATATTGTGAAATATCTATATGTTAGAATAGAAGAAACAGATTGATGAAAGTGGTACAGCGTTGTAGCTTGATGGTCAGCAGGTATGAACAGTATTCCTGACACAGTGATCTTACCTGGTCTTTCAGTGACAGTGAGGTGAACAGTGACGGGCTCACATCGTCCTGCCACTGAAACCAGTACCACCCAGTATCACTCTTTCTGCAGACCAGTCATCTCTCACACTGACGGACTTCCTTCGTCATCATCACTGATCTGCACTGCTGAATTCTGGATGTATTAGTCCTCCCCACTGTGTAGCAGCTCCAGTCTTTAAATCTGCACCACTGCTTCTGTTTATTCTTATATCCAGCACTGTAGAGACACTGGACACTGACACTGCCCCCTTCCTGACCACACACGCTGCTGTTTATCGCTGACACAGCAGGATCTAAACACAGAGGAAGAGAATGAGTCGTATAAACATGTTTTCTATCGCAAATAGTGCCTTACAATACTGAACTCACAGTGAACTGGTTCTGCTTTCACATAAAGAAGCTCCATACCTGCACTGACCATCAGGTACAAAAAATCCCTGTTATCCAGCACAGACTGGTCACCCATTTCCAACAGCAAACCAGTTAAATGATCCAGAGTCAGAGTCTTGAGGGTTGTTTCAGTTCCACAGTAAAACTATTCAGGGCTTGGATGATCGATGACCGATGTGGCTTCCTGTTGTGTTTGGTATAGATCATCATTTGACAGGAGAAGCCAGTGCTTCTCCTTACACCCAGTATTTACGGTTTGTTTTGTATTCATAATCATAAAAACAGGGAACACTGAGAGACCCTTCCGCGTTTTGCAGCTAACTTCTTCACTGTCTTTACAAGACGCTCAGAATCTGCAAGAAAAGAAGGGCAAGACCTCAGAAACAGTATGAACATCAAGGCAGAGCATGTTTATGTGAAAAAACTTTAAAAACAGCACAAATGGGAAAATTTGCAATTTGTTAGGCTTTCTATATACAGGGGTTGGACAATGAAAGGGAAACACCTGTCATTTTAGTGTGGGAGGTGTCTCATGGCTAATTGGACCAGCCTGGGGCCAATCTTCATTAATTGCACATTGCACCAGTAAGAGCAGAGTGTGAAGTTAGCAGGTAAGAGCACAGTTCTGCTCAAAATACGCTGCAATGCACACAGCATTATGGGTGACATACCAGAGTTATGCAAAAAGGAGGACAAATTGTTGGGTGCACGTCTTGCTGGCGCATCTGTGACCAAGACAGCAAGTCTTTGTGATGTATCAAGAGCCACGGCATCCAGGGTAATGTCACGCATACCACCAAGAAAGGACGAACCTCCACCAGCATCAATCACGTAGTGACCTGGCCACTATCCTGCAAGAAGAAGACGCTTAAAATCCCTCTGACCACCTGTGCAGGACCTGTAATATGTCATTCCAAAGACGAACTCGGACGCTGTATTGGCCTCAAAAGGGAGGCCCTACACCACATACTAATAAATGATTGTGGTCTAAAACCAGTGTTTCAGTTTCATTGTCCAACCCCTGTGTGTTCCACCCACATGGATGGAATTGTCTGGGCTACTAGCTGCTAATATTGCAGATCCAAATTAAATGTAGATTTCAGAGATTTGGCAGGGCCTCTCTGTTTTGAAATGTGTCCATACACAACAAGCATTTGCTAACATTAGTCATGCTTCGGATTCTCTTCTGCAATGAATCTGATGATTGCTTATTGGGCTGTGAAAGTCTTCAGAGAGAACGCAAACTTGGTGAAGGTTGTGTTTTTGAGAATGGAACACAACAATCTACTGCCCACCAACATATCTTCATCAGTGTTGGAATGTTGTATTTTGAGACCTGAAACATTGGGTGCCAGATCTTCTCAGTTTGAGCATAGACTTTAGTATCTAAAGGCCGTGAAATCATGTTCAAAACCTCTGCCAAATCTTTCTTTTAACTTTACATGTTGATGATATCAACTAACAGCAGTGCGCACGATTAACCACACCCACCATATTCACCATGTTCTTTCTAGCTCATATATCAATAACGCTGCTTCCTTTAAATGTAACTAGTCTTAACCTAGTGCAGCATTAAATAACATCCAGTAGAATAACTCATTCCACCAGTAAAAACACAATAGTTGTATCTAACCAGACAACAATATTAAATAAGACAACAAAACGTACTTATAACACTAAAACCACTTAAATATAAATTTACATAAAACTTATAATGTTTTATATTAATAAGAACTGTAGCATCCTGCAGCTGTAACCATTTCCAAAAAGAGCTTTAAAAATCCTACTACAAGAAATGATTTCACCAAGTACAAGTTTCATACATTTCTGAGATACTCCCCCTTTATTATTAACCCTCTACTATAATTAATTACATCCTCCGGTCACCTTGCAATATTAAAATGTTCAGCCAATAAATGTGTTAATAACAAGTGTATTATAAGACAGTGTACCATGTTGTAAAATTTTACACAGTGAATGATGCAGAATTTGATCGTACCTGATACACAGAGGAGCCAACACAAGAGAAGTAAAAGAACTCATTTTAGAAATTAAAGAAGTCCAAAAGAGATTGCTTTTGTAGGACACTCCAGTGACAACATCTTCCTGCCACTGAGTGAAGGGCAACTCGGACTACAGCACCCTTACTGTTTTGTAATTGTGTTTTTATTCTCTCTCATTTGATGATTATTGACTGTTGAGCAATACAGGTGCAGCTGCATGAAATCAAACCATTCATATCCTCAAGATTTAATAATAGATAGATTTATAGAACTTATTTATAAAATGTCCCTGAAAGTTTGCAGAGAGCATCATGGATGATCGAGAAAGACGATCGGGAGATTATCATGTTGGTCAGATGAAACCAAAATAAGAAACTTTTGGTAAAACTCGTCGTGGTTTGGAGGTAGAAGAAATGCTGTATTTTGCATTCCCAAGACCACATAACTACTGTGAATGGCTTGGGGTGTGGAAACATCACGCTTTGGGGCTGTTTTCCCCTGCAAAAAAAAAAAGGGGACAGGGGACGACTGATCCATGTTAACCTGAGTCTTTATACGCAATGAGCCTGCTTCCCATCAGTGGGAGCTATTGAAGACTACTAGAACGTGGCTGGGGTCTTCCAGCATGCGACAATGATCCCAAAAACCGACCGCTCGGCTCAGTGCAACGAAGGAGTGGCTCCGTAAAAAAGCATTTTTCAAGTTCCCTGGAGTGGCCTAGCCCAGTCTCCAGACCTCAACCCCATAGAAAATTGGTGGAGGGAGTTGAAAGTCTGTGTTGCCTAGCGACAGCCCCAAAACATCACTGCTCTAGAGGAGATCTGCATGGAGGAATGGCCAAAATACCAGCTACAGTGTGTGCAAAACCAACAGTATTAAGTTGAACTTGTTGTAGCAGGGTGGGTTTGTATTTGCCCTCCCTAAATGGTTCTCGCACAGAGAAATCGTGTGTGGGTACTTTAAATTGCTGGGCGGTCCCGCGCGATGCAGTATCTAGGCAGGGGACGGCCACCTGTAGGTCCACTACCTGTCGTCCCCCGCCTCTCCGGGGCATCAGACCTTCGTGCTAGCAGCGGTAGCGTGGCGGTGTTTGGTGCGACAGCATTGGCGTGGTGCCTGTTGTGAATCTTCAAGGCTTATAAGGTATCTATGGCTACGATGTTATATTGCGAGGTCGAAGTGTGGTTTTAATTAAACCATGCTAGTACCCTAGCTTGGGTACCTTGCGCTATTGCCGGCCCAGCGTTGCCGTTTCTCCCCGCGTTTCTTTCAGAGCAGTTTCACGTTGCATGAAGGTATGTGTGCTTCTTTTTGTACACAACTTGGCTGTGCAACAGTGACCTTAACTAACCTTTCCTCTGGGATGGGGAGTCATTGGTGCTAGCAGCCATCTTGCACAGTTGTGTTGTTGAGCCATCACCTGGTCACTCACCGCGGCGGGAAACTGCGGGCTGGACGCGGGTAAGTATGTGGGCGGCATGTGGTGGGGTTGGTGTCTTTTCGGTGTGTGTGGGGTGTGCGTGTTTTGCCAAATTGACCAAACACTTATTTTCTGCCACAATTTACAAATAAATTCTTTAAAAATCTTACAATGTGATTTCCTGGATTTTGTTTCTCATAGCTGAAGTGTACCTATGATGAAATTTACAGACCTCTCTCATCTTTAAGTAGGAGAACTTATAGATACTTTTTTGCCCCACTGTATCTGACTGACTACAGAGGGACCTCAAGTGCAAAACATACCAGGTCTTGCATCATGTTGCTAAAATGTTTTGCCCATAAACCAGACATGAAATGAGTTTGCGTATAACCATCAGGTACTGCTTATTAAAAAGTGGCTGGTTAGCCTCACTGATAAACGCCCAGCAGTGTAACACTGAAAAAGAGAGCAGAGTAGGATCCAACAATGAGTAGACTTTATTTCCAACAGGGACAAATTTAAGTAAGCCCAGAGCAACAAGGGGGGGGGAAAACAAACTCCTGGATTCCAAACCAGAGAAACTCCCAAAACACAAACACTGGTCGCAAGACTCAATTTAAAAATACACTAACCTAACTAACAAGGCTTAAGAGATTATCTAAACACACAAGCTACATGTGTATATATACAAGAACTAGCAAGAAGAATCTATAAAGAAAGTAGGTGCATGGATGAGGTTTGGGTGGTGCACTGATTCTTTAAAATAGGATAACTCCAAATCCAGGATTGGTAGCATCCACCTCAGCTACAAAAGGAAGAGTCAGATCTGGATGCTACAGATTGGGAGCTGAGACTGACTCTTTAATGATTCACATGCAGTGGAAGCAGCCTGGTTCCTTTAAAGGACTTTACTTCTACCTTTCAACAAATAAGAGATGCGTGCAAAGAGTGAAACTGAATCCTCTCACAAACCTACGACAAAACTCAGAAACCTCTACAATCTCTGGCTGATAGTGATTTGAGCCACTGTAATATGGCTGACACATTAGCTTCATCCATATGTACTCCATCATTAGTGATAACCTAAAAGATCTAACGTGTCTCTGATGACTATCAATATGTGCCTGAGGATTACTGAGGAGGCATTAACCAACCCGTACAGCATTACAGAGTAGTCGTAATGCCCCCTAGTGGTCATGATGCTTTTTTCCACTCATTTCTTTCCCTGGTCTGAATTCAATTATAAGGGCTTCATTCCACAAGTCAAAATTTCCACAGAAGTAACCAATCACAGTTTTCTAGGGGATGCTTAGGAACCCAAAGAAGGTTTGGTACTAATACTAACAGTAATTCCATTTAATGGTTTTAATCTAGCAAGTACTAAGCAACTCATATTAGTGAAGGTTGTGCGGTATGCGCCATGGTATCAGGTACGGGTATATGGTTTTGGTGTTGTTGGTAGGTCTATGGAACTTGAGTAAATGAACATTGTGTTAGACTACTCACTAATATAGTGTAGAGTCGAGGCTAGCAGACTCAACACGCGTTTCCCCCATAACGGGTTGTAGAGACGATGGCTAGCAGACTCACCACCATTTCCCCAATACTGTGTAGAGACGAGGCTAGCAGATCACCACTGTTTCCCCAAAACTGGTGGAGGAAAGAGCTAGCAGACTCTCAGCCATTTCCCCAAACAGAGGAGGGACGAGGCTAGGGCTGTTTTATATGGGAGACAGATGAACTGAGAAGCTTCTACTTAAAATCTTTCTGAAAAAATAAGGGGGTTTTTGATGCCCATTTATAGTAATGAATTTTATTTATGTCACAGGAGAGGTCAAAAGGCGTTCCGCTAGCATTTAAAGCAGCAGAAGTTAAAAAAGAACAGGAAGGTCTCTGACTTTACCTGTGAAGTTGCTTCACCCCAGTAGCAGGAAGAGTATTTGTCAGGGGGCCTCTTAAAGAAACATGTTCTTTTACTCACTCCTGGTTCTTTAATTCTCTTTGTGTTGTCTCTTTGTCTCAGGTAAGATCAATTTGCTCACCCCTCACTTTTAAATATGCTTGATTAACCCTAGGTGTTTCAGTAAACAAGAGTGGATCTGGTCAATGGACATCATTTAATGTTTTTAAGTAGGAGTGAATATTAAGCACTATAATGTGATAATCATTAATAATAATAAAACAATAACAACAATAAATGTTTATAAAAGCAGCTTTTATACCATGCAGCCAATGTGTTTACAGCAGTTGACATCAGTTAAGGGGGATAACAGATACCACGCTACATACTACAAACACCACACATATAGAATATATGTATATATACACACATACACAGGTACGCTTACACAAACACTAATACAAAAACCATACACACACACACACACACACACCACTTAAATTATCATGTTACGTCGTTTTAATAATGCTGAGTTGAAGAATACATTTTTATAGCTGGAAATTGAGTTCCACGTTTAGAAGCATTAAAACTGAAAGAGGTCTCTCATGTTTTCCTGTATATTATAGAAGGTAGAGCAGAAGGCCAGCATCTGTGGGGCATATAAGACTCATGAGTAGAAAAAACAGAGAGACATCTTGAGTAAGCAGGTGCGAGATCATATGCCAGAGCGTTATAGGCAGCTGCAAGAAATTAAAGTTAGATAAGGTGGACAGTGCAGTTTTTTCAAGAAATAGCGGGATAAAGCTCCTTTTTAGTTTTTATAGGATAGAGCTGCTGCGTTCTATAGGAAATGAGCGGATAGCCGGCTTTCTTAGGAAAACCCAGTAAAAGGCCTTTACAGGTAATCAATTCTGATTGTACAAAAACACATAAGAACAATTTTGGTTTTTAAAAAAGGCCAAATTGAGCAACCCTAGCGAAAAAAAGATAGTTTAGTGAATGCATCAGCAGCTGAAAAATGAGTGCAAATTCTAAGACCACGCCAGTTATACATCAGGTGACCATATTATTAATAAACGAGTATATAAAAACATTTCTCTATTTTTATTCTTACATTTATTTCTTTCATTATTAATATAAATATTTACAACATCTACTCAATTAATATCCTAATCAATTATCTATATATAAACTCTCATATCATTAAATCATTTTCACACAACATTTAACAACCCCAAAATAATAAATTCAAATCCCAAAATTACCTTTTCCCACCCCACTTCCCCTTTACCAATCTCCTTCTCGTAAACTCAATATTTTAATCTTATCCCACTCTCCTCTTCATACTCACTCCTCAAAAATTTACCAAACTTATATTCTCTCCCCTCTTTCTAATCATCTCCACCTCTCCCTCTTTCCCCCTCTCTTCCTCTTATCCCACCCTTTACCTCCCCCCTCCCATTCTTCCCCTCCCTCCC
>JAMWET010005392.1:0-16030 GCA_024036415.1 Prochilodus magdalenae | reverse complement strand
TGGGTGTGGGTGTGTGTGTGTATGGGTGTGTGTGTGTGTATGTGTGTGTGTGTCTGTGTATGTGTGTGTGTATGGGTGTCGGTGTGTGGGTTTGTGTATGTGTGTGTGTGTGTGTGTATGTGTGTGTATTTGTGTGTGTATGTGTGTGTGTGTGTCTGTGTGTGTGTGTGTATGTGGGTGTGTGGGTGTTTGTCTGTGTATGTGTGTTTGGGTGTGTGTCTGTGTGTGTATGTGTGTATGTGTTTGTATGTATGTGTGTGTGTGGGTGTGTGTCTGTGTGTGTGTATGTGTGTGTCTGTGTGTTTTTGTATGTGTGTGTGTGTATGGGTGTATGTGTGTATGTGCCTGTTGTGGTATGTGGTGTGTTGTGTATGTGTGTGTTGTGTGTGTGTGTTGTGTGTATGGGTTGTATTTGTGTTATGGTGTTTGTCGTGTTTGTTGTGTTGTGTGTGGTTTTGTATTTTTGTTGTTTTGTGTGTGTGTGGTGTGTATGTGTATGTGTGGGTGGTGTGTTGGTGTATTAGTGTGTGTGTGTTTGTGTGAATTGGTGGTGTGGTTTGTGTTTGTTTAATGTGTCTTTGTATGTGTTTGTATTTTGTGAATGTTTGTGTGGTATTTTTTGTGGGTGTGTGTATGGGTGTGTGTGTGTGTTTGTGTGTGTGTATGGGTGTGTGTGTGTGTGTGTGTGTGTATGGGTGTATGGGTGTATGTGTGTATGTGTGTGTGTGTGTGTGTGTCTACGTGTCTATGGGCGTGTGTATGTGTGTGTCCGTGTGCATGTGTGTGTGTGTGTATGTGTGTGTGAATGGGTGTGTATGTGTGTGTGAATGGGTGTGGGTGTGTGTGTGTATGTGTCTATGTATGTGTGTGTGTGTGTGTGTGTGTGTGTGTATGTGTCTGTGTATGTGTGTGTATGTGTTTGTGAATGGGTGTGGGTGTGTGGGTGTGTGGGTGTGTGTATGTGTGTATGTGTCTGTGTATGTGTGTGTGTTTGTATGTGTGTGTGTGTATGTGTGTCTGTGTATGTGTATGTGTGTGTGTGTGTATGTGTATGTGTTTGTGTGTGTGTGTGTATGTGTGTGTGAATGGGTGTGGGTGTGTGTGTATGTGTCTGTGTATGTGTGTGTGTGTGTGTGTGTGTATGTGTGTGTGTGTGTGTGTGTATATACGTGTATGTGTCTTCCACTGTGTATGCAGCACATAAAAAACAAACTCCTCATCTGCTTCATAAATTCTGCTTAATTGCAGGTCTACAACATCAGGCGGCATAACATTCTCTACAGTGTCCCCAGAGCCTGTCACATCTGTCACCTGCTCTCTCTACAGCCTTGTCCAGCTCTCGTAGAGTAACTGCCCGTCTCCTGAAATCTCCACCATACTCTTAAGACTGTGCTGGGAGACAGCAAACCTTGTGGCAATGGCACATATTGATGTGCCATCCTTCAGTAGTTGGACTACCTGTGCAACCTCTGTAGGGTCCAGGTACCGCACCATGGTACTAGTAGTGACGCTGACCCAAGTCAACTGCAGAACTAGTGAAGAAAAGAATCAGTGGGAAAAGATGAGGGGGGACAAAATGTCAATGACCTCGTCCTTTTAATCCATTCCTGTTTTGGGGGTTGTCTCCGTGTTGCTCCTCTACTGCACCTGTTGTTAATTTCATTAACACCAAAGCAGCTGAAACTGATTAACAGCCCTCCCTACTACTTAACTGACCAGATCAATATCCCTGAAGTTGAAATGAGTTGATGCTGTACTCTGATTAAAAAGTGTTCCCTTTATTTTTTTGAGCAGTATATATATATGTGTGAGTGTGTGAGTGTGTGTGTGTGTGTGTGTGTGTGTGTATGTGTGTATGTATGTATGTATGTATGTATGAGATATATATGTATTGCACAAATTGTTGCACCCAGAAGGAATCATCCGACAGCAATGAAACTCTCTGGACACGTTTGACACTCTGCACATTGTGACATAAGCAAGGACAGGCTTTATCACTATATCTGACAGACCCAATAGGCACGACTGTGGACATTCAGCGAGCAGTGATGTCCTCCAAGAGTCTTCCTGTTAATGCAGCACCATAGGCAGACGGCTGCACCACGCAGGACTACATCCACACAGACCGCTATGACAACTGCCCCTGACACCATGTCATCAAAGACTGCAGTGGTGTCGTACCAGACTGCCATGGAGTGACTCAGAATGGCAGCGGGTCATCTTCAGTGACGAGTCCCGCTTTAGTCTTGGTGGAGACGACCAACGAATCCGTGTGTGGAGGCACCGTGGTCAGCACCGAGATGAACGGTTTGTTGTCACATGTCCAGAAGGCCTGGTGTCCCTCCACCTCCACCCCTACTGCACCATCTGCAGGAACTGTGTGAGGATATTCAAGATGCATGGGATGGATTATCACAGGACACCATTAGGAACCTCTACAGCTCCATACCGAGACGTCTGGCATGTTGGGTTATTTATGTTATCATTTATTTATTGATGTATCATCTTTTATTGATCCTGGTAACCTTTATCTTCCCTACCAACATAACTGTAATCCCACACTTCCTTCTGGGTGCAGCTGTTCTTTTGATGATAAGTGTATATATACTCTCTCTATATATGTGTGTATATGAGCTTTAGTTGTAGTTAGTAAGACCAGCACTGGCCCCCTGTTCGGGCAGTGTCTGAGCTCGTGGTGAGTTTTAGGCTCTAAACTTCCTACTAACTGGAATATTATCCAACAGATCACTAAGCACGGTTGTAAGTCGCTCTGGATAAGAGCGTCTGCTAAATGCCTTAAATGTAAATGTAAATGTAAGACGAGACTGGGTCTGATTCCCGGCTGAAGGATCCAGAGTCTTTTCTGGTTGGAGTTTGCATGTTCTCACTGTGTCTGTATAGGTTTCCCCTGGATGATCCAGTTTCCTCAAACAGTCTGAACAAATAAGCTGAGATTTTAACTGCTTTCATATCAGCTTAAAATGAAACATGAGCCCTGTGTTCAATTCTAATGAGTTAATTTACATAAACTACAACTACAGTTTGGTTAATTTTGTGCTTGCTGGTCTAAGAGTTGTAGTACATCATGTGAGATGTACCTAATAAAACTGTTTTGCAAATTTCCAATCAATCATGCAAATGTTGGTAAAATTATTTAATGAATCCTGTTATGAAAATGTATCATGTTCATTTTTTGACACATTCTCACCATCTTAAAACTTAAAATGTCTTCTAAAAGACAAACTGTGGCTCAGTAATAAAGTGTGAAATGCTTTTTCCCTGCTGAGCATCTTTACAATGTTTCTGAATACAGACATCCGAACATACGAATATCAAACCAACTTTACCACACACACACACACACACACACACACACACATCTCTTTAATGACTTCACAAATTTGATCTCTGAAGTTTAGTTTGTTCTTATAACTTTAAAGAATTAACATGGGACAGCATAGTAACTCAGGGACAGGTTTAACATGGGACAACAAGCTAAAAACATCACCAGCTTTTTGCTTGAATTCTCCAGTTCCACCTTAAATGTTGCAGTCTGTGGGCTGAGTTACTATGCTGTTGTAACGTGGAGGTTGAGGCAGGATGCAAATGCACAGTGGTTTTATTTAAGTTTGTCCAGAAGACAGGAGTCAAAATACAGGTAGGAATTAACACAGACATGTCCATAAAGGGGGTGAAGACAACCAGGAACAAAACAAGGGTCAGACTCAAACACAACAAAACACAGGAAACAAGAATCAAAAGGAAACACATCTTAGACTCATGAGGGGAAAAACAGAGACTTCACAAACAGACAGGGCAAATAAAGGAGTCTTAATAGAAGTCCTAAGGAGTTACAGATTGGTATCAGGTGTGGGAGTGGGTGGAGCCAGAGTGGAGCAGGAAAAGCAATGCAATGGCAAGAAGCAACCAGAGGGGGCGTTGTTTGACATATGAACAAGATCAGACAGACAGACAGACAGACAGACAGACAGACAGACAGAGAGAGATGTGACAGCTGTACTAATGCTATACGCATTTTCAGTACACTCAGCCCTGTTGCTTTGATTTAAAGTGAATTATATAATTTAGTTAACTAAATTTATCATGTACACGTTTGGAATCATCTAATGTATTTATTTTAGATAACACAGGTTTATATCTGTGTATTTAATAGGTTATAGCCTAGCGGTATCCATGCTACACATAGTTTAACAACAAATATACTTGATTCTTAAATTTAACTCACTTTACTTTGATAATGCATCTTTTAGTAATGTGAGTAAATTATAAGGCAAATTAGAAGTTTTTCTTATACTGTTAAAGATTAGTGTTCTGTACCTCATTGGCATTTTGCAGTTGATGTATTTTTGCAGATTTTACATCAACCACGCACCATTGACAGTGGGCTTCCTTGGGAAGGGAATTAAAAGTACTGAGATCTCCTTCCCAGCCTGGAACACTGGGTTTCTCCACATGGTCCACTATTTTGGATCTGTTGCTGCGTCGTGGTTGAATGTAAACGTTGAGGGTGTAAATACGGATTATAAGTCTGTTCAGTAACAGTTTAGGATTTTGGAATTTTTCCCGTTTTACCGTACCTCTTTTGGAAATGCAGGATTTGTATTTGAAGAAGGACCAGCAGTGTTTGAGGTTCACAGTGTGTCGTTTTATGTACCAAGCTCTTCTTTTGTAAGGGTGCCATAGACTGGAAAACTGTATTAACATCATTCTATCCGAATAATGACTGTTCAGTAATTACAACTGACATATCATGAACCTCAAACACTGTCATTTGTCAAGTACAAATCTCCCTTTACCAAAGAGGACTGATTCAGAAATCACACTATGTAACCTAACAGTCTCTACTCTACCCAACATGATTCTCCCAAAATATATGTTCCTTATCATTCCCTTCCCAACCATCTCTCAGCAGGTATGGATTATGTTCATCATCA
This sequence comes from Prochilodus magdalenae, assembly GCA_024036415.1. Classification (NCBI taxonomy): domain Eukaryota; kingdom Metazoa; phylum Chordata; class Actinopteri; order Characiformes; family Prochilodontidae; genus Prochilodus; species Prochilodus magdalenae. Next base: position 11,075 of record JAMWET010005392.1, on the reverse strand, counting down.
AACGAGGCTGAAATCGACTTCCTATTCACCAGTTTATAAACTGAATATATGAGTAAAAGAATATCATATCAATATCAACATTACTAGCTCATAAATTTGCTAGTAATTACCTTAACATTTTTTGTTTAGTATCTAAGTATTTAAATAAAACTATTGATACTCCATTTCAGATACAGATTTGCTATGACATAAAGCGAAAAAATTAATTTAAATTTAAATTTGAGATCCAGTATTTTTCAGACATTTAACAACACAGCAGTCATATGAAAATTTGAGTAAAACAATAATTATTGTAATAATTATTATTATAATAATATTCTACTAATTAGTCTAATATAAAGATATACTAATTATAATAATTATTCTACTATAATAATTGTATAAATGGACTAACTAAAAAAGTTAGCTGCAGGACTAATAGAGTATGGATAGCATATTGTCTATATTTAGTTCTGATATAGATGTCTCATCTGGCATTCAACACCACAACAAGACACAAAACATATATCACCGCTACGCTCTTAGACTATCCTTGTCTAATAAATGTACATATCAGAGAATTTCTACAGACCCCTCCTGTCTCTGTATATTCTGTTTTTTGTGTATATTTTGTGTCACCACAAGCATTTCAACGCATAAATGTTCTGACATGCTGTACTAATGACAAATAAACCTGAAACTTGAAACTTAAACTTGATATCGGTATTCCCTGGATGAGCTTGTGTCTGCTGTTTCCACTCCCAACTACCTGTGACATATCCATTACATCCACTCCAGATCTGTATGGTCTGTACGGACTGAGAAATCAGTCATTAACTTTAACATGATCTACACACTGCATTAAACACATGAATTTAAAAAGGAGGGAACGTCTAGTTTTTCATTATGTGGTCCCATTAAAGAACCATATACAGGAAATACACCGATCACAGACCGTTTAACATTAAACCGAAACCTCCCTATTTTGAAATCACCTCCTTAGTTTTATATCAGCTCCACTGACCATCTAGGACACACTCTTTGTAGTTGTTACAGGTTTGGTCAGACTGTGAGTCCTTCTGTTTCTTCTCTTTGTACTGTACTACCCTGTTCTTTAATGGTGTCAGGACCCCCACAGGACCACCACAGAGCAGGTACTATGGGGTGGAGGGATCATTCTCAGCACTGCAGTTGACACATGACTGTTTGGTGGAGTGTTTTAGTGTTTGGTTGGTGCTAGGTGTGAGTGAGGGGCAGTGGAGTGTTAGTCCATCTGGGGTCCAGTGTATTTACAGTGAAGGCCATAGCAGTGTGTGTTTCAGAGAAGCTAAACGATTTACAGTTATAGCAGCAGGTTGTTTAGCTTTTGTAGTTTAGATAACATTAAGCTAGTTAGCTTCAGCTGAACCTGTTTCCGCTCTAAAAGAGCTTAACGGTACAGCTTTAAAATCATAAAAACAAACCGAAAATATCCCTCGTATATTCAAAATAAACAACCCAGAGCTGTTCAACACAGACATTTTCAAGTTCAGTAAGCTCCATTAAATATCAACTACCTCTGCTGGACCGGAGCTCCGGGGCTGGAGTCCATTGGGAATGTCACGTTGTGTCGGGTCCTCGTGCTGGTCTGAAATTAGTGCGGCCCCTGTATGAAAGGCCTGAAACGTAGTTAAACCGGATTCAAGGTAGGAGGTTAGAGTCATGACCATCGAACCTGCAGTGGAGCCGGGCCAGATTCCCCAACTCACCAATGGACCGGGACATGTTAGGCTGAACTAAATTGCTAGAGGAGACCCTGGATCCGGACCGGAGTAGTTCTGCTGTGTGGGGTCTGTACACAATATTCAGTCTCTCCTTCATAAAGTCAGACAGTACCGTTAAACTCAGGATCGGTAAACTCCAGTTTACGAATACCTTCTGCCTTCTCCTCCATACAGAGTTAAACTCTCCTTTTCACACGGACTGATAGTTTTTACTTGTTTCTCTTCTACTTTAAACCGGTTTGGACTGATATACCACAGTAGGACACCAAGGACAAAGTGCAGGTACCTGTTTACAGGGTGGGAAGGGGGTGGTCGCCATGATTGACTCTGGGACAATCACAGAGGTCTATTCAGCTCTCTAGACTGAAAAGGCTGGGATTGGGATGAAGGGCAAACCAACCCTGTGTTTCAGGTAAAACCTTGGAACCATGTGGTGTTTTAGATTGTGGTGGTTTGTATGTAGATGAGTTGGTTTATTGTAAAAGAGAAAACACATTAGGCTTTGAAAAAAAACATTAAGGAGGGATTCAGAATTCAGGGTGGTGAAGTGCTATTCCTGCTCCCTCCACTGCATTTAGAGGGATAATTTACAAAACAAGGGACCATGTGGGAACTACCTTTTGGACACACTCCAAGTAGATGCCGATTCCACACCTGTCTGATAAGAAGATGGATTAAGTTTTATCATATATAAGTTTATAAATATTTATTATAAGACAGATATTTGGTTCTTATAGAGGCCTTTTCATATTTAACACATCATTCTTTAAAAAAAAACAAAAACTAATTCCTAAAAACACTTTTTGAATAAAAATACTGAGGATCTAACAAACCGGATTCCAAAAAAAGTTGGGACAAACTAAACAATATTGTGAATAAAAAACTGAATGCAATGATGTGGAGGGTGCTCAACAATCTAAATGTTTTATATTCGAATAGAAAACAACCAAATCACAGATCAAAAAGTTTACAATGAGAGAATTGTATCATTAGAGAGGAGAAAAATATGTGTGTTTCAAAATTTCATTGGCGTTCAACAAATCCCAAAAAATATTCTGGGAAACAGTAAGCAATAAGTGGATGGCAAAAAGGAAATTGAGCATTATAAACGAAAACAGCGTGGAAGACCAATATAACACTAATTAGGTCAATTGACCAACATGATTGTGGTATAAAAAAGAGCTTCCCTTTCTCAGCGTGTCAGTGTCTCTCTGAAGTTCCAAGGATGGTAAAGAGGACACCCCAATTCCACCACTGCTTTGCGCAGAAAAAGGTAAGTGCAGCAATTAACCAGAAATAGTGTTTTACCCAGCGTAAAATAGCAAAGACTTTTAAGTTATCGTCATCAACCGTGCATAACATCATCAAAAGATTCAGAGAATCTGGAACAATCGCTGTGCGTAAGGGTCAAGGCCGTAAAACTCTACTGGATGCTCGTGATCTCCGGGCCCTTAAATGTCACTGCGCCTCAAACAGGAATGCCACTGTCAAGGAAATAACAGAATGTTAAATGGTAAATAACAGAAAGGCCTGTATTAGACAGGAATGGGAGAGCATTCCTATTTCTAAACTTGAGAAACTGGTCTCTTCTGTCCCCAGACGTCTGTTGAGTGTTGTAAGAAGAAGGGGGGATGCCACACAGTGGTAAAAATGGCCTTGTCCCAACTTTTTTGGGATTTGTTGACGCCATGAAATTTTGAAACAACATATTTTCATATGAATGAGAGAATGATACATTCTCTCAGTTTAAACTTTTGATCTGTGATTTGTGTTCTATTCTGAATAAAATATTAGATGTTGGCACCTCCACATCATTGCATTCAGTTTTTATTCACAATTTGTTTAGTGTCCCAACTTTTTTGGAATTTGGTTTGTACACTACACTCAAACTATTCCCAATACTACAATCAAACTAATCCCAATACTACACTACACTCAAACTAATCCCACTACTACACTACACTCAAACTATTCCTAATACCACACTACACTTAAACTAATCCCAATACTACAATCAAACTAATCCCAATACTACACTACACTCAAACTAATCCCACTACTACACTACACTCAAACTATTACTAATACCACACTACACTTAAACTAATCCCAATACTACACTGCACTCAAACTAATCCCTATACTACACTACACTCAAACTAATCCCTACACTACACTACACTCAAACTATTCCCAATACTACACTACACTCAAACTATTCACAATACTACAGTACACTTAAACTAATCCCAATACTACACTACACTCAAACTAATACCAATACTACACTACACTCAAACTAATCCCAGTCCTACACTACACTGAAACTATTCCCAGTACTACACTACACTTAAACTAATCCCAATACTACACTTCACTCAAACTATTCCCAATACTACACTAAACTTAAACTAATCACAATACTACACTACACTCAAACTATTCCCAAAACTACACTACACTCAAACTAATCCCAATACTACACTACACTTAAACTAATCCCAATATCACACTACACTCAAACTATTCCCAATGCTACACTACACTTTAACTAATCCCAATACTACACTACACTCAAACTAATCCCAATACTACACTACACTCAAACTAATCCCAATACTACACTACACTCAAACTAATCCCACTACTACACTACACTCAAACTGTTCCCAATACTACACTACACTCAAACTATTCCCAATACTACACTACACTCAAACTAATCCCACTACTACACTACACTCAAACTATTCCTAATACCACACTACACTTAAACTAATCCCAATACTACACTACACTCAAACTAATCCCTATACTACACTACACTTAAACTAATCCCTATACTACAGTACACTCAAACTAATCCCTATGCTACACTACACTCAAACTATTTCCAAAATTACAGTACACTCAAACTATTCCCAATACTTCACTACACTCAAACCATTCCCTATACTACACTACACTCAAACTATTCCCAATTCTACATTACACTCAAACTAATCCCAATACTACACTACACTCAAACTATTCCCAATACTACACTACACTCAAACTAATCCCAATACTACACTACACTTAAACTATTCCCAATACTACACTACACTCAAACTAATCCCAATACTACACTACACTCAAACTATTCCCAATAAGACACTACACTCAAACTAATCCCTATACTACACTACACTCAAACTATTTCCAAAACTACACTACACTCAAACTAATCCCAATTCTACACTACACTCAAACTATTCCCAATACTACACCACACTCAACCTATTCCCAACACTACACTACACTTAAACTAATCCCAATACTACACTACACTCAAACTATTCCCAACACTACACTACACTTAAACTAATCCCAATACTACACTACACTCAAACTAATCCCAATAATACACTACACTCAAACTAATCCCAATACTACACTACACTCAAACTAATCACAATACTACACTACACTCAAACTAATCCCAATACTACACTACACTCAAACTATTCCCAATACCACACTACACTTAAACTAATCCCAATACTACACTACACTCAAACTATTCCCAACACTACACTACACTTAAACTAATCCCAATACTACACTACACTCAAACTAATCCCAATACTACACTACACTCAAACTAATCCCAATACTACACTAAACTCAAACTAATCCCAATAATACACTACACTCAAACTATTCCCAATACTACACTACACTGAAACTATTCCCAATACCACACTACACTTAAACTAATCCCAATACTACACTACACTCAAACTATTCCCAATACTACCCTACACTCAAACTATTCACAATACTACACTACACTTAAACTAATCCCAGTACTACACTACACTCAAACTATTCTCAATACTGCACTACACTAAAACTAATCCCAATACTACACTACACTCAAACTAATCCCAGTTCTACACTACACTCAAACTATTTCCAATACTACACTACACTTAAACTAATCCCAATACTACACTAAACTTAAACTAATCACAATACTACACTACACTCAAACTATTCCCAAAACTACACTAGACTCAAACTATTCCCAACACAACACTACACTCAAACTAATCCCAATACTACACTACACTCAAACTATTCCTAATACCACACTACACTTAAACTAATCCCAATACTACACTACACTCAAACTAATCCCAATACAACACTACACTCAAGCTAATCCCACTACTACACTACACTCAAACTAATCCCACTACTACACTACACTCAAACTATTCCTTATATTACATTACACTCAGACTAATCCCAATACTACACTACACTCAAACTATTCCTTATATTACACTACTCTCAAACTGTTCCTTATACTACACTACACTTAGACCATTCCTTATACTACACTACACTCAAACTATTCCCAATACCACACTACACTCAAACTAATCCCAATACCACAATACACTCAAACTATTCCTTATATTACACTACTCTCAAACTGTTCCTTATACTACTCTACACTTAAACCGTTCCTTATACTACACTACTCTCAAACTATTCCCAATACTACACTACACTCAAACTATTCCTTATACTAAACTACACACAATCTAATCCCCATAGTAAACTACGCTCAGAAATTGATAGCTATACTTCACTACAGTCAGGCACTATACTACACTATGCTCAGAATCTAATCTCTATACTACACTACGTTCAGAGCCTAATCACTTTAGATGATCACACATGTCTTTATGTGTGTGTGCTTAAGATTAAGGTGGAGAACTTTGTGCTGAAGATGGCTACTGAATTTCCCTCTAGAAAAGACCAGCTCATCTTCCTCATCAACAACTACGACATGATTCTGGGTGTGCTGATGGTGAGATGAGCTACCAGAACAGTGACTACTGAAAGATCTGTTACTGTCAAATGTTCAAATGGAGTGTGAGATCATACAGGGTCGCTACACATACACACATACATATACTACATACAAGTGGGTTGTAATGCTGTCCTGTGTTGTAGGAAAGAGCAGCTGATGACAGTAAAGAGGTGGAAGGATTTCAGCAGCTCCTGTTGGCCAGAACACAGGTAAACATTCATGCAGGAATTATGGGAATTATGTGGTTTATACTGAAGACGCACTAGAATTTTAACCACCAGAGCTTTTAGGGCCAATTTTAGGTTTTGTTAATGAATAAACCTAAATGGGTTTACCATAGTGAGTCTAAATATAACTCATTAGTGTTTTAATCAAGATTAAATATTCAGTTTCTTCGCTCTCTAGCACCGATTAGCACAGACGTTTACAGATCAGTCAGCATCACCTCTAACTATTACACAGTTTCTACAGGAACACAAGATTTATATCACTATTATATCACTGTTAATCCCGAATATCCAGATAGGGCAAAATGAATAAGAACTTCTCCTCTACAGGATTGATAGCACCTGAGTACATGACTCTGTGTACACCAATATCAGCTCTGCACTCACTTTATGAAACGAGAACTTTCACAAACCGCAGACGAAAAAGTAACCAAGTTACTAAAACAGAGCAGAGTTTGCGGTAGGTGACCAGCTCTTTACTGTTACTGAGGACGTTGGATTTCATGGCACATGTGAAAACCTCCATATCATAATGATTTGGTTTATATTTTTCCACATGGGGTTTTTGTTTGTAAGCTAAGTTCCCAACTTCTCAGCTTCTACCTAGAGTTCTCAAACCAAGCCCTGAAAACACCTTTGGCACAAGCTGTCCCTTTGTACCTCCCTGGAGTTCACCTGAAGCACATGAGCCCAGGTGCTCCTTGTTCTGAGCCGCATCTTGTTGATGTTTAAACTACTGTTGATTTACTGCATTTAAGATATTTAGCGAGATGCATGATACACTAAATGTGGCCTGTGTGCAAAAATTATGGCACCTTTTATTCTTTGTTATATTTCCTATGTTATATTCTACAACTGGCAGACAGATACCATATTTAATTGTATTCTATGTACATGTATTTTGGGCTTTTGAAAAAATGCGCCGTGTGTGTGTCTATGTGTATCAGGAGTTCATTGAGGAAATCCTGGCGCCTCCGTTTGGAGGGATGATCACATTTGTGAAGGAGAGTGAGGCGCTGATGGAGAAGGGTCAGCTGGACAAACTAAAGAACGATGAGGGTAAGAGGTCAAGCTGATAGATTCTATATTCCTGCAATATTTAAACGATCTGGATATAAATAAAATCTTTTAGAGTGCGTATGGTGTGAAACTCTGTTCATTCAGAACTGTTCACAGTGGTGGTGAAGGTAACCAGACGTCCCCCTGATGTCTGAGACGCTGTTTATGATAGTGTGGAGAAGATCTCAGCCTTAAACTCCATTAATGGTGGAGGGATACATGCTGCAGGGCACTGTGAGGTCAAATAGTCCCTCCCACAGTGAATCTTAGTATTTCCATATATTCCATATATACCCAGAAAAGCTGTGTAGGTTAACTGGTGGTTTAGACAAAATGTCTATATGTGTGTTCTAGACATGGAGAACCCCGGTTCTCATCACCACCACTGTAAAGAACATGTGAATCATCTCACACCAAACGCCCCAAATGTTTGGTGGAATTCCTCTTTATTATCGGGGGGTCGGTCTGTTTATATCCCAACCGATTCCTCTAAAGTTAGATTGGTTTTGCTCACTGTTTGGCAAACACAAAGGCTAAAATGAGGCTCTTAATACACAACAATATAATCTGCATTGCTTCTGCAAACATGATATGGTGTGGAAGTCCGTTCTTCCCTGCTAATGCTTAACCGGAACAAGGGTCAGTTTTTCACAGTGTAATAATGGGAACCAGACGTCCCCCTCTAAAAGCTTCCTCACCGAATATGCTGCCTGAGCTCTGATTTTATTTTTATGAAGGTTTTATGTAGATTTTGGTAGATTAAGTTCATTCCTGATGGAGGGGTGCCAAAAAATAGAGAAAGCTATTATTTCCAGATAATTTCCAGGTTTTCAACCATCAACACCCCATAATGTTTCATATAAAACTACACAAAGTCACGTGTAGAACCTTGGTTCCCATCACCAGCACCGTAAAGAGCATCTGAACCATCTCACACCAAACCCGCTCTGAATCACAGCTCAGACTCAGTTATGTGTTCTAGATAGGAGGGGGGTTCTCCCTTGCTTTTGGATGGAGTTTTGTCTGATGTTGGCTTGCTGTGGAGTTGTGTTGTGTTGTGTGTGTGTGTGTGTGTGTGTGTGTGTGTGTGTGTGTGTGTGTGTGTGTGTGTGTGTGTGTGTGTGTGTGTGTGTGTGTGTGTGTGTGTGTGTGTGTGTGTGTGATATCTGACACAGGTTAGGTACTATGATTACCATAACTAGGATTTTACAGAGGGTTTCTGTTTCTCTCTCTGTCCTTCACTCTCAGTTCGGATCACTCAGCTGGTGAGGGGGTTCTCCAGTACGTGGAAGCAGTCGGTCGAGGCACTGAGCCAGGATGTCATGCGCTCTTTCACCAACTTTAAAAACGGCACTAGTATCATACAGGTACACTGAGCTAATATATTAATCCATCTGTTCTATTAATAAACACATGAATCTGTCTAATCTATTAATAAACACATTAATCCATCTGATCTATTAATAAACACATTAATCCATCTGATCTATTAACAAATGCATTAATCTGTCCTTTCACTTTGTGATTTTTATTTCACTTTCTTTTCTAAACCAGTCTGTACTTTATTTCACTTTCTTTTCTAACTCTGTCTCTCTTTTCTTTCACATGTATGTGTCTATGTTTAATTTGCACACACCGATAAACCTTAAAATTATGACCACCTGCCCAAACTGCAGTTGGTCCTCTGTATGCCATTGTAACAGCTCCAGCTCCCCTAGTCATGGACTCTAAAAGACCTCTGAAGGTGCGCTGTTGTTTCTGACACCAAGTCAGGGTTTGGGAACGTCTGTCTCGGATGTTTGGATTCTACTACACTAGACACAATAAGCTTCTCATACTGTACATCTGTCTTCATCCTCTGTCTGAAATGCTGTGTTAGAGCTCCTGTGTGTTTAAGTTCCGCTTCCTGATGATCCTAGTGTGTTCTGATCGGTCAGCTCATCTGCAGACAGACCCTTCTGAGCAGCTGGCTATTTTTACAATGGTGTCTTCCCTGCATGTCTACAACACTGAACACAGTTGCTGTGTGTTGTGTGATGGTGTGCTGAACCTGTCAGGAGGTGGGCAATAAAGATGGTGTTAGGAGATGATGTCATCTTGTAACAGAGAAAAGGGCTGGAATTCCAAAGAGAAACGTGTAAACACCCCCCCCCCCCCCCCCCCCCCCCCCCCCCCCACCCCCCACCCCCCCCCACCCCCCCCCCCCCCCCCCCCCCCCCCTCACCTTTAATTGCCAGGTGTAGTTGGAAGTTGAAGCAGGGAAATCACTAAACTGTGTTGGACGATGGCCCTCAGTATCCAGTGCTTTACGTGGTGAGGGGAACCTTCCCCAGATCAGACTTGCTGTTTCAGCACATCCCAGGGATTCCTAGTAGTCCCCACATTGTCTAGACCATCCTACTCTCTTCGCCAGCGTTTCTGCCAGTGGTATCTCAGATATACAGTGTGGGTAAACCCAATCGTCCATGTGATGTCAAAGGAAAGCAGGATACATAAGACCAGGCGATCTTCTTCCATCGTTCTTAGGTCCAGTTCTGCATGGACACTCTGACTATATCATGGCTGTACCGTCCCTTATCCATTCCTCCCTTAAACCAAGATGGAACCAGGTTTTGGTTGTGCCACAGTAGCCCGTCTGTCCGTTCAGACCAGATGGCATAGGCTTTGTTGCCCTCCTGCGTCAGTGAGCCTTTTTGGTATCCAGTCCCTTGTTGCTGGTTCAAGGTCTGTCCCTACGTGGGTCACTGTTGGTAGGTACTCACAACTGCTGACCAGGAATGGCCCTTGCGGTTTTAGAGATGCTTAGAGAACTTAGTCATCTGGCTGGGGCAATTTGGCTCTTCTCAAGGTCATTTGGGTCCATTTCTCTCACATCCCACTCCTCAACTACAAAAACCAACTGTTCACTTAATAGATGAAAGGGGGGACATATTTCCAGCCTCAGTGTAGTTATGTGTAGCAGCACTGTGTTACAAGTTCTAAGAATTATTGAAGCCATTGGTTCATTATTTTTGGGCTCATCACATTCACTATATACATGGCATAGTGTATATAGTGTAAAATCTGTGTATTGGTTCTCACTTTAATGCCCATTGTGTGTGTTTGTCCACTAGGGGGCGCTGACCCAGCTAATCCAGTACTACCACGGTTTCCATAAAATCCTCTCTCAGCCCACCTTCC
>JAMWET010005391.1:10000-27578 GCA_024036415.1 Prochilodus magdalenae | reverse complement strand
GCCTTAAAGGCGCAGTAACATAAAGAGTCATTCGTTCTAACTGATAAAGAGGGTTTGTGATGTCACAAATACCAGCAGTAAGTCGACTTATACAGCAGTTTAGCCCCGCCCACTCTTATGGATGTTCTAAGGAGTGCTCCAGCTAACTTAAAGGGACGCTAGCTTTTCCTGTCTCCTGTAGGGTCTAGACTAGAACAGACACATCGTTATACCTCCTTGGTGTGTGTACTGAGGTCTCACTGGGTAATGTAGTTATGGGTCCCAATCTTAAAGGAGCGGTGTGTAACCTCTAGTGGTGAGGCTGCAGATTGCAACCAACTGAGCCCCCCCATCCACAAAGCTTTTTACAAAACAGGGCAGCCAATCAGTGCGGTCAAAACGAGCTCATTTGCATATACCAGCCTTAAAGGGACGCTAACTTAAAGGGATGCTAGTATTTCCTGTCTCCTGTAGAGTCTAGACTAGAACAGACATGTCGTTGGTGTGTGTACTGAGGTCTCACTGGGTAATGTAGTTATGGGTCCCAATCTTAAAGGAGCGGTGTGTAACCTCTAGTGGTGAGGATGCAGATTGCAACCAATTGAGCCCCCCCATCCACAAAGCTTTTTACAAAACAGGCACAAAACAGGGCAGCCAATCAGTGCGGTCAAAAAGACCTCATTTGCCTATACCGGCCTTAAAGGGACGCTAACAGGATTAGCCTGTTTGATCTAAAGGGTGAGTGGTTTGGACATGAATACCCACACACACATGTTCGTGCAGGATCCTTTAATAACAGCCTTTGTTGATATTGCAGAGAACAAAAACGGGGTGGACTTCCAGGATGACCAGAGTGTCATTGTGAGTATTCTTTATTAATATCAGCACATGTATCTCTGAATCTGAGAGGGATGAATGTCGGTGTGAAGTATTTGGGCCACACGTTAAAGGAGCTAACATGGTGATTATGACTCCCCCTGCAGTCAACCGTGACGGCTCGTACGGACACCGATGTGAGCTTCAGTGAGCTGAGGGTGTCTGAGTCAGAGAGCACGGCCGCTGATACCATCTCAACACGTTCCACCATCTCCTACCAGTCCTCACGCGCCGGACTCACACGCCAAGGTGACTGGGTCATCTTACCTTTAACATCCAGGGGCCTGGACGTGGGCTGGACCCCGCAGTTTCTGAGGCTAGAGTTAAAAGTAGTCTGGCCATTTGCCTTTGAGGTAGAGCACGACCACCCATGCTTATATGGCTAACGAGGAGCGGAAGCGATCATTTAGCTTTAGCCTGTATGCTACGTAATGCTAATCGTTGGTTGTTCACTTTGGTTCATGGTTACGTTGGTCCTCTACAGATATGGGTTTGAATTTGTTTGCATCCTCCAAAGGTTAGTCGTGTTAATGAGGGCTTGGCCCCGCCCACACAATCACATGAGGTCATATTTCACTGGAAGGCTGTTCCTGTCTCCTGTCTCCTGAGTCTAGACTAGAACAGATATGTGGCTATACCTCCTTGGTGTGTGTACTGAGGTCTCACTGGGTAATGTAGTTATGGGTCCCAGCCTTAAAGGAGCGGTGTGTAACCTCTAGTGGTGAGGCTGCAGACTGCAGCCAACTGAGCACCCCATCCACAAAGCTACAGTGGCCATCAGGTTTTCTGTAGTCACCTGTCCTGACTTAGTTTACCTTGTAATTTCGATCCTCCGTTTCTCAATTTGGGTTCTCGCACTGGTTCTCCAGTACCGGAGTCCTAGATATTTATTCTACACACTAAACGGTTCTAATTAGCATGCTCATATCATTAGTATAACACATCCAAGCCCCCCTTGAGCAAGCCAGAGGCAACAGTGGTGAGGAAAAACTCCCTTGAGTGAGGAAGAACCCTCGAGAGGAACCAGGCTCAAGGGCGGAACCCAACCTCCTCAGGTTGTACCCGGATGAGAAGAGAAAGACAGAACTAACAGGAGGAGGAGCTTAGAACATCCATTAGATACAGTCTAATTAGAATCCAGTCTGATTAGATCCAGTCTGATTAAGTACGTAGGATGGGAGTAACTCTGCACAGGTGGAGCTGACCCAATAGATGCCTGACGAGTTAACCACGTACACTCGCCACTGAAGCACATCCAGTCAGTATATCTAATTCATATTTCACCTATTCTAACAGTAAGGAAAGATGAAATAGGGTGGCTTCACCCAAGTTAAGCCTAGAGGTTAAGCTGCTGCGTTAGCCTGATGGCTAACATTACCTCTCGCTGGCTCTCCTGGTCACCTGATCTAAACCTGAGGTTGGTTGGGTAAGTTGGTGCTCATTACAAACGGCATGCTGAGTTATTATTCATCTCCATATGGACCTTCTGTTTGTAGCCTCAACCTTCAGACCACTGAAACCAGATAAGAAGCCTGGGAAGAGCCGATCCAAAGGAAGGCACAGTACGGTGACGGGAATACCTCGGCACGTGCAGAAAGAACTGGGTACGTGTTACTACAGCTTTCTTCTGCCAGGAAACCAAAGCCCTAAAATCCTTGACCACTAATGACCTGTGTGTGACCTCTACCTGACAACTTTAGGTCTTGACCGGGCGGCATGGACAGCATCCCAGTTCACGGATGCTCAACTGACCAATGGAGGCGTGATCATATCGACCATGGTTCCCACTCTGGATAGCATATCGATCACCTCAGAACAAGGAGGCCATATGCATCTCCGGAACCTGCGGGCTGTTCAGGAGGATGAACCGGATCTCCCTCAGGTGGAAGGACACCAGGACGATCTTTCCCACATCCAGCATCTGTTACCCCAGTCTGTGGATCCACAGAGGCCTAGATCACTAGCTGTTCCCTGGATGACCACATCAGGAAGCCAGCCACCCAGCCCAGTGATGTATGTCTCCCCTGAGGCCACATATCTTTCCAAGATCATCCCCAACGCGATACTGCCTCCGTCTGTGGACGTGGTGGAGCTCAGTCGCAACAGAAGTCGCAGCAGTGTTCGTATGGTGAGTAAAAGCAGCCTGGCATCAGCCAGCCCGGCCTCCACACGGGCATCTTCCCGGGCGTCCTCACGGATCTCCTCACGGGCCTCTTCTCGGATGTCCTCTCGAGGTTCCAGCCGTCACACGGGACCCCTCTCGGTTTACTCTGGCTGGAGCCGCTCGGGATCTTCCGAGACACTGGTCTCAGATTCCTCCACCATTTCCAGCAGTAGCACTCCCCGTGTGGCCAGCAGGGCAAGCCAGGAGGAGGACACAGATGGACCTCTGAAGGCCAGCACCAAGAGCAATCCTGGGGCCCAGAATAGAAATGCTTCTAAGCCTGCCCAAGTGAACGGCAACTCTTCGGACGATGACGACTGGAAGAAGTCGGGGCCTTTCACTCGTAACCTGTCGGTGGTGAAGAAGAGCAAGAAACCTCCACCTCCCCCAAATCGCTCCTACTCGCTTCACAAGCGCCATAACGGGACACCAACCGGGCTTCAGCCAGCTAGCACAGATGGTCAAAGAGCAATGCTAGAAGAGCTACAGAGAAAGAGAAAGAACTTTCGGGCAACTGTAGCCAAAATACCCCATTCTCACACCAACGGTGGGGACCACATCCTCAAGGAGTCCCCATATCCGATCAAACCCGTACCCTCTAATGGCGTCGTCCTCTCCCCAGCCGTGATGGCTCTCAAGAGTCTCTTTGACATTCCGGCTCCTCCGGAAGTCCTAGCTCCCCCGCCACCCCCTCCAGAGACCTGGGCGCACAACCAGCGGACCTTTGAACTCCTGTGTGGTCCTGGCCCTGTCAACTTTGAGCGATGGGCCCAAAAGAGGGGTCTGAAGATTGAGCCACCACCCAAGAAGGCTCCAGCAAAAACGGCAGACGTCGTTATTGCAACAACACGGTCAACAGAGATAAGCAAGGTGGTGTCTTCAGTGACGGAGAAATCCGAGCCACATGCCGGGAAACTCCAGGGAAGTCCGTCAACAAACAGGATGAAGGATAACAACAAGAAAACTCTGGATGCTGTGGCTTCAGACAAAGGACTGTCCGTCACCCGGCTTACCAAGATCGATCCGTCCCCTTCTCCCTCACCGCCCCCTGAACATCTTCCTCCCCTGCCCCCTGTATACACGGCTAACCCCCCGAAGGAGGACGCATCTCCCTCGCAAGCCCCGTTCAATAAAACCTTTGAGGAGATCATATGTCCCCCTCCTCACCCCATGTTCCCGCCACCTCCGCCTCCTGCATCGGCTCCACGTCCTCCAGCTGGGAAAGAAACAGAATTCCCTCCCCCACCTCCACAGTTTTCTCCGAAGACGCTACACCATGTCCCTACGTCACAACAGGAAACACCACTAGCTGTAGATAAAGCTTCAACACACAGGGTACCATCACCTCCACAAGAAATCCCACCTCCTCCACAGGTACCTCCACCACCTCCCCAGGCACCTCCGCCACCTCCACAGGCACCTCCGCCTCCTCCCCAGGCACCTCCGCCTCCTCCACAGGCGCCTCCGCCACCTTCACAGGCTCCACCGCCACCTCCAGAGGTTCCACCATCTCCTACCCAGGTTTCCCGACCTCCTTCACAGGTTCCGCCATCTCCTCCGCAAGCTCCCCCACCTCCTCCACAGGCTCCCCCGCCCCCTCCACTGGAAGTATCATCAGCCCAAGCTCAGACCACCACACCACAACAGGTTAAAGTTCCTCCACCGCCTCCACTACCCACAGATCTGAAGAAAGAAACCAGAGTAATACCAAATGACAATCAAGAGAAGCCACTGCCTCCTCAGACAGCCAACCCTGTCTCAACCAAAGAAGAAACCCCTACCCCTATGGTCACGCAGTCCCTGCTACAGACCGTTCGTCTCAGGTCCATCAAGTCCAACTCAAGCCACGCTGAAGGCCCCGTTACACTACCCAAACCCAAGCAGCAAAACCAGGCAAACCCTGTCTATCATGAGGCACCTCAAAAGCCAGTCAGAAGATCTCTAATTATGACAGCACCACCTCCTGAAGTGGCCTCATTGTCTTCTACAGACCCAAAGGACGACACAGGACCCTCTACCATCTCGCAGGAAAACCAAGGGACTGCCCCAGAAGCAAACCCCCCACCAACAGCTGAACCAAAGATACAGTCCAGTAACACTGTGCAAGATACACCACTTGAACCAAAGCCAGATCCTGCTGACCACAAGAGCCCCACTGACCAAGCAACCCAACACGTGCCTGCTGAACCAACAACCCAGTTACCTGCCAGCAAAGCAGAGCCTGAACCAAAGCCTGTGCAAGAAACCCAAAATACAGCTCCTGAACCATCGACCGAGTTAACCACTGCCCAACCCAAGGATCAACCAGCCACCAGTGAGGCAATGACTAAGACCAAAGAGAAAGAAGCCCACCAGGAACCTAGTGAGACAGATGGCAGACCGGACAAACCCAAGGTGCAATTAGAGGTCACCCTACCAAAGCCCCAAACAGACTCTCCCAAAGTTTCTCCAACTCGGAAGGCACCCCCAGCTAGCATTCCTGCTTCTTCCATGCGCCTCCAGGAGGCCATCCGCCTGAAGACTGCAGCCATGTCCTCCAAAGACGGCCAAGCCAAGCACTTCGGCCTGCATTCTCCTTCAGGATCAGCAGGGGGCAGCGGTGCCCTTCTCTCACCTTCATCCACGGCAAACTTCATCTTCTCCAAGAACACAAAGAAGGTGGTTATAGAGGCGCCCTCGTCCCCGGAGACCCAGGCCGACTTGAAGAAGTCTCTGGTGTCCGAGTTGGCGTCGGTGTCTCAGACATCCAAAGCGAACGACTCGCAGAACAAAAGCGTCAAAGTTCCTCCTCCCATTGCTAAGAAGCCCAGCAGCAGGGCTGAGAACACCTCCCAGAACTCGGCAGAGGCCGAGACTAAAGCTGAAACTGAGCATGTGCAAACTGCTGGTCAGCAAGCACAGCCAGAGAAGTGAGGGTAAGGCCTGATGTTTACAAGACGTTCACGTCTTCTGTTTTTGTGAATGCATGAATATAATGAAGCTCATTCCAGACAGAAACGTAGTTAGAACTGTTCACAGTGGTGGTGAAGGTAACCAGACGTCCCCCTCTAAAAGCTCTCTCACAGAGAGTTCCTACATGAGGTGGTTCTGAATACGCTGCCTGATGTCTGAGACGCTGTTTATGATCTCAGCCTTAAACTCCATTCATGGTGGAGGGATACATGGTGCAGGGCGCTGTGAGGTCAAATAGTCCCCCAAAGGAACTTAGTATTTCCAGGTTTTCCAGATTTTCATCATCAACATTCCATACACACTCAGAAGACATGTGTAGGATCACTGGGGGTTTAGATAGTCAGTAAAATGTCTATATGTGTGTTCTAGACATGGAGAACCCAGGTTAACCACCACCACCCCTGTGAAGAGTCTCTAATAGAGCTGCTTCTGTCACAGTGATGCGGTTTAATAGAACCACAGTAGGAGGAAGTGCTCTGGAATAACCCATGTAAAAAATCTGATTATAAAAATTAGACTTAATTTCACAGTTCCAATCCACACCTAATTACCCTCCGAACACCGTATGGGGAAATGTTATATATGTGCTATTCAGAAATAAATCTGTGCAAATGTATGTATCAAATTGGTGTTAAAATGCATAGAATAGCCTTTAAAATGAATTTCTATTTCATATCCTAATTTGAAGTTTTGGTAAACGCAGGTGCTGTAGGTATAGCTGCTGTAATATGCAGTATTAATATCTCGTTTATTAGACGTGTGCTGTGTGTGAACCCTGTCTAATTACACTGGTTAATACAAAGCACAGTTCACAACACAGCAGTCAGTGCTGTTCATCCAGGTCATGTATACTACCATTAAAAAAAAAACAAAAAAACAAAATGACATGCATTTAAAAAACGTATTTAACAAAAACAGGAAAGACAGTTTTAATACATTTAAAAATGTACATATTACATAACATAAATAGATTTGGAATAATTTGGAATATATTTTTCCCCATACGGTTTTGCTTAAAAGAATGGAAAGCAAAATGATAAACTAATGCTTAAATTATTTAGGGAAAATCATTTTTAATTGGTAAATAATTATAATTTTTTTTTAAATATAGTTTGATATATTATGTTTATTATATATAAACATATATATATATATATATATATATATATATATATATATATATATATATATATATATATATATATATATATATATATTACACATATATAATATATTTTCAAACTAAAACTAGTGCTTAAATTATCTAGAAAAAATGTATTTTAAAATTATAAATAATTATACATTACATATATATATATATATATATATAGAAAAGGTATAACTATTTATAATTTTAAAATAACATATAAACTAAAACTAGCTTAAATTATCAAATAAAAATATTTTAAATGTATTAATAGTTATAAATTAAATATATTACATATATATAATACAAAGAGAAAAACATATATAATCTCAAACTAGTGCTCTATATATATAAAAAAAAGATATATATATATATATTTTTTTATATATATATAAAAATATAAATAATAATAAAAATAATAATGTATACATAATAGAAAAACAAAAAATAAAATAATAAAAATTAAGTGTAAATATACAGATGACTACTCAACTACTAAAATTTTTATACTAAATATTTTTTTCTTCAAAAAATTAAAGACAAACTAAAACAGGCCTCTGCATATTAACAGCACCTCCTGGTTTGGTTCATTTAGCCGCTGTATATATAAATAAACCTTCTTAATGAAAATATGAATGAAGCTCCTGAACTCACCTTCCTGAATGTCCCTCTGTTGTCCAGCAGGTGGCGGAGAGAGCTGCTGCTTCTGCGTCCACATACTGCATGGAAATGGTCCTCAGTGGGAGCCGGCTGGCTGGAGCCACTAGGTGGAGCTCTACACCGAGAGGAGAACAGGAAGAGAGAGCTTCTAGAGACAGAATGAAAAGAATG
Source organism: Prochilodus magdalenae (assembly GCA_024036415.1). Lineage (NCBI taxonomy): Eukaryota > Metazoa > Chordata > Actinopteri > Characiformes > Prochilodontidae > Prochilodus > Prochilodus magdalenae. The sequence continues at coordinate 19,629 of JAMWET010005391.1, read as the reverse complement.
TGGTAGAATTGTGTAAAAAGGAAGTAAGGATGGACAATAAGGATGGACAAAGAAGAGAAAGAAGGACACAAGGAGAGGAATAAGGAATAGTAAAATTCACTAGCTGCTTATTCAAATATCCCATTCCACCTTAAATGAATTCCCCATTCCACCTTAAATGGAGCAGCAGTTACATTGTGGTACCTGAACGTTTTCTGGTGGGGTTCCATCTTAAATGGAGCAGCAGTTACAGTCACCTGCTGCTGCACTTAAGGTGGAACGGGAAGTTGGGATGAGAAGCCAGCGTTAGCTTTGTAGGATGGAGAGAGGAGGAGGTTCTGTGTGATGGAGTAAGTGTGGAGAGCTGGTGAGGATGTGGTTTAGGGTCGTGTGCAGAAGGTGTTGGAGCGTTTCGGTCGTGTGTGTTTGGTTGTGTAAATATTCGGAAGTGCGTGTACAGCTTTAAACTACTGCCCAGATCTGGAGGTCTGTTGAATGGACATTCCTTTCTATTCCTTTATGTCTGATTTTAATATATGACTTTTCCTTTGTGCACTATGATCCTGTATCCGGGTGGCGCTGAGTTAACGCTTCTGATTTATCCGGCTCTGATGTGTTAAGGAATCTTTATTTGTCTAACTTATTGTTTCTGAAGAGACGTTCCGGAGTGGACGCCGCAGACCGGAAGATCTCCGCTCTCTCTGGTCTAACCTGTTTTCTCCTGCTTGTTGTTTTAGTGATGATTTGATTGAATGCAGCTGTGGTTCAGTGATGTCCTGCGTGTAGGCCGGGTGAGAACGCTGGAATAATCAGTTTACTGTACAGATGAGAGGGATCTGGTTCTAGGTGCAGAACTTTTACCTGCTGGGTTCCTGTGTTGAGGAGAACTTCTGTCCATCCAGAGCACCTTATAATCAGCACACTGGATTATAATCTCTGCTTTCAGACTACTGTATAACTCCACCTTCTGCAGTCAACATTAAACATGTACATATTAACCACAGCCCGGACTCGTCTCACTCTTTTTCCCTCCTACTGGAAACGACTTCACCCATTCTTATTAATATATATAGATCTTTATTTTATTATCTAATAATGTCCTACATAATTTAACAGTACTGCATAAACAGTATCTGGAGGGGTTGAAAAACGGCATTTATTAATAGTGGGTGTTAATTTATTTAAGTAAATGTTACTCTATTCAAAGTAGCTGCAAATTTATTCATAGTGAATGCTAATTGTTTTATATAAATGGTAATATATTCATACTGGATGCTAATTTACTTAGTATAGTGAATGGTAATTTATTCAAAGTGAATGCTAATATATTCATAGTGAATGGTAATTTTATTCAAAGTGAATGCTAATATATTCATAGTGAATGGTAATTTATTCAAAGTGAATGCTAATATATTCATAGTGAATGCTAATGTATTCATAGTGAATGGTAAAATATTCATAGTTAATTGCAATATATTCATAGTGGATGGTAATACTTTCATAGTGAATGGAATTCATAGTGAATGCTAATTTATTCAAGGTTAATGCTAATTTATTCATAGTGAATGGTAATTTTTCATAGTGAATGCTAATTTATTCATAGTGCATGGTCATTTTTCATAGTGAATGGTAATATATTCATAGTGAATGGTAATTTTTCATAGCGAATGGTAATTCATTCATAGCGAATGGTAAATTTATTCGTAGCGAATGAATAATTTGTATCTATAATCCATTTTTTTCTCTGTCAGTAAAGAATTGAACAAAAGCTACACTCTCATTAAGAGTAAAGTCTAACAGATCTGTCAGAAATGACTGCAGTAAGATTAGACTCACTCTGTTGAATGGTTTATTCTGAGTTGTGTTAGGAGTCACTCTCAGAAACATGGGTACAATCATGAGGTCACTGATCATGTATCTCCGGCTATCTCTGTGGTGTAGACTGCTCTAATAGCCTGGGAGAATGAGGAACCATATAGACATTAGAACTGTCCAAAAATGCCGAATTCAGTGTCCTTGTTCTGGTTTTCCCAATGCGTTTGTGTATACAGATAAGCAGAACAAAGTGGCCACGACATATGCTGCCTTGAAGTGTTCAAGTGGTGAGGCGATGGTTTAGGATCAGCATATTTATCTATGATGCCAAGTGAGCCGAGCAGGACAGGTCAGTTGGTCCTGATTAAGATAAAGCCTAAACATGGAGGGGCAGCCTTTGCTACTATGCAGCTGTTAAATGGAATCAGCTGACAGACAGTAAGCCCACCACTCTGCATTAAAGGAACTTCTGTGGCCCTTACTCAAGTATTAATTAAGACTCGACTACGCCACCTAGGGAATTTCACCCCAGGAAGTAATGCAGACCCGCAAGTCCGCTTAGAAAGATGAAGACGTGAAATTGAGTTCAGTTTACAAATTTAATAAAAATAACACAGTTATCACTTTAATACATCATTTAAAAATCTATAAAAGAATATCCAAACTTCACAGGGCCTTGTCCCCCCGATACTACCAAAACAAAATACAAAGAAACAAAAAAAAAAAGGAGAAAAATAAGAAGAACAGTTAGATATGTTGGCTGTGTTGATCCAAGCGCAGGACCAATTCTTGATCAAAGAAATAACAACCTCTCCCGCACAGGTGGTTCCACACACCTGAGACAGTACACCCAAAAGCTCCACTCACATGCACACACAGGTTACTAAACCTCCAGAAGTGACCTCCACACTACAAGATGCAACCACAAGGGTGAAAGAGACGAAAACAGCAAAGGGTGACCAGTCAACGGGACACCACAGGCGCCAGGAGATTCTCAAATATAAAAAATATTAATACCAGACAGAGTATATACTACTAGCCCTGCACTCAGCCACAGCCAATACACCACTGAAATGATAAACAAAAGAAAATCAAACATAACCCAAACACTCAGGGAATGGCTCAATAATCATATAATCAATTTACAAAACTAAACAAATACAATATAAACTAATATAAACCATCAAAATAAATAAGTAACCAGAATCATATTAACATAATCCATGACAGAAACTAAATAAAGAAGATAAAGCACAGGGAAATGTGACCCAATCAGTCAAATACAGGCGGAAAAAAAAAAAGCGTCGTCGTCAACGCAATGCTCTTTGCACTTCACACTTGGGATGCCACCTAGGCCGACCACTGGTGACGCTCCCGTGAAGAACCTGATTAAAGGCACTTATTACAGAGTAATTTAAATTAAACCTCAACTCACTGCTAAACAGTGTACGAACCTCTAAATAGAAGTCCCAGTGACTAGACCGAACCAGCTCTTTAATCGTATCGGTTGGCTGGAGTGGACGACCGTGTTCTGTACCCAAACCTAATCACACATTCTTTAAGTTATACCCAAAAAATGTGCTACACTGCCATAAAACAATGGATAAGGTACCTCAAAACGCAGATTTCTAACCCCACCCAATCTCAGGCACACCAGCAGACACGGATCTTAGTAAGGAAAATATCCACCGTTATTCACAGTTATTCCATCACATAGGAAGCTGTACGTATAACGGAGCACCGAAACAAAGCCTGTACAGCGTGGTTTGGAAACAGGGTTTTTGGTATTGTCCATGTCTTCTTACACCAACCATATCTGTGAGTACAAGCAGAGTATAATTATTAAGTTTGGTTTATTTATTAATGCTGTAAATCCTGTTCAGCACAAACACATTTACAGATGAATATTACACCAACAAGCTGGTTAGGAATGAATGAATCATCTTGTACATAAAGTCAGGTTCTGGAGGTGAAGTCCGATACACAGTGATGGTGTTTCCAGTTTCACATCCGGGTGCTGGTGTTCCTGTGGTCAGGAGGTTTTCCACTACTTGTCCTTAGACAGTGGAGAGATTTTCTGTTCCCTCTCTTAGCCTAAAATCAAAAACAAGCAGCTGCGTGTGACCTGTAATAGACTGAAACACTGGATACACTGGAACACAGGAGCACTGAACACTGAAATCTGAGCCTGCTAAAGCATAGATACTACTGAAAGCAGCTACCTCCAATCTTCTAGGGCCAGAACTGAGCAGGAACCTTTAATCAACCTGTGGCCCAATCACTAGATGTTTCAGTATGACCTTTGACCTCATCTACACAGGTTTATTTCCCCACCCTGTTTAAAAAACATCTTTACTATCAAAGTCTAGACGTTACCGCACACATCTGTTTGTGTAGTAGGCTCTTCCTGAATTGCTGCTGTATTTGAAGGTGCAGTCTTTCACAAGTGGTAACTATTCCCGATCTTTACCTCCCATAGACTCCACCTCTCTGGGAGGGGCTTTATACCCCCATCACCTTACTGACCTGTTAGCAAAAAAAAACAACAAACATACAAACAAACAGGTTTTTCAGTTTAAACCTTTGATATATTCTATTTGCATATTTGTCTATTAATTTTAGAGTTTAAATGACTTGCATTCCATTTGTATTTACATTTTTAAAGGACAGAGTATGAATGATTATATTTGGTTTATTTATTAATACTGTAGATACTATTAAGCACAAACATTAATGATTCACCTCGTGTGTTTAAAGCTGTTACAGGTTTTAATTCTTTAACTCTTTACAGAGTGTCTGGTGATGAATGAGTGCTGCTCAGGTTCTCTGGAGGTCAAGTCATATATACAGTGATTTAAACTTTCAGGAACAGGAAGATTTCTTCTCCGTCCTCAAAACCAAAACAAAAAGCGAGTTACTTGTGTCTAAAAGAGGATGAAACTCTTTTTTGAGGAACTGGAATCTCCAACATTGTTGTGTGTGTGTTTTGCGTGCTCAGTGTTGCAGTTGTTACTTCCTTTATTTGTTGGACCGGACCTGGGGTGCGCTTCCCGTACAACGACGGAGGTTAGCACTGAACTAACATGGACGATGCATCGTTAAACTAACAAACATCTGAAGTACGACCGTTTCCCGAAAGCATCGTACTTTGTTAGTACCACAGTAGTTTGAACCATGGTTTTGGGAAACACTTGCGTCGCAGCTGTGTCGTTCCAACTATGTAAGTTGCTAACGTAGTTAGCAACGATGGTTTTGCATGTGCTGCAGACTTCTGACCTCTGTAAATGCAAACAAAGGTTTCTGTACCAGATATTAAGTTCTGTTTTTCTTTTGTATCATATTTCTATTTCAGGCAATAAAATGCAAATGAATTATTTAAATATCATACAATGTGATTTTCAGAATTTTTTTTTTTTAGATTCTGTCTCTCACAGTTGAAGTGTACCTACGATAATAATTACAGACCTCTCCATTTGTTGTAGGTGGGAAAACTAGCAAAATCGGATGTGGGGCAAACTAAGTATTTGATACACTGCCGATAAATGCCTATTTTTATGTGATGCCAGCAACAAGGTTACAGGCTGGTGTTCAGCTCTGTGATCAGCTCTTCTATTAAATGCTCTCTGTAAGTGTTTTGGAATAGTGCTTGGGAGAAAATTCATAGTAGATGTTGAATTATTCATAATAGATGACGAATAATTCATAGTGGATACTGAAGAGTTAATAGGAGATGGATTATCACAGGACACCATTAGGAACCTCTACAGCTCCATACTGAGACGTCTGGCGTGTTGGTTTAGCAAACACGGCGGCCTGACACCATACTGGGAGGCTTATGTCGTGGTTTCAGTGCAGAAGCTGTTACTTCCAGTTTAGAGTCCTGTGTGGTGAGGGCCCGCAGCAGTGGCATGTTTTATTTTGTGCTGGTGTTTTTAGTAAAGGGGTGATCAAAGAAGCAATTAGTACGGTGGCCGAGAAATCCCAAAGCACTGCAAGTTAAAAAACGTGCTGCAAAGTCTCAAAACACAAGCATCAAAATGACACGACTGGCACAACATTAGCCAAACGCGCTGCAAGGTCTGAAAACACGAGCATCAAAATGAGAGCGCTCGCAAACCATCAACCGAACGCGCCGCAAAGTCTCAAACCCCAGCAAACACTGACAACACACGCAGCTTCCAACACACATGCAAAAAGCCTCAGAACACGAGGAAGTGTTTCTGAGGAACACTGAAAGTGGACGGACCCATTTGAGAGCGGGCTGCGTGGACCTGGACGTCGAGAAATGTAAACACGAGAACCCGGCCACTAACCCGCCTGAATATTCATTAATACACAGATAAAACTTTTACTGGAACTCTTTTACTCTACGTCCAGGTCCATGCAGCCCGCTCTCGAATGGGTCCGTCCTCTTTCAGTGACCCTCGGAAACACTTCTGTTGTGTTTTGAGGCTTTCTGCATGTGTTTTGGAAGCTGTATGTGTTTGAGACTTTGCAGCGAGTTCGGTTGATAGTTGGCAAGCGGTCTCATTTTGATGCTTGTGTTTTCAGATCTTGCAGTGCGTTTGGCTAATGCTGTGCAAGTCGTGTCATTTTGATGCTTGTGTTTTGAGACTTTGCAGCGCGATTTTAACTTGCAGTGCATTGGGCTTTCTCGGCCACCGTAAATTAGTCATACTTAAAGCTTAAAGTGCTTTCCAATAAACACATTCTCTTACAAAGTGCAGTTAATTAATCTGCGTATTCAGTCCCTCAGCAGTGATGGGATCATCAGAAACTGGCACTTCTATTAACAAGGGCACTTCTGTACTTTTGCATGTGTTTTCCGGAAGAGAATTTGAGGATGTGGAGGAGTATCATGTGCAATGGACAGGGTTTGTGATCAGCATCAGTGTGTGGGGTCTGGCCCTAGGCAACCGTGAAACACGCAAGAAGCCAGGCACAGACACACCGAGGAGAGGAGCCAGGAGAGGGGTGCATATAATTTGATCATTATTGTTAGATTTAGTGTTCATGTGTGTGACAGACAGGTGTAGTGAACATTTATAGAAATACGGAACAAATCAATACGGGACGCAACACTTTTTTGCTGAACAAAGGACGATTCTGTATTTTACGGGACGGTTGGCAACCCTAGTTGGACCGGACCTGAGCAAGACATTTATTTAACATATAGCCAAATCAATAGACGTTTCAGTATGACCTTTAACCTCTACATGGCTTATTTCCTTTGTACAGAGAGTGCTGCTGGAATGTTAGGGATGCTGTAACACCCTGTTTCTCTAGGAAAGAGATCAGACCTTCATTAAACCAGAACTACAGACTGAAGAAGATCCCAGTAAATCTATAACATAAGCAGTTCTATAGCTTAACACCCATTTACTGAACACACTGACCAACACTGTACAGGGTTAAACCTGTAGATGATCAGTTTGGTCTGGGGGATAATTCAGGTCAGGAGGTTCAGTCAGGTGGATGATCAGGTGTAGGTGTGTTTGACCCCACACTGTTTGACATCACCTTGAGTCTTCTCCAACAAACTCTGGACTTTACCGCACATATCTGTTAGAGCAGCCATCTTTCATCAAAAGAGATAATCAGTTACCAGGGGTCATTAGACTGGAACAGGTTCTACTTTTAAAGAGTTTGGATCCACTGACAGGCGCATGCCTAGAACTAAAGAAACGCAGAGTCAGAACAGTTCACAGTGGTGGTGAAGGTAACCAGACGTCCCCTCTAAAAGCTCCCTCACAGAAAGCTCCTACATGAGGTGGTTCTGAATACGCTGCCTGATGTCTGAGACGCTGTTTATGATAGTGTGGAGAAGATCTCAGCCTTAAACTCCATTCATGGTGGAGGGATACATGCTGCAGGGCACTGTGGGGTAAAGTAGTCCCCCAAATAAACGTTTTATTTTATTGTGATTATATGGTTTAAATTTATTCCTTTTGTTTCTTCCATAATCTGCTTTTCTGTAAAGCTGCTTTTAGACAACATTAGTCATAAACAGTGATGCAGTGTCATATGAGAAGCACTTTAGACTGATGAGCCTAAATCCCAAAAAAATGACACAGTATTTGCTCCTCATGACCACTGACTTTATATATCAATATATAGAACTGAACAGGTTTCATTTATACCTGATATCAGATTCCTGATCCTCCAACAGCTGCGGTATGTCATGCAAAATGGGAAGCAAAACAAAAACAGAATGTCAAACCTCAAAAGAACCGCCCCTGTCACATGTCTTGAACCTGCGTCTTTATAAAAGCAGAGTTCAAGACCAGCTGCAGATCCTGACGGGTGACATAGATACAGAGAACTCTCCAACACCACTGTTCTACCTCCTGCTGCTCCTCTCTGGAGTCTCCTCTTACAGTAAGTCTGAACTTTATTACTCCTACAGCTGCTCCATTATAACCACCATCACAATCAATCAAGACTCAAACCAGCTCAATCTGGGAACCAGACAGACCCAGACTGGGAATCCTGGGTCAGTGGATGAGTTTTTTTACCAGCCTCCTTAAACAGCGCAGCACAATCGGCCACAAAGCATAACCTACAAGGATTACAGCGGCTGTATCCAAAACGGTGTACTACATACTCCTCACATACTACACCTATCTAAAAGCAGTACGTAGTATGTGACCAAACACGGGTGGGATTATTTATTATCACTGTAATCATGAAGCTTTAGTTCAGTGTATAATGAATATCATCAGCACATTAAAAAAAAGTCTGGTTCCACTGACTTGCATTAACAGTAAAGGTGTTTCCTCTCCTGCTGTTATCATTTTGGCTATAAGCGGTTTGTTCTGACAGCAGTGACGCGTAGCTCTTATATGTTATACCCTTAATTATGGCACTGCTGTTCTGATGAACTTGTCTGTTCTGAACAAGGGACGTGTGCAGGGACGTGTGCAGCAGCGCAGCCTTGAGGTCATCCACAGCCTCCACCACTAAGCCAAGACCAGATAGAACAACCCAACCATCGCTACACTTTCCAAGCTAACCAGCAGAACAAGGAGCAAAGTCCACTGGAGCTCAGCTTGCAGCTCCACCTCCATTACCCCACGATCTAAAGATGTGGACACTGAAGCCTCTCACATTCATGCCCTGTTAAAGATGACTCGTCTCAGGTTTAGCCAAGCTAAAGATCCTGCTGGATCCAAAAAACAGAAACCAGCTGTCAATCACAAGAGACGTCCAAAACCAATCAGAGGAGTCAGAAGACGCTCTCTGTCTGAGCCTCTATGTTTCCTCTCACTGATTACTACAGATCCTGGTGTGGACACATGACCAGAGCAGAGTAAACATAACAGCATGGACCTCAAACCACATCATACACACACCTGCCTCAGCATCATGATGAGCTGAAGAAGCTAACAGTTAAGCTAATATGAATCTAAATCACTGAAAGCCTTTCACAGTGAGCTTCTTCCAGAGGGACAGCATATTAATCTGACTGGCAGCCAATAAGCTGATCAAACGAGCTAATTAAGCACTAACACATGATGGAATCACACAACAGCTCCTATTAACCAAAACAAACGAGTTCAATCATCCCTACTAACATCACCAACGACTAACACGGTCCTCCACTGTCACACAGGAGAGTTACGAGTTATGTAATATTAATGTAGGTACCTAAAGCTGGACTGTACAAATATATGCATATATGTACATATATATATACATATATACAGGGGTTGGACAATGAAACTGAAACACCTGTGATTTTAGTGTGGGAGGTCTCATGGCTAAATTGGACCAGCCTGGTGGACAATCTTCATTAACTGCACATTGCACCAGTAAGAGCAGAGTGTGAAGGTTCA
>JAMWET010005391.1:0-5000 GCA_024036415.1 Prochilodus magdalenae | reverse complement strand
AGCTGATCCCTGATTCAGGGCGTCTACAGACCATCTTACCGTTCACAGTGGTCTACAGGCCACACAATGTAAGTGCAGCACAGCTTAAGCTGGAACGGGAATTCCTTAAGGTCTGCAGCTCACCGACTATCTGACTGACTGACCACAGTGCTCTGGAAAGTGTTCAGCAGTTCTAGTTTTATTCGCCCTCGGTGGATCCACTGGTGGCAGGCTGACCACCGGAGCTGGCTCGTCATGGTTACCAAGCAGTCAGAATAAACCAGATGTTCGCGGTTAAAAACAAGCTCTGAGGTTTTCTATTAAAGGAACAGTCCAGGACACAAACATCCGTCTGAGACATCCAGAGAGCAGACCAGGAGAGAAAGTCAGTGAACACAAACAGCCCGGATCGAGCCAGGTCAAACCCGGACTAACAGGCCGGACGATACCGCTCGGTACACTACAGTAAACAGGGGCAGCACTTCACAGGTGAACAGAGCCGACAGCTCAGATTACCCAGAACAGGTGAGACAATCCTTAATCCGACAGCACTGCTCAATCCACTCATGTGTGAAAACAGACCACGGCCCCGGAAATAAGACGGAGCTTTGGGAGCGGCTCTGAATCAGCCAGGTTTTTTTTCCTCAGGAAATGTGACTGTGGATTTTTAAAAGCCGGGGCCTGACGTCTTAATCCACTTCCTCGTTACAGAGCAGAAATCCAAATCCCGCCTGACTCGTCTGGAGTTTCCCAATCCCTTATTACTCACGTGCATATAAATGCGATAAATGAAAAATCTGATTTTCCACATTTTATCGAGAGCACGTAAGCGCACTCAGTGATTGGCTGGAAGCATGGTGTGATGCTGAGCCACTCTGTGTATTTCCTGTGTACCGATCCGGGACTGCGTTACCAACACCTCACAAAGACTGGACACCTAGCGGACCACTGAGGTTACATTCACTGAACCGAACACAGTGTGTTGGATTAATATCACTTAGTGCTAAGAGGTGTGGACGGGCGGCAGTGACCACACACATTCTCCAACTCATTAATAGGATGCAAAGTCGAACGTGCCTTTATCTACCAACCTCCAAACATGAGTCATTTCCTCATGGAGCCGTTAGTTTGGCATTGTTTGGGACCTCACGTCTAAACCAGTCCAGACGCAGCTGGCATACACACACACAGGCTAAACCAGTAAAACAGCGAGAGCCTAATGAGAGGTCCATTCGGTCTCAGGTCAGAGTTCAGACTGGGTAGCACTGACACCGCACAGGAAGAAGGGTGTAGCTAAACGTATAGAGTGGGTTCTCAGAGTACCGAGGGGCATGGAGTGTCTCAACAACTGCAGAGCTCCGAATCTCCACTGGGATTAACGCCAGCACTAACACCGGACGCAAGCCTTTCACCACCAGGCACAATGCCGAGTGTCAAATTGAAATCTACCAAGCTGAAGACCATTCAGAGCAGGCAAGCTGGCTGGCTGTTGTTCTACTGGTTCCTGAAGTTTGTTAAATCTGAGTTAAATGGACCTGTACTATATGATACTGGGCTGTGAATGCAAAGTGCCTAGAACATGCACCTGCAGGCATAGACATGTAGGAAACCACCGGGACCAGATTAAAACCATCTGCTGAAACTCTTTGCCAATTTAGAGTTTCTACACCTGCAGTAATTAGGACTGAGATCAGAGCAGACGTGGTGTAATAATGACACTACTGTTCTCCATTCTTCATCACATGAGTGACTGAAACCACCTAAGTATCATTAGATAACCATGTTACCTGCGGTATGACTATCTCGCTATTACACCATAAAGATAAAGAAGATCAGACCTTTCAGGACAGCTGACTTTACAGTTCTCCCTCAACAGAGAACTCTTTGTTAAGGAGATTCTAGATACGTGTTTTCAGATCACAAAAATCAAGGCCTTTATTTCCCGTCCGGTAATCAGAGTCATGTGCATTTCCTGATCTGACATGTTCTTCAACTAGCACCACTAACTTCCTGTCAGATCAGAAAACAAATGACTTCATTAAGTCATCTGATGGAGAACGTGCTGCGTGTGGTTCTGTATAGAACCTAGAACGCTTAACAGCTGGACCCTGTTTGGAGTTATATAGGACCACTTTAAAGATGGTTCTACTGTACATAGAACCATATACAACACGTTCTCCGTCAGCCTACAGAAACATCTCACTGTGCAAGGAACCAGTTTAGCATGAGTGCATGAGTGTTCATGGTTCTATATAGAACCACAGTCTTTACTGGAGCACTGTGTATAGAACTTTTCAGGGGGGGCTCTGTGGGTAGCACTGACACCGCACAGGAAGAAGGGTCTAGGTAAACGTACAGAGTGGGTTCTCAGAGTACCGAGGGGCATGGAGTGTCTCAGCAAGACTCTTACACCACCAGGCACAATGCCAAGTGTCAAACGGAGTGGTGTAAAGTACCACCACTGGCACTGTGCCGACTGTACAGTGGGTGGAGTAGGGATGATGATGCTATGGGGGTGTTTCCTAGGGGTGGGCCTAGAGCCCCTCCAGTGAAGGGGAATCTTAATGCTTCAGCAGATCAGGACATTCCGTACAACTATGTTCCTCCAGCTTTGTGGGAAGAGTTTGGGAAAGAACCGTTCCTGTTCCAGCACGATACTGTCCCAATGCACAAAGCTTGATTGTCTGACTGACTGTGCATTTCCTGTGTACCGATCCGGGACTGTGTTACCAATACCTCACACAGACTGGACCCCTGACGGACCACTGAGGAGTAACGGACCAGTTCAGAGGGCATGGTTAGAAACAGTCTGTGAAGCTGGATTCACGACACTGTTAGTCTTCCAGGTGCACGTTACAGCCTCTCCGCAGGGTCTGGTGGCAGTGAAGACCTCTACGATGGTAAGTAAGAGGCTGGGTTAAAGAAGACTCTCTGTAAACTGAAAAACAGAGGCATTTTGGAGGAATGCCAAGTCCTTCCAAGCTCTCTGTGGACTCGGTAAACTCTGCAGGTCCCGCTTTCCGAGTAATCTCTCTGCCCCCGGCTGGATGGTAGCAAGACTACGAGAGCGGCAACCTTCTATAGATCACTGGCAGAAGAGGCATTGTCAGTGCTGTTACAGTAAATAAACCGTTTATGAACAAAGCCCAATTAGAGAGAGATACTGGTGTGTAACTGAGAAGCTCTTTGTGTGAGTGAAAGATTAGGCGGGGTTTGCAGAGCGTGCTCACTCAGCAAGTCCCCCTATAAACAGAGCCTTTGTAATGCAAGAGTGCAATTACCCAAGGCGAGCTTTATTGCTACCCCTGAGAGTGTTCGTCTATTGTGTTAAACCACTTATCAGTACCCCCATCATCAAAAAGTAATATCTGCTCCCAGAAGGAGGTGTGGGACTAGCAGTGGCTGCTGGGAAGGAAGAGAAAGTTGACCAGGATCCAATAACTAATGCATTAAATTTAGACTGATAATGAATCAATATTTTATTTGAGGCTACAGATACAGAAGTCTGTCATCTCAGTATGGTGTTTTATGATGGTTGTACGAACCCGACACGGAGAACAAACAGCCACGTCTCGGTATGGAGCTGTAGAGGTTCCTAATGGTATCCTGTGATAATCCTCCCATGCAGCTTGAATAGCCTCACACAGTTCCTGCAGGGGCGGAGGTAGAGGGACACCAGGTCAACACACCATTCATAGGGGTGCCTACCACTTGGTGCCTGACACACACAGAGGCCTGACCTTAACCCCATCCAGCACCTTTGGGATGACTAACACGCAGAGGAATTCAGCCTGCGCAGTTAACAAGCAACACAGAGACCGACCATGCAGTGGTAACACCCATACACTAGGGGAGCATGCGTGCCCGGAATGGTGAGTGGCCCTACCCACAGAGCCCAGAGGCAGCTGGGCGGTTGGGTGCCTTGTTCAAGAGTGCTTCAGGTCATGTCCTTTTTGCCTCAGGGCATTAACTACCCGGCAACCTTTTCGGTCACATGAACTGGTTTCCCTAACCTCCCACGGACCCAGGGTGAGAATGATGTTGGGAATGATCAGTCGCACTGCCTGTAGTTGCTATGAAGAGTTTTCTCTGCGAATGTTCTGGCAGTTTTGAAGTCTGTCCCTGCTAGAGACCGTCTCTGTTAAATTGGGGACCTCTGGTAACCCAAACCTATATGCCTAACTCGTGTCTCACTGCAGCCAGCAACCTTATGACTAGCTAGCAATGCAAAGCAGCTAAAGTTTATCAATATGGTAGTGTTTCCTTCGGGCGCATAAGGAGCCGAGGGCCTGCACCGCGATGGTCGGAATACTAAGAACCATGTTACGTTTTTGTGGTTTTCCCTGGGGGGAAAGCCCACGGCAGAGTCCGCACCGCTCTAGCGCTCAATCCGGAACCTCCCAGCTGTCCCGTCATGTTAAAGCACAGTCCCAACGTGGCAGCTCCCAGTGCTGCTCCCCAGAAGAAACAAACCCCCAGACAGACCTGAACCATTCGTGGTCCCTAAACATGCTTCAAGTACCCACCCCACCAAGACGCCTATCGCTACAACCCGTTACGAGTCACTACACTTACTTTTACTGTGGACCGGTTTCAGCTTGTGGGGAAAATTGGTCACCTCCGCCGCTTGAATTCCCACAAGGCACAACCTCAACCCTTGCCATTAACTCTATGATGATGTCCATTTCAAGGACAAGGTCATCACGGCTTTTCTATAAACAATTTTTTTTTTCCTCATTTACTGGAAGGAAACACAGTTAAGTTTATGGACACCTGAAGAACTGGCACTTTCCCAGGCACGTCACAGCGAACCAGCGATCTCAAGCCCCACTGTAATTTATATTCATCCTAGTGTTTTATTATTAAATAATTTAGAAATTTTTGATTTTGATTATTATATACACTGTAAATTAATGTCATTTAAAAAACTGAGATCCACCTATATCCATTTTCAATATTGACACTTAATTTACATGTTATACGTATAATCCAAAATCATAAAATCTATAAAAAAATACAAA
>JAMWET010005390.1:0-14162 GCA_024036415.1 Prochilodus magdalenae | reverse complement strand
ATCCACACCACTACCTCTCTCTCTTTCTACCTCTACCTCTCTCTCTTCCTCTCTCTCTACCTCTCTCTCTCTCCTTATCTACCTCTCTCTGTCTCTCTCTCTCTCTCACTCTCATTCTCACTCTCTCTCTCTCTCTCTCTCTCTCTCTCTCTCACTCTCACTCTCTCTCTCTCTCTCTCTCTCTCTCTCTCACTTTCACTTTCACTCTCTCTCGCTTTCACTTTCACTCTCTCTCTCTCTCTCTTTCACTTTCACTGTCTCTCACTTTCACTTTCACTCCCTCTCTCTCCCTCTCTCTCTCTCTCTCTCTCTCTCTCTCTCTCTCTCTCTCTCTCTCTCTCTCTCTCTCTCTCTCTCTCTCTCTCTCTCTCTCTCTCTCTCTCTCAGTTCAGTTCAGTAGTGCTGTATTGGTATGAATGTAGTAGATACACTGTTGCCAAAGCATTTAACAATAAATCCATAAACACAGAGAAAAATAATATTATATATAAACAACAAGACGAACAACAGAAATGAAGTTATATACAGGATTGATGTCGTCAGTAAAGAAAACAAATACATCATTAAAAGAGTTTCTGAAGGCACTGGCCCCCTGTTCGGGCAGTGTCTGAGCTCGTGGTGAGTTTTAGGCTCTAAACTTCCTAAACTAGCTGGAATATTATCCAACGGAGCACTAAGCACGGTTGTAAGTCGCTCTGGATAAGAGCCTCTGCTAAATGCCTTAAATGTAAATGACCAATAATCAGTATTGATCAGTGGTGGTCAGTAATGATCAGTGGTGGTCAGTGATGATTAGTGGTGGTCAGTGGTGGTCAGTGGTGGTCAGTGGTGGGTTGTTGAGTGTGATCACTGGTTGTCAGGTATCTGGCTGTGTGTAAGGTCAGCTCACTCTCCTAATATATACGGGAGCTTTTCAGGGTCACTGCAGAGCTGGAACTCAGGACACACGCTGCTCGCTGTCTCATAGAACCGGGTTCTGATAGACTCGTATCTAGAGCACTCCGTTAGGAAGTGCAGCTCTGTCTCCACCACTGAGAGCTCACAGTGAGAGCACAGCCTGGCCTCCCTGGGTACCCAGTTCTGTCTGCGCCGGCCGGTTTCGATGGCCAGACTGTGCTCACTGAGTCTGTACCTGGTCATCACCCTCCTCAGTGTTTGGTCTCTGATGGTGGTCAGGTAGGGTGCTAGTGTGTAGTCCCGGTTTAGGGCTGAATAGACCTGTAGTTTGTGTTGGTGTTGGGTAGTTTGGGTCCAGTAGTTGGTGTAATTGTGTTTTTGGTGGGTTATAATTTGGCTGGTTTTGATTTTCTGAGTGAGTGTGTGGTGAGGATGTTTGCTGTTGGTGATGTCGTTTGGTTTTAGGTCGCTGAGCTTGAGGACCAGCTGGCTCAGGGGACTGCTCTCCGTGTTCAGCTCCTGACTGGCCAGTGCTCTGTAGTGCAGTGATTGGGGGTCACTGGATTTGATGTGTTTCCAGAAGTTTAGGGCTCTTCTCGGAATGTTCAGGAGCAGTGGATACTGTCCTAACTCGGCTCTGCAGGCAGTGTTAGGGACTTTTCTTTGTACATGGAGGATGTTCCTGCAGAACTCCGTGTGCAGAGCCTCAGTAGGATGCCTGTCCCAGCTTGTGAAGTCGTTTTGTGTGAGGGGTCCCCACACCTCGCTGCTGTATAGTGCTATAGGTTCGATGACTGATTTGAATAATGTAAGACAGATTGTAATCGGTATGTCAAACTGAATAGATTTCTTAATGGTGAATAGAGCCCTCCTCGCTTTCTCTCTGAGCTCCTTCACAGCCAAGCCCAGACTTCCCGTGGAGCTGATGGGTGTGCCCAGGTAGGTGTATGATGTAGCCTGTTGGATCTGGGTGTTGTTAATTGTGAAGATCTGGTTCCCCTGACGTTTAGACCTCTTCTGGAACGTTACTATTTTGGTTTTTTGCTGGTTTACTTTTCAAGCCCAATTTTCACAGACGTTCCCTAGTACCCCAAAACTCTGCTGTAGTCCCTCTCTGGTGGGGGACAGTAGGACGAGGTCATCTGCATATAGGAGACATGTAACCTTGGTGTCTCCTAAAGAGAGGCTGGGTATGTCCTCACACTGATGGAGTTTTTCAGCTAGTTCATTGATATATGAGTTAAAGAGAGTGGGGCTCAGGCTGCAGCCTTGTCGTACTCCTCACGACTGTGGAAAGAACCCGGTTCTGAGTGTTCCGATTTTTACTGCACATTTACTGTGAGAGTACATTGATTTGATGACATCAAACATTTTGCCCCCCACTCCACTTTCAATAAGCTTATTGAATAGTCCATTGTGCCAAATTGAGTCAAAGGGTTTTTGGAAGTCTACAAAACACGCAAGGATTGTGTCATTGTGTTGGGTGAGATGTTTATCAATCAGTATGTGGAGGGTGAAGATGGGGTCAGATGTTCGGTGGTGTAGTAAGAAGCCGATCTGAGCTCTGCTGAGAACGTTGTGTTCTGTGAGGTAGTCGGTGAGTCGGGTGTTGAGGATGCTGCAGAGGACCTTTCCCAGGTTGCTGCTGATGCAGATTCCTCTGTAGTTGTTTGGGTCTAGTTTGTCTCCAGATTTGAATATGGGGGTTATGAGCCCCTCGGTTCAGGTGGGGGCTCATAACCCTTGGAGTCCAGTGGAAGTAGTGTGCATTTCATTTAGGATGCCGTCCGTAGCTTGAGCTGTAGCTTCTGAGCTTGAGACTGACTGTGCCAAGTGCATTCGCTCCTCACCCAGCAGCTCTCTTAGTGTTTGAGGAGTGTGGGACAGGGAATGCAGGATGTGTCTCTGGGGGGACTAACTATCTCAATTGCACATGGGCATCCGTGACTGAAGAAATCCATTTTTGCTCACCCACAGCACGGGGTCGGGAGGTGGGTGTACTGATCTTATTCACACCACTAACTCTATACATCTCTTTTTCTCCTTCTCTTAATCTCTAATCTCTAATGTGGGTGTTTATTTGTCCTCTCTCTCTCTCTCTCTCTCTCTCTCTCTCTCTCTCTCTCTCTCTCTGTATATCTGAAGAATGAGTGTGATGTCATACCTGACACCTCAGGGTATAAGTACAGTGGTTAGTGGAGTGGATAAAAGGACGTGTAGTGGGCCGCTGACTCAGTGATAGAAGATGGTAGTATTAATGTGGGGGTCTATTTGTCCTCTCTCTGTCTGTCTCACTGTATTTGTAATGACTCAGTATGATGTCATAACTCACGTCTCGTTAATGGAGTGGATAAGGTCATGTGTAACTTGCCACTGGCCATGAGCTTGGGTCAGTTGTGCTTTGGTTGACCAGCAGCTCAATGGTAATAGTGGTGGGTGAAATGCAACTGTGTGTGGGGGTCCAAATTATGCGAGGTGGGCTGAAATCACCCACACCCACGAATATACACCCACATATGCTGAAGGAGAGAATGAGAGAGACCTAGGGGACAAATAAACATCCTGGTCAGAGAAAGACAAATCCTGCAGGACATCTCAGGTGTGATATGGTTTTAACACTGGAAGTGATCACCGCCTTGTGTGGTGGAAGATTGTTCTGGACGAGCGGTGCCATCGGAGAGGAAAACTAGGTACAGATATATCTCTGTCTGTATACCTGAGGAATTCGTATGATGTCAGACTGGGTGCCTCGTTAGCGATGTGGATAACTTCCTGTGGTGTGACTTGAGCTTATCCACATCACTGACGGGGTGGGTGAGGGGTGGGCCCTTTTTTAGTGAAAAACTATAAAAACAGATATAATATAATATAATATAATATAATATAATATAATATAATATAATATAATATAATATAATATAATATAATATAAAAGTTTAAATCTGGCTAACGGTAGTTTGTAATAATTATGTTGACGTCATCTGTGAATCAGTGACCTGTAATCCCTCGCTCCTCTCGTCCAGAACAGTCTTCACCCATAAACTGCAGTGATCCCTTCCAGTGTTAAGACACTATCACGACCAAGACGACCTGCAGGATGTGTGTTTTGTTGACGAGGACGTTTATTTGTCCCCTCTGTCTCTCTTTCTGTATGTATAAATGGTTTGGATGATGTCACTAAGAGGACTGGCTCTCTGAGCAGCAGCTGGACATTACTACATCTCTCAACTCATAAAACTATACACAGACACTTTGTTTATGCATCTACATATTACACATCTATTAACATATCTATTCATACATGTTAATAACTCTATAGTGTTATTGTTTACAGTGCACAGTCACTCGGTTTGTGTGAGTCTAATATAGACATTGGCTTTCTGCTGATGTGACAGTCCAACACACCACTGTACTGTAACCTGTATAGTATTTATGTAACTTACTGTAACTGCACATCATACGTGTTAGTGGTGGTTTATAATGACTCTATTTATGGATCTGTATAGGAATGTGAGGTAATACTGTGCTCCTGTTTGCTCTGTACAGGTCTTGTGCTGCTGCAATATCTATCTATCTATCTATCTATCTATCTATCTATCTATCTATCTATCTATCTATCTATCTATCTGTCTGTCTGTCTGTCTGTCTGTCTGTCTATCTATACTCAGAGGAAGGAAAGATCGGGAACTCTGAAGAAATGGAACGACTGTAGTTTGTTTCCTGGTTTTCCACGATTTAGAAAATGTCGTTTCAGGGATTTTATGAAGTTATCTGTGAGCAGTAGGAAGAGCGAAACGCGGATATCCAATATCAGCCGAACTTTACCGAACTGCAGACGCTGACGTCATTTCCGTGCGCAGTAGCATTAGCTTACATTTAGCAATATTCATATTTCGATTGATTGACGACTTCGTAATTCTGAAGGTCCCGTGACATACAGGAGAGAAATGTACACAGAACAAAACATATCTGGTTCTGAACATGTGTATTTACCACAGGGAGCGATAGAGGTGATTTATAGAAACTCAGTTTATTTAGACCATTTAAAATGCAGCTTAGAGCGGAGCGCCAAATATGGGAATAACAAAATGGCGGCGACTACAAAATGGCGGTATGACCTCAGTGGTCTGTGCAGGATAAGCAGTATTCACATCAATGGGACTATAACAGATAGTCATAATAACACTCTCAGTCAGTCACACTCACATACAGGGACTGAAACCGAGCACTTAAAACAACACTCACAGTTCTTTAATCTGGAGACAGTCTCAGATTCCAGCGTCTGCTCCAAACAGAGGACGCTGCCCTAATGCAATTTTAGCGCCGCTGCGAGCCCACCGCAGAGCCTCTATTGAAGGTGCCCACTCCCCCAGGGTGTGTAGGACCACAGCACTCAAAATATAATAAATAAATATACAAATAAACAAAACACAAAATAAATAGATTCCTCATTTAATAGTGAAGTTGTAAAAATATATATTACAAATACATTAATTATTTATATAATGAAATGTATGTTTTAAACAATTGAAAACACTATATTTGATAGAAATGTTCTTATTTGTAGTGTATAGTTTCAAAATGTTTTTCCCTGTCAGAAAAAGTTTCGTTTTACAAATGAGTTATTTATTTATTTATTTATTTATTTATGTGTTTGTGTTTATTCATTTATTTATATTTTTTTATTTTGATGTATTTCTGAAGTCTCTTCTGACAAACCACCATTTTATTTCAAAACGTCACATTTTAGAACATCATACTCTGTGCAAAACTTTGCCCAATGTTAAATAAATAAATAAATAGATAAATAAATGAATAAATGAATAAATAAATATGTATGTAAAATGAAACTTCATCTTACAAGACAAAATTTTGTCATGAAACCCAATTAATTACTTCACAATCAAATATATCGTTTTCAATAACACAATTATATACTTCATTATATAAATATTCAGACATTAATTGTATATTTAATATTTTATTTGACCATCTCAAAATAAAACAAATATTAAATGTTTGTTTTTCATGTATTTATTTATTTATTTATTTATTTATTGTATTTTAAGTGCTTTGTTCTTCCATAATACTGATACTAAAATATGCTCCTTCCGGTAATTCGTTATCTCGCTTTTTATAAATCGTGCGCTCGGGTTTATATTACACGTGGACAGGATTTCTTCATTAGTGCTCATGATGAACACTTCGTTCCCTCGTTCTCCATTAATCTGCGCATGTCTTCTTTTTACATGTATACCCGCAGGTTATATAGTTCTATAATACTCTGTTATTATTATTATTATTATTAATTAATTAATTACAGAATAAAATACATTTAAACAGAACATAGAATATATAATATTACCTCCATCATAGTATAAATATACCATAATATACACATCACCTGTAAGGGAAAGCGCTGTTTCTACATTACTGCTTTAATAACTATATTCTGTAGATCTGTTACTTTAGTTATTAGTTATTATTATGAGAATCAATATATTCTCACCTGTTTTGGCTTTTAAATAGAATTATAATAGAACACGTGACTCTCATAATAACTTATATCTATAATTAACAGCATATGGTTCAGCACCCTGGACAGTTCCAGTCCAATATATAGCCCTGCGGACCTGCACCAGACTCGATGTAACTTAACGAAGGGAACGTTAGTGGAAGCCTCATGAGTATGACGTCATAGGGTAGAAGTGTGTAAAGTTCTAAAGTTGGGGTAGAGGAGGAGTTGGGGAGAGGAGCTGCATGTGAGGAGGAGTTTTACTGAGCTCCTCACTGGATCTGTTATTCCATATGGAAGCAGCTGTTTAAGGACACAGCTATCCGGAGTACTCAGCAGCGGAGTGAAGACCGGGCACGACGGAGACACACACCCACACCCTCTCCAACCACACCCTCTCCGGCAGTAGCGCACACACGGACCAACTCCGGGGCTAATTCAGGTGCTTGTGCTAACTCCAGGGTTTATCCAGATGCTCCGGAACAAATCCGCTCTACCCGGATTATACTCGGAGGGCGGAGTTTAACGAGGTGAGGGGCGGGGCTTTCTGTGAGGCTCCACATCTAATACAGGGCGGTAAGTTGGAGCAGCGTTATTCGGACTGCCGCTCTTCCAGTCCATCTCTAACAGCTTAAAGACTGGGATAAAGTCTGATGAGTTTCAGTGAGATGGTTTACTTTGCTTTCCCAGTAAAACGGTACATGTACTTAAGACTCCATTCTGAGTGGACAGAGCTCTCTTCACACTTGTGTCCTCTGTGCTGTGATTGGTCAATTACCTACGTCCGCTGTGCTGTGATTGGTTGGTGATTGTTTCTTGAACGCTCTCTCTGCTGTGATTGGTCATGTTAGTTGCCTCCTCTGTCCTGTGATTGGTTGTTGATAGTTTTCTTGATTGCTCTCTGTGCTGTGATTGGGCAATGGCCTATATGCACACTCTCTTCCGCATTCCGAGTCAGCCAGCTTCATCACTTCCTGTCTTTCACTCGCTCGCTTCAGGATTTGCCCAGGATTACGGTCAACGACGTCACTCGTATTATTCAGACATCGTGTCGGACGTCAGCAACAATGAAAGAGAAGGGCTTCAAACTCTACATTTCAAGCTACGTGCACAATTATGAAAATCCGGTCTTGTAATGTTAGCCCTTGGCTAAACTGTTTGTTTACTAACCAATGCTAACTTAATGATACATACAGTACCACATCAATAAATTCGAATATCATGGAAAAAGTTCACTTTTAATAATTAAATTCAAACGATAATCTCTGTGTTTAATATAAAATACGACCCTTTAACAAAAACCTTTTCACCATATTCTCACTTTACTAATTTTAATGCATCAACTTCAAATCTTATCCTGCTGAACATCTTACCTTGTATAAAACCGAATGTCACTGTCCGAGCCAGCAAAGCGGTGAATGCCAAACCGATGCTCCAGAGTAAGCTTCTCAATTTGTTGCTTCAGCTGGAGGATCTCCTCTCTAAGAAGCGTATTTTCTTCGAGAACCAAGTCGACAGCAGCGGGATCCGGAGCTGAAGCGTAGTCGTGGTCCCCGGGGAGTGTATCAGCCTCCTTGACAGGTGTGTCATCCTCCGTCGGTCGCTTTCTCCTCTCCCAAACCCCCGGTCTTGAAAGTGGAACTGCCTTCTTTAACAGTCGCCGTCCTGACTTGGACTCTGGTTCACGCACATCCTCTTTCTTGAAATGCCGGCTACACACGCGGATATGCGGAGTGACTGTGAAGTTCTCCCTCCGGATAGCAACAATCCATTTATGCCGGTTTTCCGCATCGGAGGGAAACGTATGAAAGTACTTTGTTGTACTTACTGGAGGCCTGACATAAAGGTACACAGCAATGTTCAGCTGTAGCGCTGTCAGTTCGCTGAAACTTAAACTTCTTTGCTTGAGACATTATCGCGATTTCCCTAAACTCAACACAACAGTGTGGATAGCGGAAGTGGCTGAGCTGGCTGAGATTTTAGCGGAAATACGTCACCACCCCTGTGTGCATGTACCCCATTTTAGGTTGGCATGAAACACCCACACACATGAATACACACCCACATATGCCCAAAGAGAAAACAAGACAGACACTGGGGACAATTGAATGTCCTGGTCAAAGAAAGACAAATCCTGTGATATGGTTTTAACGCTGCAAGTAATCACTGCCTTGTGTGGAAAACACAATTGGAAAACTAGAATTAGCTTCTGGGTACAGATATATCTCTCTCTCTCTCTGTATATGAGGAATTCGTATGATGTCATACCTGGCGCCTCGGTAGCGGAGTGGATAAGCTCATGTGTAGCGGGCCGCTGTACTTGAGAACGCATGCGCCAGTTGTTCTCCAGGTCATCAGCGGCTCGGTGATGGAGGAGGTGGGTGAAATGCATCCGTGACTGTTGGGCTAGAGCAATCCAAGGTGGGCTACACACCCTGTTTTTGTTCGCCCACAGCACGGGGTCGGGAGGTGGGTGGCTTGAGCTTATCCACACCACTACCTCTCCGTCTCTCTCTCCGTCTCTCTGTCGAGATATGTGGGAGTTCATTGGTCTCCTCTTTCTCTCTCGGACTAGCAACCCTCACCTTCCTGAAGCACTGCTTCCACTTCTGGATCAGTGACCAGGTTTCCTATCCAATGTAGTCTCTCGCTCTTCACCCACATAAAGCCCTGACCTGCAGGATTTGTGGTTTATTGACCAGCATGATTATTTGTCCTCTCTGTCTGTCTGTCTCTCTCGCTCTCTCTCTCTCTCTCTGTCTCTCTGTCTCTCTCTCTCTCTCTCTCTCTCTCTCTCTCTCTCTCTCTCTCGGTCTCTCTCTCTCTCTCTCTCTTACTCTTACTCGTTACTGTTACTTGTGTCTCCTGTGCTTCCTGATTGCTCTCAGAGGCACAACTTGGCCTGAGGAACTGGGATTATCAGAGGTACTCTCAGACAGATCTCTCTCTCTCTCTCTCTCTCTCTCTCTCTCTCTCTCTCTTATGTTATTACTGGTGCCTCGTTAGCGGTGTGGATAACGTCATGTGTGGGCTAAAACCCATTCTCGCTCGCCCACAGCACGGGGTCGGGAGTTGGGTGTCTCGATCTTATCCACATCACTGACGGGGTGGGTGAGGGGTGGGCCCTTTTTTAATGGAAGACCTGTAATCCTAATCTGTCTCCTGAAGCTAATCCCAGGTTTCCTTTCATATGTAGTCCCTCGCTCCTCTCGTCCAGAACAGTCTTCACCCTTACACTGCGGTGATCCCCTCCAGTGTTAAACCACAATCACGACTGAGACGTCCTGCAGGATTTGTCTCTTGTTGACCAGGACGTTCATTCGTCCTCTCCTTCTGTATATATAAACCCGTTTTCGCTCACCCACAGCACGGGGTCAGGAGGTCGGTGTCTTATGCTTGAGCAGGCTGCTGGGCTCGAGCGGTTGTGTCATTTGCCTTCCGGGTCCCCAGTGGCACTCTCAGGCTTCAGTAGCATGAGCTGCAAGTGTTGGCGTTTGCTGCTTGAATGTTCATTGGTTGCCCTTTGTCTCCCCGGAGTGGCCAGAGGTGGATCTGCAGGAACCTGTGACCTTACAGTAGACCTGACTTACAAACAGGAATCTGCACTCATGGAGCTGAGTTCACTCCTAGATCTGTCAGAAGTAGGAGTGAGCTTTACTGTAATAGTGGTGTTTCCTGTCATCCAGAACTGATGTGCGACAGATCGACAGATATGCAAAGTCTATGTATCGGTGCTGGTATCAGAACTGGACTACATCGGAAAACTCTCTCTCTGCGTCTCTCCTTCCATATACTTAGAAGCTTCTGATTCACTTGAAATCCATGTTCGTCCAAGCGTGTTAGTTCTGGTGAGTACTGGTCTGGTGCTGGTTTTGCTGTTCAGACGGAAAGCCCTTGCTGGTGAAGCTGGTTGAATTCCTGCAGGCCCATGCTGGTTCATGGTGGTTAGTGCTGGTGAAGCTGGTAGACCAGCATGGTCTTTTCTGGTTTAGCAGTTTATTCACTCTGACTCTGAACACAGTACCATCCAGTCTACAGCGCTGCTAGTTGGGCTTTGTGAAGATGCCAAACCAAACATCTCAGGTTCTGTCAGAGCATGGAGTCAGTACAGGACTACAGGTAAGTCATGCTGAAGGGACATGAACATGCTCATATGCCCGCTGTGGCAGTGCTGGTCTACAGGGATTAGATCTGGGTTTAAGATTTCTGTGGTATCTTCCCTCCTCTTCACACATCAGCTGTTTGGTGTAACTGTCATGTCCTCTTTGTTGGGTCTGTCCGCTGTGGCAGTAAGCTGTGTGTGGTTTAGTGTGTGCGTCTTTAACTGTGCGGGTTTAACTGTCTAATCTGAACTGTTTTGTGGTTTACACTGGACAGAAGTGTGTGTGGTGAGCAGCTGAATGATGTATATGTGAATCCAGTATGTGTGTGTGAATCCAGCTTCCTGATTGGTTTTGTTTGGTATCAGGGTGTTGGGATATTCAGGGTGAGGACTGCATTGCTGTTAGGACTGTAGTCTGATGTAATGATCCCCATTGCAGGACATTAGCTGTGTCTGTGTGTAGCTTCTCCTAAAGTCAAACATTCTGATTGTCCTCTGTGCTGTGTGTGGACAGTTATTTGTGTGGTCTGTGCTGTGTGTGGACAGTTATTTGTGTGGTCTGTGCTGTGTGTGGACAGTTATTTGTGTGGTCTGTGCTGTGTGTGGACAGTTGTTTGTGTGGTCTGTACTTGAGCTAGTGGAGCCCAGTGTGTGGTGTGAGGGTGATCCGGGCTAGAAGTCAGTAACAGTCTTTAGTGTTGTAGTCGTGTTCTGGTAGGGTCCGCCGGTGTGACCAGTTTGACAGATCTAGGGTAAAAGCTGTTCCTGAACCTGGTGGTTCTGGCTCGGATGTTCTGGTACCACTGTCCAAATGGTAGAGGTTGGAACGGGATGGCTGGGGTGTGTGGGGTCAGAGGATATGCTGACTGCCTTCCTCAGACATCTCTTTTCGTAGATGTCCTGTATGGGTGGGAGGGCAGCTGCGGTGATGTGCTGTGCAGCCGTTACCACCCTCTACAGGGCCTTGCACTCAGCAGCAGTGGCGCTGCCGTACCACACAGTGATGCAGCTTGTCAGGATGCTCTCCACTTCTTTCCTGGGTCGTCATGACAATGTGTGAGGTGATTAGCGTCCAAGTAAGATTCTCGGCTAAGTGGACACCAAGGAACTTGAAGCTGCTCACTCTTTCACCGTCGTTGGTGATGTTGCTGATTGTTGTTGTGCGGTCGTGGGGGTACAGAGTATACAACATTGGGAGGGAACAATACATTCTGTTCTGAGTGTGAGGGAGGGTGAGGTGTGTTCATCCATCTTAAGACACTGTGTTCTGCAGGTGAGGAAGTCCATGATCCGTCAGTTATGTGTGTCCTCTGTGCTGTAACTGGTTGGTGATTGCTTCCTGACTGCTCTCTGTGCTGTGATTGGGTAATCTTAGGTTGGCAGGAAACACCCACACACACAGATACACCTATATGCTGAAAGAGAGACCTAGAGAGACACAGGGGACAAATGAACGTCCTGGTTAAAGAAAGACCAATCCTATAGGACATCTCAGGTGTGATATCGTTTTAACACTGGAAGTGATCACCGCCTTGTGTGGGCAAAGATTCTTCTGGACAAGAGGTGCAACGGACTCCATCCGAAAACTAGGATTATCTTCTGGGTACAGATATATCTCTCTCTCTATATGTGAGGAATTCCTATGATGTCATACCTGGCGCCTCGGTAGCGGAGTGGATAAGCTCATGTGTAGCGGGCCGCTGTCTGTGAGAACGCTTGCGCCAGTTGTGCTCCAGGTCATCAGCGGCTCGGTGATGGAGGAGGTGGGTGAAATGCATCCGTGACTGTTGGGCTAGAGCAATCCAAGGTGGGCTACACACCCTGTTTTTGTTCGCCCACAGCACGGGGTCGGGAGGTGGGTGGCTTGAGCTTATCCACACCACTACCTCTCTGTCTCTCTCTCCGTCTCCTTTTCTCTCTCGGACTAGGAATCTCCACCTTCCTGACTCACTGCTTCCACTTCTGGATCAGTGACCTGTAATCCGTATTTGCCCCCTAAAGCTAATCTCAGAATTTCATATGTAGTCCTTCGCTCCTCTCGTCCAGATCAGTCTTCACTCTTAGACTGCGGTGATCACTTCCAGTGTTAAACCACAGTCAGAACACCCACAACCACGAATGCACACCCACATATGCTGAGAGAGACACTGAGAGAGACCTAAGGGACTACTGAAGGTCCTGGTCAATTAGCGACAAATCCTGCAGGACATCTTGTGTGAGAAAAGGTTGTTCTTGACGAACGGTGCCATCGGAAAGGAAAACTAGGATTAGCTTCTGGGTACAGATATATCTCTGTCTGTACATATGAGGAATTTGTATGACATCATACCGGGTGTCTCGTTAGTGGTGTGGATAAGTGCATGTGTAGCGAGCCGCTGTTCTTGAGAATGCTTGAACCACTTGTGCTCCGGGTCATGAACGCCTCTGGAATGGAGGAGGTTGGTGAAATGCATCTGTGTCTGTTGAGCTAGAGTAATCCGAGGTGGGCTAAAAAACCTATTCTCCCTTGTACACAGCACGGGGTCGAAAGGTCGGTGTATTGAGCTTTACCACACCACTAACTCTATACATCTCTTTTTCTCCTTCTCTTAATCTCTCTGTATATGTGGGTGTTTATTTGTCCTCTCTCTCTCTCTCTCTCTCTCTCTCTCTCTCTCTCTGTATATCTGAAGAATGAGTATGATGTCATACCTGACGCCTCAGGGGATAAGTACAGTGGTTAGTGGAGTGGATAAGCGGACGTGTAGTGGGCCGCTGGCTCAGTGATAGAAGATGGTAGTATTAATGTGGGGGTCTATTTGTCCTCTCTCTGTCTGTCTCACTGTATTTGTAATGACTCAGTATGACGTCATAACTCACGTCTCGTTAATGGAGTGGATAAGGTCATGTGTAACTTGCTGCTGGCCATAAGCTTGGCCCAGTTCTGCTCCAGTTGACCAGCAGCTCAGTGGTAAGAGTGTTGGGTGAAATGCAACTGTGTGTGGGGGTCCAAATTATGTGAGGTGGGCTGAAATCACCCACACCCACGAATATACACCCCCATATGCTGAAGGAGAGAATGAGAGAGACCTAGGGGACAAATAAACATCCTGGTCAGAGAAAGACAAATCCTGCAGGACATCTCAGGTGTGATATGGTTTAACACTGGAAGTGATCACCGCCTTGTGTGGTGGAAGATTGTTCTGGACGAGCGGTGCCATCGGAGAGGAAAACTAGGTACAGATATATCTCTGTCTGTATACCTGAGGAATTCGTATGATGTCAGACTGGGTGCCTCGTTAGCGATGTGGATAACTTCCTGTGGTGTGGCTTGAGCTTATCCACATCACTGACGGGGTGGGTGAGGGGTGGGCCCTTTTTTAGTGAAAAACTATAAAAACAGATATAATATAATATAATATAATATAATATAATATAATATAATATAATATAATATAATATAATATAATATAATATAAAAGTTTAAATCTGGCTAACGGTAGATTGTAATAATTATGTTGACGTCATCTGTGAATCAGTGACCTGTAATCCCTCGCTCCTCTCGTCCAGAACAGTCTTCACCCTTAAACTGCAGTGATCCCTTCCAGTGTTAAGACACTATCACGACCAAGACGACCTGCAGGATGTGTGTTTTGTTGACGAGGACGT
>JAMWET010005389.1:0-24879 GCA_024036415.1 Prochilodus magdalenae | reverse complement strand
CCCCCCCACCAAAACACCCAAGCTGGCCTACTGGGAGGCGAAAGGGCATTTGGCCATTTCGCGGCTAACCCACAGTGGCCCTGTTTGGTCCGACTTTGAAGTCATTGTACAGGCTGCTCACGAGAGAACCCATGTTGGAGTCTCTACCTGCCTAATCGTAAATGGCCTAAGCCCTCTGCCATATTGAGTGCCCACGCAGCGTCCCTACAAAGGTCCGTGTTGAGCATCGTTTGCCTGGCCGTTTACTGACGTAATCTGCCAACAGTTTAAACTGCCCCGTCCCCAGTCGGATCCAGGTATTCCAGTACACAGCCGAGTACTACACTTCCCTCAGATAACACAATACTCCTGTCCACTGGAACGCCAACCCGTATCTACAGTATACATTCAGCGACAAGCTCTTGGTGATATAACTGTGTAACTGGATATCAGGTCAGGTTATGGTGTCTGCTGTGTTTGGACACACTTGTGACTCTCCTTTACCTCCCCCAACAGTTTTAATAAACAGAAGCTTAAAAAATATGATGAAAGTGAAAAAGTTCACGTCTAAAAATCATATTCATAAATTCTCAGACTTCACAGAGAGGCGTGGGATGAGCTCTGGTGTCCATGCTCATAAGCTACAGCTTCAGAGATGATACTAGCATTGCTCTCCATCACCCCCCCCCCCCCACAGGAGGACGGCAGCCCCACAGCACAGCTTCAGAGTGTGTATACCTAGCACAGTGTCGTACACACTGAAATAAGTAATCCACATAACTGCAGGAAATACAGAGTTAAGTCATTAATCCGTTCCACCATGTTTCACACATTGAAGGTAATTACAGATAACTACCGGACGTACTACATGAATCCAGCAGCTAATACGTATTTCTGCCTTTGTACACCAGACCAGTACAACATGAGATAAGAACGTAAAAACTCAAACTTTAGTACCACGACTATTATAAAAGCATCAGTTTTCACCTAGAAAATATGATCCTTACCCACATCAAGAAGATGAAGAAGATTTAAATCCTTCATGCGTTCATAAGCAATGGCATGTTGTTGATCAGCGCTGGCTCCCAAAAGGTGTTTTGTCCTTCAGTCGTTTTACTGATTATTAATCACTGGCCTGCTTGATCTTCCGGTACTGTGGTCTGTTTTAGTCGTATATACACAACTGAGAAATAATTGCATCACTGCAGCTGTATCCTACTCTCTCTTATCAGAAATATCCCAGATACTAGAGAAATACATGCAGTATTCTCTTCAAATGAACACTTGAATAATAATCAGATATACTGCCAGAAATCTGATTACTACATCGGATTAACTGAAGTGACATTGTATATAGTACAGTTTTTTCCAAGTCACGTAAATGACAATTCTCAGTTCGTCTCTCTATCTGTATCATTAAATCATCATCATCCATCTCACTCTTCTAACCTGCCTGTATATCCATCTGCGGTGTTGGGGGGCGCTGCATTGGCAGCCTACACAGAACTTCACTGGAATGTGTATAGTCGAAGAAGAGAACCCTACGACGATACGGGGAGTTCCTCATGCAGCTCTGCAGTGTTTCCATCATTATTAGGGATAATGCCATGTTCAGAACGCCGAGTGGCAGACCTGAGTTTTTGGAGCTTGCTGTCTTGTTTGAGTCTGTCGGGTCCTAGAAGAGTGGTGTAGGGTTAAACAGCTGATGGGTTCTGTTTTGTGGTAGCGGTAGTGGAGCAGGAAGACCAGACCTGGACTTAAAGAGTTACCTCTTCCAGTCGTTCTTAAGTGAAGTCAGCTTCGAGTTGTATCTTGGACTCGCTAATGTGCTGGGTTGTAAGCGCTCAGTGCTTAATACAAACTACAGAGAGGCAGATCTGCTGTGTGCCAACTTCACCAAAGAGCCACTGATACGTTTCCTTCTCTAACAGTTCATGATTTAGAGCCATTAAACACCTCACCTGGGGGGACCATGTACCAAAGCCTCCTAGTACTTAGACCCCCCATGATCCCCCATGTTCATCACACAAGTGGAGAAAGCTTCTTCATTCCCCACCAAGAAAAACACATGCAGGAATTTAGTGTAGAGATGAGATTTTTAATGGAAAGTGGATTTTTATATTCAGTAAAATAAAGATGTATTTATTTATTTTGGTTTTTATTAAACTGAATCTTTATGTAGAACATTCTAGAAACATTCTTTAAAACACGGTTTATTTTATTTAATCAGATGTAAAATGTATCTACAGTGGATGTAACTCCGGCTGCTGTGAGGTTCACTGTAAGGTTCTGGAGCTGAATCTGGAAACCAGGACACAGTTTGAAGTGCAGCTGTGGAGAGAAACTGATCACATGTGCTTTCAGTACTGCACTTTCAGGATGTGTGTGGTTAAGAGTTTGTAGCTCAGTGTGATTAGAATACAGAGTCTATATAGTTCATAACTGAACACTGACACTCACATTCAGCTCTGATACTGAGCACACTTTACCTCCTTCTCTTGGTGTCAGCTCAGATAAACATACCCACCCTAGAAGCTGGGGGGATCAATTAATGCATTCATATGTTTGTAAAATCAGCTGAACAAACAAACAAACAAACAAACAAACGATAAATCATATATTCACAACTTCACACATTTACACTGAAACTGATTTCCTGAGTCTCATTTTGGATCACACAGTCTCACAGATCCACCAATAACCCAAATACTATCATCAATCCAGAACCCAGCGTAGAGCGGCTGAGTGAATGTGGTGTGGACTGTGAGTAGGGGGGTCATTGTGTCAGAGACGCTGTAGAAGGACAGAGTTCCTGCACTGTGATCCACATACACTCCTATTCTGGAGGAGGGTGGAGCTGAGATCCCAGTCTGAATGTTGTTGTGCCAGAAAGAGAGAGAGGGAGAACACTGCAGACTCCAGGACTGACTGTTGTGTCCAAACCAGCTCTCTTTACCCCCTGCTTTCCTGCTGATCCCTTTATATGAGACTGACATGTACACATCTCCCTCACTGCTCCTCTCAACCTCCCAGTAGCAGCGTCCACTCACACTCTCCTTACTCAACACCTGATACCAGTAGTCAAATCTCTCTGGATGATCAGGGTAACTCTGGTTTAACCCACTGTTTTCCACCACTCTGTTCCTCTGAGCCAGACTGAGGTTCTGATGGGCTGTGCTGGGATCCAGAGTCAGCCGACAGTAATCTAACACAGAATAGAAACATGTATTTACAGAACCGCACACTAAATACTACCACACACACTAATAACTGTTACACTCCATTTACATTTCAGTAGCCAGTAAAACAGTCAGTGTATATATATATATATATGTGTGTGTGTGTGTGTGTGTGTGTGTGTGTTATACATACACTGTCGAAAGTCTTCTCTGGTTTTCGGTCTGGAGGGTAAAATCAGCTGAACTGCTGCAGCTGTGGAGAAAGATGGGGAATGAAAAGAGTTAAGTCGTTTATGTTGAATGTTGAATGTTTATTAAGTAAATAAATAAGTGAATAAATTTAATCCTCTATTAACGATAAGCAGCTGTCAGTTTACCCTTTCTCTCTTTGTTTACCTGTATCTCTGTATTTCACCATCTACTGTAATATTTTTATAAATATTGATATATTGTGTATATATTTTTAATTCAGTAACTGATGACAGTGTCTGAATCACTCATATAGCAAGTAATCAAAATATAGTTTTTTAATGTAGAAAGATTTTTAGTGTGGAAGTGGTGAAATCTTATGTCTGACTTTCACTCTGAACAAGTAAAGATCTCCATCATTCTGTTCCACAGCAGGAAGATCCTCTTACCATGTGAAGCGATTTCACTGAATTCCTGCTTCCAGAATTCCTCTAGTGTCTCTTTCAGATCAGAGAGAGATTTCCTCACTCTATCCAATGAGGGACGTTGATGGACAGTGATGCTGGGTGAGTCCTCAGATCCAGAAGAGACACAGAGAGACTGGAAACTCTACAGAGAGAGAAACACACAGTGGAGAGAGAGAACAATGTACTGGAGTAAAGTCTTAAAGGTCTGATCTCTGAGTTTCAGCTCTCTCTGTAGATCAGACAGTGACTGTTACCTGGAGGAACTGGATGTGATCCTCTGTGTGCTCCAGCTGCTCCAGCTCAGTGTCTCTCCTCTTTAGATCAGCTATCTCCTGCTCCAGTTTCTCCAGGAGTTCTTCAGCTCGACTCAGTTCAGTCTTCTCCTGAGCTCTGATCAGCTCTGTTACCTCAGAGCGCTTTTTCTCAATGGAGCGGATCAGCTGAGTAAAGATCCTCTCACTGTCCTCCACTGCTGCCTGTGCAGAGCTCTGTTACAACATACAGACCAGATGGAGCTCCATTTAAACACCAGCTATCATCCACCCTCTCACTGAGACTCTAGATGACTCACTGTCCACACTGTGTCTGTGTAGGGTCTCTAAGTGTCCAGCACTGGTCTCCTCACTGTCTGACTGGAGGAGAGTCTGACTGAGCTGTGAAATAGCTGCTCCAGCAGATCTCTGCTCACTACTCACCTTAAGAGTCTTCACAGCCTGTTTCACCTCCTGCAGCTTCTTCTCCTTCTCCTGGAGTCTCTGCTGAAATTTCCTCTGCTCCTCCTTTAACTGATTCTGAGGAGAAAGTATTTATACTCTGGTTAATATTAACAGCAGCTGAAGAGTTTACAGTGGTGATTGAAACTTTGGGAACTCTTCAGAATGTTCTAGGTTTCTGTATGCATTTGATCTAAAACTTCATCAGACTTCCCCCATGTAGACCTAGAGATCCAAACTCAACACTATTAGACCAGGTTATTTATTTACTGAGGTATATGATCCAGTGTTTTAGATCTGAGAGGGTAAAATTATGCAAACCTTTGTTTTCAGTATCTGGTGATGTATCTGAGATCACTCCAGAACATTCCTATTGAATTCAGGCCAGGATGGTCGTTCCAGAACATTAACTTTCTTCTCCTTTAACTGTTGTTTGGTAGAACCACTTGTGTGCTAGGATCATGTTCTTGCTGCATGAACCAGGTTCTACTGAGATCATGGACAGATGTCCTGACATTTACAGGTATAATTCAGAATTCATTGTTCCATCAGTGATCTGTCCCAGATGCAAAACAAGCCCAATCCATGATACTACCACCACCATGTTTCACAGATGGGATAAGGTTCTTATGTTGGAATGACGTTTTCCTTTGATCTTGGTTGGTGGAGGGAAATAAGGGTTTTGAATTTCCTCCATTTGTACACTGTTTCTCTGACTGTGGAGGGAGGAGTCCAAACTCTTTAGATGGTTCTGTGACCTTTTCCAGCCTGATTACCATCAAGAGCTCTTCTTCTGATGTCCTCAGAAATCTTCTTTATTAATGGTATCAGACTTTTTGTACCGCAGGCGTTGAGGTAAGGCTAAACCTAATCACAAAACCAGGATACCAGGCCAGGTGTCAATACAGACAGAACTCAGAACTCTGGTTAGAAAAACACAGACTTTGCAAACAATAGTATACATGGGAGTCCTGATGAGTCAGATCAGCTGCAGGTGTGTAAGAGTGGGTGGAGTCAGGGTGGAGGACAAAAACAAGCCATGTGCAGTACTGCAGAGGGACAAGAGGGGGCGGTATCTGAAACTCTGATAGATCTTAGTTCCTTAAATAAAACAGGAAGCCCCCTCACACCTGATCATCATCCGCCTAAAAGAACACACCTGACTCTAATCTCACCTTCATATTATCTGCTAATCCCACATGGTCACCTACTTTTACCCTCTCAGATATGAAATACTGGATCATTCATCTTATTAACTAAGTCTAATATTGTTCTCTCATTTGTTTAATTTGGTTCTCCTGATCTGTTTTTAGGAAATCTGATGAAGATTTAGATCAAATTATATACAGAAATAAAGAGAATCTATAATCTTTCCAGCTCCACTGTAAGACCACTCTTGTTCTACATGTGAGCTCTATAAAGCTGTATATGTGCTGGAAGGTGGGCGTTGGCTGGTCAAAGGTTTCCTGACCGATTTGACTCGTTTGTTACTAACAGTAAGTAACGTCAGGCTTATTTAACCCCTTCCTACCCAACACCACATACATTACCACTATCATCACCACATAAACTGATCCTCTGTAGACCTGTGTAATTAATAATGTACCAGATTCTAGATCAGAAATACAAACAGCATGAACTGACTTTAACAGAGCTCTACTTCTCACCTGCTTCTCTTTCCTTTCTGCTGCAGCTGCTACTGTACTGTGTCCCATGTGTTCATCCATCGTACACAAGTAACAGATAAGCTGTTGGTCAGTACGACAGTAGATCTTCATCACTTCATCATGCTGAGAGCAGATCTTCTCCTGTAGCTGTTTGGAGGCTTCGACCAGCTTGTGCTTCTTAAAGGCCGGAGACTGATAGTGAGGTTTAAGATGAGCTTCACAATAAGAAGCCAGACACACCAAACAGGACTTGATGGCTTTGAGTTTTCTCCCAGTGCAGGAATCACACTCCACATCTCCAGGTCCAGCGTAACAGAGAGCAGGAGGAGCAGCTCGGAGTTCTGTCTTCTTCAGTTTCTCCACCACTTCATTCATAACATTATTCCTCCGTAGAACAGGCCTTGGAGTGAAGGTCTCTCTACACTGGGGGCAGCTGTAGACCCCCCTCTGATCCTCCTGATCCCAGCAGCCATTAATACACACCATACAGAAACTGTGTCCACAGGGAATAGCCACTGGATCCTTCAGCAGATCCAGACAGACTGGACAGGTGAACCGGTCCTGATCCACTGAAATACTGGCCTCTGCCATTTTCCTGCACTCGTAGACTGAGAGAGAGAGAGAGAGAGAGACGGAGAGAGAGAGGAAGCACTCTAACCCGAAGGAGCAGCAGGTGGGAGGGGCTACATGTGGAAGGATTTGATTGGTCAGGTCTGGATATTCATACTTGCTACTGAATAGAGTTTTACTGTGTCTCCTACTAACACTGGTCTACACAGAGGAGCAGAAAGTTCACTAATGAAGTTGTAGCTGTTAATTCTATTATAATTAAAGACAGTGCTGCTCCAGGTCACATGTGTAGAGAGTGAAACGCTCCACTGTCACATATTATACCCTGATAAATTACTCTGAATGACTTTAAATGGCTTTATATCTAAAGGAGTTGCATCCAGAGTGTTTGGAGCTCTTCTGTGGCTCTCTAATAATAAACTCCTTCTTTCACCTTTAACATCAAACTGAATCTATTTACTGGAAATGAGTCACATGTAATATTAATAACTTACAAACAAAAAAACTCAAATTATTAACAGGATGTAACAGAATGGGATGTAGTAACAGTTTAGACAGCATATCAACATCATCTATGTGTAATGTTACAGAGGTGATGTACTGAAGTGGAAGTAGGAATGCAGTACACCTGGAATTATTTTACCTCCACCAACAGATTACACTGTAGCACAAATGAAAAGAGTGAAAAACCTTTTAAAAATCATAATCATAAACTCATAAGCTGCAGAGATGGAGGGTTGAGTGTTCATCCTTCATAAAAGAGTGAGTAATGCATTACACTACATCTCCACTAGAGGGCAGCACAGCACTGCTTCAGAGTCTGTCTCTGAAACCAAAAGACAATGTCCCACAGTGAGAGCACCACCACCGGGCATGAAGATCAGACCATCAATCTGAATCATCTCCTGTTTCACCAGGTGCAGAGAGAGAGCAGCTTCCCATACGGTGAAGAAGAGGACGACCAGCTGAGGAACCCAAAGCTAAAGGCACTGATAGGCTACCCATGGGTGTCACTAGAACAGTTTTAGGGGGGCAAATATTATGTAGCCCCCTACTTTAATAAATATACATTAATAATCCAAATGAAATCCAGTTTATTCTCTTTCACAGTTTACTGGAATAGCTGGTCACTACCTGAGGAGGCGCTGCTGCTGCTCTATTTCAAGCCTGCTTACAATGTAATATGAAAGTTAGAAATCTCAGCTCGTCCAATCATTTCAGACCCCCTGAGCTGTAAGCTGGTTATGACAGAGCTGGGGGAGGGTCTCTGGTTGAGCACTGAAGCTGAAGTCAGGGTTAAGTTAACCGTCAGTAACATTAGACCTTATACAGTCT
Organism: Prochilodus magdalenae; assembly: GCA_024036415.1. Taxonomy (NCBI): domain Eukaryota; kingdom Metazoa; phylum Chordata; class Actinopteri; order Characiformes; family Prochilodontidae; genus Prochilodus; species Prochilodus magdalenae. The sequence continues at coordinate 16,780 of JAMWET010005389.1, read as the reverse complement.
ATAATATACAGAGTGACTCAGTGAGCAGTTACAGGAGGGACTTTATCCACCTACTATATGAGTGAGGGGTGAGTTATGGTCAGTGTAGCTGGTGATGGGGTATTTGCTGGGTTGTGTGTTAGGTAGCTAAATCTTGGTCTAAGTGAGGTAAAGGAAGGGGGTTAGGCTAAACCCCGTCTCACTCTGAGCGTGTTTTATTCAGATGATGGTAAATGAACTGAAGCGAGTGTATAACCTGACAGTATCGTACACACTGAATGTGATTCTGCTGCATTGTTTTATTCACCTCTGTTCCATTGTTGTGAACTGTCACAGTCGCATAAGCTGTTGGCACATGGACCATCACGATGACTTCAGCTTATGCATAGTGGACACCATCCTGCACAGTGAGTGTGTTTACATGCACTCAGTAATCCCATAACTGCAGAAATCAGAGTTAGTCAGTAATCCGTTCACTGTGTTTACATGCACTTGGGTAATCAGATAATGGGAAACTCCGGGTCTACATGAATCCGGTAGTAATCGGATTTCTGCTTTGTAACCAGCAAATAAACTCAGAATAAGACGTAAAACTCAAACTTTGTACCATAATTTGAAATTCATTTCTAGGATTTAGGAAATCTGACTATGCTGTTCACATGAACACTTGAATAATCTGATTACTGATTGGATTACTGAGTGCATGTATGTGGTACAGGTTGTACATGTTGTGAGACGTAAATGACATTCCTGTACGTCTGTTCATCATCATCACTATCATCTCAACTCACTCCTCTAATCGCTCTACCCATCTGGGTTGTGGGGCGTGATGGAGCCTACACAGCACTCACCGGTCAGACACACCCTGGACAGGCTGACAGTCCATCACAATAGTTTGAAATGTAGCCTGGGGACACTAGGACCCAGCTGGAATGTGAGTAATGGAAAGAGAGAACCGTATATATGGGGTTCTTGTGAGATCTGCAGTGTTCCAGTATTATCTGAATATGCATGTGTAAACCTGGGCATTATATAAATAAATAAATAAATAATAACTGTGTCAGTATCAGTTAATTTAGACACTGCCGCTTTAAGAATAGATAAATAAATTAGATCGAGTGCAGCTCTGTTTGAAACCTATTTCTTATGTTTTGGAGTGTGGGAGCAGTAAAACATTACAATTGAATGACTGCAGTGTCAATCAGAGTTTTCCCTGTTCTGATTGGTTGGCGCTGGAGGCGGAAGGGGCGGGGAGGAGGTAGTGTGAGGAGACGGGAGAACAGTAAGGAGAACGGGAGAAAGGAGGGAGTGAAAGTGAGTTTACACAGTGTACAGCCCGTTTCTTTGGTAGAGAGAGGTTTATAAACAGTGTACAGGGTGTAGTTTGTTGGTACAAGCGGCTTTTATTTCTCATTCCTCCATGTTTTAAGTACTGGACACGCCACGGTGCTCGGCTGTGGAGAGAGCTAGCTCGCTAGCTAGCTGAGTTGTGTACTGTGCGCGCGCCCCCTGTAGCTCACGTGCCCCCTGTAGCTCACGTGCATGGACTAGCTCGCTCTTCATCGTGTGGGTTGTGTATCAGCCCAGTAGTAAAGGTCAGATAGCCCCCTCTGTGACCGGACAAGCAGTGTGGGGTCTCTGATGAAGACTGCCCTGCTTTTGCTGCGTCCCGCTCTGCACAGGAAGGGGAGGGCAAGTTTCTTCCACCCGGCCTCGTCTGCCTCGTTCCCCTGCTGCCTCTAAACTGTGAGTCCTCTTTCTCTCCATGTCCAAGAAGGGGCTAGGTCTTTAGCCACACCCTCCGCTAGATTCATCCACCGTTCAGGCGGTAGGGTGTGTTTACTTCCTGCTCACTTCCGGAGAAGGTTTATCTCATGTTTAGGGAAGTTCAGACAAGCTGGATGAATTGGTAATTGTGGATATTGCTGTTAGTATCTAAAGGTAGTTGGAATTGTTTAAAGGTGTGTTTTGTATTAGATAATATTTTTTGTGTATGAAGAGGCTGAACTGTTTTATTTCTTCATTTTTCTGAACATTTATTTATAGTTTTGTGTGAATCGCTGGGTTTTGGGATACTAAACGTGTTCAGTCAGACTATAAGCCTACCTCGGTCTAGTACGAACTTTGAATACACTTCACTTTATCTGAAAACAGTGAAGTCGATTAATAACTTCACTCTAAGTGGGTCTGGTTCAAGTCATTTTTATTCAGATACATTGATAACGTGGTTGGGTATTTCATTCTCCTGGGTCCTAAAACTCACAATGATTTTCAACGAACCCTCTCCCTCTATATTTAAAGCATTTTGGCCAATAGGGGGCAGGAGGGCTACACATGTTCAGAACGCCCACTGGCAGACTGAGTTTGGAGCTGCTGTCTTGTTTGAGTCTGTCGGGTCATAGAAGAGGTGTGTAGGGTTAAACAGGCTGATGGGTTGTTTGTGGGTAGCGGGAGTTTCAGTGCTGCTCCAGTTACTGTTACTCTAGTATACGACTTGTAGCTGAGAGTCTGCGGTGCTGCTGACGTGGTGCTCAGGTTAAGAGTGGAGCAGGAAGACCAGACCTGGACTTAAAGTGAATTACCTCCTCCAGTCGTTCTTCAGTGAAGTCAGCTTCGAGTTGTATCTTGGACTCACTAATGTGCCGGGTTGTAAGCGCTCAGTGCTTAATACAAACTACAGAGAGGCAGATCTGCTGTGTGCCAACTTCACCAAAGAGCCACTGATACGTTTCCTTCTCTAACAGGTCATGATTTAGAGCCATTAAACACCTCACCTGGAGGGACCATGTCCCAAAGCCCCCTAGTACTTAGACCCCCCATGATCCCCCATGTTCATCACACAAGTGGAGAAAGCTTCTTTATTCCCCACCAAGTAAAACACATGCAGGAATTTAGTGTAGAGATGAGATTTTTAATGGAAAGTGGATTTTTATATTCAGTAAAATAAAGATTTATTTATTTATTTTGGTTTTTATTAAATTTAATATTTATGTAGAACATTCTAGAAACATTCTTTAAAACAAGGTGTATTTTATTTAATCAGATGTAAAATGTATCTACAGTAGATGTAACTCCGGCTGCTGTGAGGTTCACTGTAAGGTTCTGGAGCTGAATCTGGAAACCAGGACACAGTTTGAAGTGCAGCTGTGGAGAGAAACTGATCACATGTGCTTTCAGTACTGCACTTTCAGGATGTGTGTGGTTTAGAGTTTGTAGCTCAGTGTGATTAGAATACAGAGTCTATATAGTTCATTACTGAACACTGACACTCACATTCAGCTCTGATACTGAACACACTTTACCTCCTTCTCTTAGTGTCAGCTCAGATAAACACACCCACCCTAGAAGCTGGGGGGATTAATTAAATCGTTCATATGTTTGTACAATCAGCTGAACAAACAAACAAACAATAAATCATATATTTACAACTTCACACATTTACACTGTAACTGATTTCCTGAGTCTCATTTTGGATCACACAGTTTCACAGATCCACTGATAGACATAAACCTATTACTCCATCCAGTAACCCAGAATCCCAAATGGAGCGGCTGAGTGAATGTGGTGTGGACTGTGTGTAGGAGGGTCATTGTGTCAGAGACGCTGTAGAAGGACAGAGTTCCTGCACTGTGATCCACATACACTCCTATTCTGGAGGAGGGTGGAGCTGAGATCTTAGTCTGAGCGTTGTTGTGATAGAAAGAGAGAGAGGGAGAACACTGCAGACTCCAGGACTGACTGTTATGTCCAAACCAGCACTCTTTACCATCTCCTTTCCTGCTGATCCCTTTATATGAGACTGATATGTACACATCCCCTCCGACACTTCTCCACTCAGCCTCCCAGTAACAGCGTCCACTCACACTCTCCTTACTCAACACTTGTTCCCAGTAGTCAAATCTCTCTGGATGATCAGGGTAACGCTGGTTTCTCCCACTGTTCTTCACCACTCTGTTCTCCTCAGACAGTCTGAGGTTCTGATGTGCTGTGTTGGGATCCAGAGTCAGCCGACAGTAATCTAACACAGAATAGAAACATGTATTTACAGAACCGCACACTAATTACTGCCACACACACTAATAACTGTTTTACTCCATGTACATTCTATTATTTCAGGAACCAGTAAAACACTCACACACACACCTGTGTGTGTGTGTATGTGTGTGTGTGTGTGTGTGTGTGTGTGTGTGTGGTACATACACTGTAGAAACTCTTCTCTGGTTTTTGGTCTGGAGGGTAAAATCATCTGAACTGCTGCAGCTGTGGAGAAAGAAAGAAAATGAAAAGTGTGTTTATTAATAAATGAATAATTATAATTTTCTATTAATGATGAACAGCCTTCACTTTTACCACAGACACTGTCTTTATCTCTCTCTCTGTCTCTCCATCTCTCTCTACTGTATGTAAATATAGAACTGCTGTATGATCGGTCTTACATGGTCTCTCACGTCTCTCTACACCGTGTACATCTATCTTTAACAACCAGCAGGTAATAAACACACATGGATTTAGTTCAGAATTATTATTCCAGTAATGGAATATGTTCAGTATGTTAACACTGCCTAATGTCAATCAGGAAACTAAAATCTGATCTTATTTAACCTTTAAATTCTTAAAGTGTTTATTTCTAATTCTCCTAAATACAGAAGGTACATAATCATCTCACTGTATTTACTGTACTGACTGTAATTAATCTAATTACTGAATAATGAGTATTAATCTGTGTGTGTTTGTGTCTATATTGTTTCATATTAAACTGAACACTGAAATATCCTTTTACCACGGAGAGGGATTTTACTGAATTCCTGCTTCCAGAATTCCTCTAGTCTCTCTTTCAGATCAGAGAGAGATTTCCTCACTCCATCAAATGAGGGACGTGGATGGACAGTAAGACTGGATGAGTCCTCAGATCCAGAAGAGACACAGAGAGACTGGAAACTCTACAGAGAGAGAAACACACAATGGAGAGAGAGAACAATGTACTGGAGTAAAGTCCTAAAGGTCTGATCTCTGAGTTTCAGCTCTCTCTGTAGATCAGACAGTGACTGTTACCTGGAGGAACTGGATGTGATCCTCTGTGTGCTCCAGCTGCTCCAGCTCAGTGTCTCTCCTCTTTAGATCAGCTATCTCCTGCTCCAGTTTCTCCAGGAGTTCTTCAGCTCCACTCAGTTCAGTCTTCTCCTGAGCTCTGATCAGCTCTGTTACCTCAGAGCGCTTTTTCTCAATGGAGCGGATCAGCTGAGTAAAGATCCTCTCACTGTCCTCCACTGCTGCCTGTGCAGAGCTCTGTTACAACATACAGACCAGATGGAGCTCCATTTAAACACCAGCTATCATCCACCCTCTCACTGAGACTCTAGAGGACTCACTGTCCACACTGTGTCTGTGTAGGGTCTCTAAGTGTCCAGCACTGGTCTCCTCACTGTCCACACCGTGTCTGTGTAATGTCACTGCTCACCTTAACACTGTTCACCGCCTGTTTCACCTCCTGCAGCTTCATTAACGTCCTCTGGAGTATCTGCTGAGATTTCTTCTGCATCTGCTTTACCTGTTTCTGAGGAGAAAGAATTTATATTGAGTAAAATAAATCATTTAGGATAAAATAACTTTTTGTTTCTTCTCTCGTTTGATGGAGTGAGGAAATCTCTCTCTGATCTGAAAGAGAGAGGAATTCAGTAAATTCATTTGGAAGCAGGAATTCAGTAAAATCCCTTCACATGGTAAGAGGAGCTTCCTGATATGGGAGAGAATGAGCAGCACAGTATCCCCAGCAGAGAAGCACCACCTGGAGCAGTGGATCCGGATGATTTCCATCGAAACAGGAGGGCGATGCTTTTGTTGGGACCGGGGTTATGGTGGGGGCTTTAAAGCATGTGAAGACCACACCCTGGCTGAGTGCAGCGTTAAAGATGTCTCTGTACACATCTGTGATATCCCCCTCACAGTCCTTCAGCACACGATCAGTTATTTTGTCAGGACCAGGTGCTTTGTGAACGTTGATTCTGCTGAATGCTCTCCTCACACCGTCGGGGGACAGCTTTAGCACCTAGTCACCGGGAGGAGGTGGAAATTTCAGTGCGGGTGTGCTGTTGAGTGCCTGAAACCGAGAGAAGTCGTCGTTTAGATGGTTCAGCAGAGAGGTGGTGCTATCACAGGTTTGTGGAGAGGGCTTGAAGTCCCTGATGGTCTGTATTCCCCACTACAGGCTCTGTGTGTCTCTGCTGTCACTGAAGCGTCGGGCTATCCTCCTGGAGTACTGCCTCTTAGCCTTTCTGATGCCATGGCACAGGTTTGTCCTAGCTGTCCTTAGGTCTGTCAGGTCTACTGCTGCCAGTAGCCTGTGGAGCTCTCCTGTCAGCCATGGCTTCTGATTCGCCCAAATAGTAATTGCGCTGAGGTCAGTTAGATCATCAGTGCACTGTAGGCAGAGTCAGATTCTGTGTGTTCCTGAAGATCTGTGGGGTTCAACATATTCTAGTCCGTGGTGCTAAAACAGTCCTGAAGTGCCTCTGAGGACTCATCCCGTCACACTCATACTTCCTTTAGAACTGGTTTGGTAACTTTGACCAGTGGTCTGTAAGCTGGCCTTTGTAAAACAGTGATTTGTTCAGAGGTGCCAAGGTCGGGGGGTGTGGGCTTTGTAAGCTCCTCTCTGGCTGGTGTAGAACTGGTCTAGTGTGTTGTTTCCCCATGTTGGAAAGTCAGTGTGTTGATATAGTCCGGGACTCTTCGGGTCTGCATGGTTAAAAGCCCCAGCCAAGATAAGAAAAGTATCTGGTGGGCTGTCTGCTGCTCACTGATGTGTTGATACAGTTCAGTCAGTGCCAGTTCATTCAGTGCCTCACAACTTTATAGTTGTATAAAAGCACTACAGCACTATAAAGCTGTAAATGTGCTGGACGATGGTGTTGGCTGGTCAAAGGTTGGCTAACAGTTTGTTTAACACTTTCTTACCCAACACTTTTTTTGTTATTATTATGTAATAAACAGATCAACAGTAAAAGTACAAGTAAAAGTACAATTAAGAACATGTAACAGGTTCTAGATTAGGAATATACAGTGTATGAACTAACTGATCTCACCTGTTTCTCTGATCGCTCTGCTGCAGCTGCAACTGTATCATGACCTTTGTGTTCATCCATCGTACACAGGTAGCAGATAACCTGTTGGTCAGTACGACAGTAGATCTTCATCACCTCATCATGCTGAGAGCAGATCTTCTCCTGTAGCTGTTTGGAGGCTTCGACCAGCTTGTGCTTCTTAAAGGCAGGAGACTGATAGTGAGGTTTAAGATGAGCTTCACAAAAAGAAGCCAGACACACCAAACAGGACTTGACGGCTTTGAGTTTTCTCCCAGTGCAGGAGTCACACTCCACATCTCCAGGTCCAGCGTAACAGAGAGAAGCAGTTTGGAGCTTCTGCTTCACTTCCTCCACCACTTCAGTCAGCATGTTGTTCCTCCGTAGAACAGGTCTTGGAGTGAAGGTCTCTCTGCACTGGGGGCAGCTGTAGACCCGTCTCTGATCCTTCTGATCCCAGCAGCCATTAATACACACCATGCAGTAGCTGTGTCCACAGGGAATGGTCACTGGATCCTTCAGCAGATCCAGACAGACTGGACAGGTGAACCGGTCCTGATCTACTGAAATACTGGCCTCTGCCATTTTCCTGCACTCACAAACAGAGAGAGAGAGAGGGAGGGCAGCATTCTAAGATCACTTTCATTTGCTTGGAGCAAAAGGAGTTGCAAAGTGGGAGTGGCTGCCTGTTAATGATTTTGATTGGGCAGAACGTTTGTCATGCTGTTTAGTGGCATGGCCATTTTAAAAGAGCTGCTAACTGACTAGGGCATGTTGTAAACTTGAAGATGTGATGATGTGTAGGTGTTAAAGTGAAAGACTCCATCAAATACTGTCTTGGTCAAATAGATAACATTTTATTTCCGACAGCATTCTTACAAGCAATGTTGCTAGGGGGACGCCTTGTCCAATTCTGGCTATCCCTCCCGAACACAGTTCTTCCCCACTTTCTTATAAGCTGAACATATAGAAATATTTATCCCTTATATGGAAATGGTCCCTTCTGCTTGCTTCTCAGAGAGAGAGATTTTCCTCAGACCCCCACCATATCCATAAAAGAAAACTGGCGAAACCCCGGATCCCCAAGCATAGCATACAATTTGATATCATGTGTATTTCAACATGTAGAAAACGCCTGCATCTCATCTCTACAGTTGGGGAGGGGGTTTAGAATCACATACGTTGGCAAGAGTAACTTCTTTGACTCCAACTCCTGACTCCCCAGCCACAGGGCCTCCGAATCTAAACATCTCAGTCAATGCCTGAATACAGAAACGTTCAGATACCTCAGGCACATCTCAGGACTCGTGGTTGAGGTATGCAGGCTCCAACATGTTAATCATTAATGGCTTTCCTCTCATCATCCCTAGAGAGTCGACCTTACTGAACATTTCACTCTCCCCAAGTTCTCCTAGCACTACAGCAAATACACCAGGACTCCACAGGCGTGTTTACTTGAACTACTTCATATGAGTCTGAACCTGGTTACACAGGCCTAGGAGGGCCATTGATCCTATAGAGGCCCAGCAAGTCCAGTATCACGCTTACGGGTTTCCCCCCTGCCTCGGATCTCCCGAACTCCACCACCACCCGATGATGTCATAGTCACATGTCTGTCGTCACCCAGTCGCCCCGTTCCTCATCACCTGAGTATTGATTGTTCACACCTGCATCTAATTTAGTCTGTTTGCATTTAAGCTCCTGGTTCACACGTACCCATTGCTGGTTCACAAAGTCACCTAGTGACCTTACTGAACGTTCAACCTTGCTATTTCTGACTGTTGCTCTGGTTCTACTGGAGTCCCTGCTGGAATTTCCTCTGCACCTCCTTTCACTGATAAGAAAGAATGAATGTTCTGGTTAATATTAACAGCAGCTGAACAGTTCAAGGTCACTCCAGTTCTACATGTGAGCTCTATAAAGCTGTAACTGTGTGAGAAGGTGGGTGGTGGCTGATCAAAGGTTTCGTGTCCATATCTACCCAGCCTGTTAGTTTGTCACTAACTGTAAGCATCATAATATCATAACCCATATCATAACCACATAAATGGTAGAACTGTGTAATTATTAAGATAAGATAAGATAAGATAACACTTTATTGATCCCGAAGGAAATTGCAGTGTCACAGTTCTGTACATATTGCACAAGTAAGACATACATTATTACAATAAAAAGGGCAGAGGTTACAGAAGAGCTATTAATCGCAAAATAACATAAAATAACAGAAGAGTCTATGTGCATATAAGAGTGTTTTGTGAGGTATATACATACATTAATCAGAATAAATAAATAGAGCTGAATTACGGAGATTTGTCTATATACATAAATGTGCATGTATAAGACATTGCCTATAACATAATAAATAGAAAAGCATGTACAGACACATGTCTAACACACCAGATTCTAGTTTAGAAAGTAGAATACATGTGTTAATTCCTCGTACACAAGTAACACATGGTCAATACGGCAGTAGAGCTCAATCAGTTGGAAAACCGTGGAGTTGTATATTTTTATACTCTGAGAAACCTGCAGAGGAGACAGTGGGGAACTCTGTTGTAGCTTAACAGCTTTTTTAGTCCCTCTAATGACATGATATTTTACCAGTAATAATTATAAGATTAAATATGGTAATGTCCACATGTGTTGTGATATTATCTGTTTCTATTTCTGGTCCTGTTTACCAGCTGTAGATGGGAATCAGAGGAACTTGTTCTGCTTCTGAACGCTCCAGGATTACAGCAGGCTGCTCTAGAGTAACAGCATGAGCATGAATCGCTGATTAAGAAGCCTTCATTAATTGTATCTGATGGAACTGAAACATCACAGTTTCTAGATGTATCTCCTGATATTAGGGCTGGACAGTCCATCAGCTTCTACTGTCCTCAATAACACTGACAGAACTGCTCTACTTAAAGAGGAACCCTTCCCGTACTGACTCCTGTTTCTGTTTGTTTAATGATCTGATATTAAGTCTATAACTGCCTGGACGTTTGGGCTTGGTCCTTTTTGTCTGGGATGTGTATATAGTTTATCAGTATTCAGCCTAAAAGTATCGTCCATGTTCATTTACCTCACCTTGTAGGAGCAGAGCGTTTGTGGTGAAACGTCTTCAGTGAGCTTGATGTGGAATCTTACAGTCATCAGTCAGAAATCATCTGTCTCCTCAGTAACGAGTGTAAGCCAACATGATGATGAGATATGAGGAAATCTGATGGTTTTAAATAAACTGCTGATAATGTGAGCATTACTATCTACTGCTGTATGGAATGCTGGGAAAGACAGCTGGTGCTCTCACAGGCAGGGGTGGAGCCCCACCTAAACCTTAACTCCTCCCATGTTGTACATTAGATAGCCCACACCTCCTGTCAATCATGTGCACATTCTCTATTAATATGGTGGATTTCATGTGCAAAGCTGTGCATGTTCTCTTTCAGTAATGTAAAAAATATTTATACACTGGCAAAACCTGCAGTGGCCTTGTGTGGTATTTGTGTGGACATGCCAAAGTGCAGGCTGCTCATGTAAGACCTACACTGGCTGAATTTGGGCTGGACAGTGACCTGTGAGGGATAAATGTGGGCTGGACAAAATAATGGCTACCCACAAAACACCCAAGCTGGGCCTACTGGGAGGGAAAGGGCATTGGCCCATTTCGGGCTAAACCAACCAGTAAGCCAGTTTAGCCTGTCACAGGAATTTGATGTCAGTGTTACAGGGCTGCTCACCAGAGAAACCCATGTTGGTCCCTACATGTAAATGTAAATGGCCTAGCCTCTGCCCAGAAGTGCCCCAACAGCTAGCCCACAAAAGGTCAGTGTGATCATATTTGCTGGGGTTACTGGATATGCTGAACAGTGTTAAAAACGGTCCCAGTAGGATCCAGGTTTCCAGTACAGCCTCTACACGTCCTCAGATAACACATACTCCTGTCACTGGAACGAACACTATCTGCAGTATACAGTCAGGAAGCTCTTGGTGATATAACTGGTAACTGGATTCAGTCAGTTTGGTCTGCTGTGTTTGGACACATTGTGGACTCTCCTTTACCTCCACCAACAGTTTTAATAAACAGAAGCTTAAAAAATATGAATGAAGTGAAAAAAAAGTTCACTCTAAAAAATCATATTCATAAATTCTCAATACTTCCAGAGGGGTGGGATGAGCTCTGGTGTCATGCTTGTACAGTAGAAGTGGATACTGCATGCTCTCCCTCACCACCAGCATGAGGGCAGCACAGCACAGCTTCAGAGAGTGTATAACCTGACAGTGTCGTACAACACTGAATAAGTAACTCCATAACTGCTAGGAAAAATCAGAGTTAGTCAGTAATCCCTTCACCGTGTTTACATGCACTTGGGTAATCAGATAACTCCGAGTCTACATGAATCCAGCAGTAATCGGATTTCTGCTTTGTAACCAGCCAGTAACTCCAGAATAAGGACGTAAAAACTTTGTAACCACGAATATTTAAAAAAGCATCAGTTCACCTGAAAAATATGATCCTACACCATCAACGAAGATGAAGAAGATTTAATCCTTCATTTTCATAAGGCATGTTTGTTGATCAGAGCTGCTCCCAAAAGGTGTCTTTTTTGTCCTTCAGTGGTTGCTGTATTAATCACTGCCTGCTTATCTCTCCGGTACTGTGGTCTGTTTTTAGCTATATATACAAACTGAGAAATATGATCACTGAGCTTGAATCCATCTCTCCTTATCAGAATTTCCATGATTTAGGAAAATCTGAGTATGCCTCTTCACATGAAACACTTGATAAGTCAGTCATAAACTGCAAGAAATCTGATTTACTGATCGGATTACTGAGTGTAATGTAGCCCTATAGCACAGTTTGTCCAAGTAAAGTAATGACATTCTCGTTCGTCTTTCTATACTGTTCATTATGCCCATCATCACCATCAGCTCATCTCGGCTAACCTGACTTTATCCACTGCCGGTTTGTGGGGATGTGCGCGGAGGTGAGCTACCAAGAAAGGTTACTGGCTGTGGGATAGTGCAGAAGAACCAGGAGAACCTACGTACACGGAGGTTTGCAAGTGAGAGTCTGAAGGTGTTCCAGCATCGAGGAGGATATGCATGTTTATAGAACACCACTTTTTTTATTTTTTTTTTTTTTTTTACTGCAGGACAAAGACGCGTGACAAAGAGATTAGAGAAGCTGGATCGATGGCAGTATCCTATGCATTTTCTTTTTTTTTAGACAGCCCTCGTGAGGGTGGTTGGACAAAAGCCAGAAGATATGGCGAACATAAACAAGGCCGAGTGTTTCAATCAGAACAAAACGGGGTCCAGTGACGTTCCCCAACCCGTGTCCAGGGAAGGGCGAGATCAGAAGTACTTCAGAGGCAATCTCATATCCGTCGTTTCAGTGAACCTCCCCTACGGGCAGTCCCGACCCCCCCCCCCCCCCCCTCCCCCCCTCGTAACATAGAGACCAAGTGTGTAGGGTTAAACAGAAGACTGTGGGTTACCTTCTGTGGGGTACCGGGGGAGTTTCTTCAGTGCTGCCCTCTCCCGAGTTACTATGTGTGTGTACTCTAGGCATATACGACTTGTAGCTGCCAACCTTGAGTCACAAAGCCATCCCTGCGGTCTGCTGACATACGTGGTGACCACACGGGTGCGTGCAGGTTTAAGAACCTTGTGTGGAGCAGGAAGACCAGACCTGGACTTAAAGTGGCAATTACCCTCCGTCCAGTCAAGTTCTTAAGTGAAGTCCCAGCTTCGAGTTTGTATCTTGGACTCGCTAATGTGCTGGTTGTAAAGCGCTCAGTGCTTAATACAAACTACAGAGATGCAGATCTGCAATCTGTGTAGCCAAAGTTCACAAGGTGCACCAAAGAGCCACTGAATACGTTTCCCTTCTCTAACAGCTCATGATTTAGAGCCATTAAAACACCTCACCCAATGGGGGGGACCATGTTTCCAAAGCCCCCTAGTACAGACTTAGACCCACCATGAACCTCTAGTGACGGCCCTACAGATCAGAGACGGTACATTAATCTGAATTATAATCTCTTCAGTTCCATTTTCCTGATACACACAACAGTGCAGCATCTCCAACGAGCTGAAAGCTCCACCCACTTTAATGTTCTTAATGAGACCAATTCGTTCATCACACAAGTGGAGAAAGCTTCTTCACCCCACCAGGAAAAACACATGCAGGAATTTAGTGTAGAAATGAGATTTTTAATGGAAAGTGGATTTTTATATTCAGTAAAATAAAGATTTATTTATTTATTTTGGTTTTTATTAAATTGAATCTTCATGTAGAACATTCTAGAAACATTCTTTAAAACACGGTTTATTTTATTTAATCAGATGTAAAATGTATCTACAGTAGATGTAACTCCGGCTGCTGTGAGGTTCACTGTAAGGTTCTGGAGTTGAATCTGGAAACCAGGACACAGTTTGAAGTGCAGCTGTGGAGAGAAACTGATCACATGTGCTTTTAGTACTGCACTTTCAGGATGTGTGTGGTTAAGAGTTTGTAGCTCAGTGTGATTAGAATACAGAGTCTATATAGTTCATTACTGAACACTGACACTCACATTCAGCTCTGATACTGAACACACTTTACCTCCTTCTCTTAGTGTCAGCTCAGATAAACATACCCACCCTAGAAGCTGGGGGGATGAATTAATGCATTCATATGTTTGTACAATCAGCTGAACAAACAAACAAACTAACAAACAATAAATCATATATTCACAACTTCACACATTTACACTGAAACTGATTTCCTGAGTCTCATTCTGGATCACAGAATCTCACAGATCCATCAATAACCCAAATACTACCATCAATCCAGAACCCAGCGTAGAGCGGCTGAGTGAATATGGTGTGGACTGTGTGTAGGAGGGTCATTGTGTGAGACACTCTGTAGAAGGACAGAGTTCCTGCACTGTGATCCACATACACTCCTATTCTGGAGGAGGGTGGAGCTGAGATCTCAGTCTGGATGTTGTTGTGATAGAAAGAGAGAGAGGAACGAGAACACTGCAGACTCCAGGACTGGTAATTGTGTCCAAACTTACACTCATCACGCCATTCTTTCCTGCTGATCCCTTTATATGAGACTGATATGGACATGTCATATACATTACTGCTTAACTCAACCTCCCAGTAGCACATGTCCCCGTCAGCCTCTCAACTCACCTCTCCTTACTCAACACCTGAGACAAGTAGTTAAATCTCTCTGGATGATCAGGGTGACGCGGCTTTATCCAACTGTGCATCACCACTCTGTTCCTCTCAGACAGCCTGAGATTATTATGTGCTGTGTTGGGATCCAGAGTCAGCTGACAGTAATCTAACACAGAACAGAAACATGTATTTACACAACCGCACACTAATTAGTACCACACACACACTAATAACTGTTTCACTTCATTTACATTTCTATTATTTCAGGAGCCAGTAAAACAATCATAGTGTGTGTGTGTGTGTACTGTAGTGTGTGTGTGTGTGTGTGTGTGTGTGTGTGTGTGTGTACTGTAGTGTGTGTGCGTGTGTACTGTAGTGTGTTTGTGTGTGTGTGTGTACTGTAGTGTGTGTACTGTAGTGTGTGTGTACTGTAGTGTGTGTGTGTGTGTGTGTACTGTAGTGTACTGTAGTGTGTGTGTACTGTAGTGTGTGTGTGTGTGTGTGTGTGTGTCGTGTGTGTCTTGTGGTGTTATTGTATTTATGTGTGTGTACTGTATGTGTGTGCGTGTTGTTGTTGTGATGTGTACTGTAGTGTTTGGCGTATGTGTAGCGGGGGGGGGGGGGCATACATTGGGGTAGAAGTACATCTTCTCTGGTTTTTGGTGGTTGGGAGGTTAAAATCATCTGATACTGCTGCATCTGTGGAGAAAGACAGGAAATGAAGAGTTAATTGTGTATGTGTTAATTGTTTTTTCACTATCTACTGTAATATTTTTATAAATATGATATATTTTGTATCTATTTTAATTCAATAATTCGAATTAGTGTCTGAATCATTCATATATAGCAAGTAATCAATTCACTAATCAGAATATAGTTAGTAAACAATTTTGTATGAATCTTATCTTAATGTCTGGACTTTTTACTTTTTTTTTTTCAGGAATCCAGTAAAACACATATAGCGCAATAATTAGTGTGTATGTATGTGTGTGTGATATGACTGGTAGTGTGGGTGATGTGTGTGTACTGAGTGGTGTGTGTGTGTGTACAATGTCGAGGTATAGTGTGGTGTCACTGTAGGCGTAGTGTGGTGTACTGGTAGTTTGTTTAACTAAACATAAAACCGACCATAAGAATTCAAATAAGTGTGATGTACTGAGTGGGTGATCCTGCACTCAAATCGTGGTGTTGTGGTGTAGTAATGTGTGTGTGTAATGTGGGTGTGTGTGTGTTCTGTGTGTGTGTGTACTGTAGTGTGTGGGTAGTGTGAGCTGTGTGTGCTTGTAATGAAGTGTGTGTTACTCGTAGTGCGTGTGTGTTGTTGTGACTATGTAGTGTTTGTGACTGGTATGGTACTGTAGTGTGTTTGGGTGTGTGTGTGATGTGGGTGGTCCATACACTTGTAACGGAAACTCTTCTCATGGTGTTTGGTTCGGAGGGGCAAGAGCATTCTGAACTGCTGCAGCCTGTGGAGAAGGACGGGGAATGAACAGAGTATAATCGTGTAGTGTCGAATGTTTATTGAGTAAGATAAATAAGTGATACACTTTAATTCCTACTATTCCATGAATGAGCAGCTGTCCACGTCTACCTGTTTCTCTCTTTCTTCTCCTCTTTCTGTTTATCTGTCCTCTGTTATTTCACCATACTACTGTAATAATTTATATAAATATTGATTATTTTTTTGTATCTATCTTAAAATTCAGTAATTGAATGACAGATGGTCTGAAATAATTCATATAGCAAGTAAGGGAGATTCATTACGTTAGTTAGTAAACAACTTTAATGTTAGTTATTTAAATATGTTTTGCAGAGGCTAACAGTTATTTATAGTAGTTACTGAATAAAAATGAAGCTATTATTTTATGGAATATTTGTTTTATTATTTTTGATGACTGAAACAGAGGTAGTAAGTCAGAGCATTATGTTTGGAAGTGGTGAGAATCTATTATGTGCTGAACTTTTACTAATGAACAAGTAGGGAGTATCCATCATTCTGTTCCACCAGCAGGAAGATCCTCTCTACCAGTAGCAAGCGATTTTAAACTGAAATTCCTGCTTGGCAGAATTCCTTCTAGTCTACTCCTTTTCCAGAATCACGAGAGAAGCAATTTCCTCACATCCATTCAACAGAGGGAACGTTTGATGGACCGTGATGCTGGGGGAGTCCTCAGATCACAGATAGTGACCCACAGAGAGGACTGGCAAACTCTACAGAAGAGAGAAACACAACAAGGTATAAGACAGCCTGGATGAAACAATGTACTGGACAGTAAAATTGCTTAACAGGTCTGTTAACTGTTATACCTTCGTTTCATATCGAACTGTTACATACTTCAGGCTTTGCATGAAACGAACTACAGATAAAGAAAAAAAAGTTTCTTATAGTTTGTTGTGTCCCTTTCGAAGAGAACTCGGTGGAATGACATAATGGAAAGATAGTGTTTTCATCTCAGAGCACAGAAATGTGCACTTTGGACATGACAGGCACCCAAGTCAGAATGTGACGATGATGGTAACCTGACGGAACTGTATATTGCATCCTTATGTGTGCACCCAGT
>JAMWET010005388.1:0-43616 GCA_024036415.1 Prochilodus magdalenae | reverse complement strand
AGTGATGAATATTTCTCATTAGTATTTCATCAGACGTTATATACTATTATATAAACACTACTGACACTTTAGAGCTCTTACCTCCAGCTCTGTAGCATTTCACCCCCAGCACGATGGACACTAGCAAATATGGAGACACTGCCATTAAACTACTGAGCAGACTGAGCACTGAGGCTGGAGCTCCTGATACACACAAAATACAATCACTGTACTGTAGAACAGAGATCACTGTTAAACACATCCTCATGGAAATATGAATTATGATTATTAGATATTTACTGCAGCAGACCTCTGACTGAGAGCCAGCTCTTTGGTGACTCTCCTTTCTCTGGGTGTGTACAGTGGTAGAGACCTGCATCTGACTTTGAGACAGTACGGATAATCATCTCTCCTGTAGTCTGGGTCTGGAGCAGTGATCCATCTCTATAGAAATCAGCTGTGAGGTCTGAGGGCTTTGTGGAGTGATATAAACAGCGGAGAGTCAGAGAGTCTCCCTCAGTCACAGGATGGACAGGACTGTCCAGAATCACATCACCATCTGTAGGGGAGAGTAAGACCATAGAGAAACAGAGAGTGGAGAATACAGTGATGGTCTGAACACAGAGAACTCTATCATTAGTAGATATTAGAGACCGTGTGGTAAAGTGGATTGAATGCAGTGTTCTGCTGTCTGGATAGTGAACTTACTGAACTGAAACGATTTCAAGTTCAAAACTGGCTACAATTTAGCATGATACTGGATCTCACCTGTTTTACATTCTTCTGTCTTATTTTCTCACATGTACAGCTCTGTTAAACCAATTTAGCTTTTGTGTATAATAATAGCTCATTGATTGTCTTCATAATCAGATTTCTATTTGTTAAAATGAAATATGTTTCCTAAAAATACTGTATGTTTAGGCATATGCACCACCCAACAACTCACTGTCCATTTCATCAAGTGTACTTCTACATCAGGTGTACAGGTGTAGTTCTACAGTTCTTGTACTTTTCTAGCCACCCTTCACCCTTTTACTGAATGGTCAGGACCCCCAAAAACCCCCCAGGGCAGGTATTATGTGGTTGGTGGATCCTTCTCAGCACTTCACTGATGTGTTAGTGGTGTGTAAGCGTGTTGTGCTGGTGTGAGTGGATCAGACTCAGTAGGAGTTTTAAACACCTCAGTGTCACTGCTGGACTGAGATTAGTCCACCAACCAAAACTGTTCAGCCAACAGCCTACTATGGCAGGGTCCTGTGTCAATCAACTAAGTGAGCTATCATCTCTGACTTTATATCTGTCATCTGACAGAAATTCTGGAAGGATGCTTTCAAACATTTCTAAATTATTTATGTTATATCTAGCTGTGCTAAATTACTCAACAGTGAACATAAGGATGTTGCTTAAACACTGCTGGATCACATTAACTACATTTCCACTGAATCAAATAAAGTACTTAAGTTTTATATTTTGAGTTTTAACTCAAATATACCACAGTTAAAACAACACATACAACAAGATCAATATGACTAACAGAGAGGGGAAAGACAATCCTAGCACCAATGGTTTTAATGGAAGCAAAAAATGACATCATACGTTTTTCGCCATACAGTAGAAACACTGTAGAGAACCCTGTATGAGTTCTTGTCAGTGAATAATATAGACTCACTGTGCACTGTGATGTTGAGAGGATCACTTCCTCCTCCAGATTCAGACTGACACCAGTAAACTCCAGTGTGGGATGTGTAGAGGGAGCTGATGTTGCATGTAGATCCTGTAACTGATGAACAATCTGACACCTCCCCACTGTGTGTGTATCGTCTCACTCTCCATCCAGTAGAGTCACTCTGTCCCTCACAGCTCAGTGAGAGAGAGTGACCACTAAAGTGCTGAGATCTGCTGGGACTGATGATCAGAGAGGCTGGAGGAGATGTACCTGAACATGCACAGGTGATACACATGTAGCATGTTGCTAAATGCTAATGCTAAACAAATATACTGATCACTAAAAGAATGGATTTGATAAATACAGCATATTTATATACCAGTTCATTTCTATATCTCCTCACCAGTGATCCATAGAGGCTGTGGAGAGCTGTACTGTGTCCGATAGGCTGGTTGTCCTCTCTCTGCTCTGCACACATAAACTCCTGTGTGATTTAGAGCAGCAGGACTGAGAGTGTAGGAGCCTCCAGCTTCTCTCCTGCTGTCTGACAGGAGCTCTACACCATACATAACATTACCATGAGCGTCTCTTATCTGCTTTAAGCCTTGTCTGTAGGGAACAGCTCTGTACCAGCTGAATGTCCAGCCTGTAGAGGAGCCTGTAACCTCACAGCTTAGAGTCACTGAGTCTCCTTCAGTCAGCCAGCTCTGTGGAGACACACTCAGTACTGCCTGAGCTACATCTGACGGAGAGAAGATGGAGAATAGAACAGACTAAATCAAGTTTCTACACAGTGATAAGATTATTACATACAGTATAATTAATGAGAAGATTAAAACTGATCCACAGACTCACCAGACACAGTCAGTGTAACAGCATCACTGATCTCTGATTTCTGAAGGTCGTTTGTTCTTTCTCCTCTGCAGGTGTATTTACCAGCATTAGACTCTGTAACAGAGCTGATTGTGAACTCCTGTGTTCTTCTGTTTGGGTACAAACTGTCATCTTTATACCAGCTGTAAGTCCACTCAGTGTCTCCTCCTGCCTGTATGTCACATCTCAGAGTGACCGGCTCTCCTTTAAACACCTGCTTATCAGGCTTTATGTTCACCATGGCTTTATTACTCTCTGTAAGACAATCACAGTTCCCAACACTGTTATTAAAATCAATGTTTTGACAATAAATTATTAATGTTGTTTGTGATTTGCTGCACAGTGCTGTGTAAAAGTAAAAGTTTTATTAATTTATTAAATTATTACATTTTCCACTTCAAGAAAAAACATATATATTATTTATTTATGTTAATAAAGACAATAGCTGTTGAAAGTCTCTTGAGCTATTTGGAGAAGCTGGAAAACCGCATAGTGATTTGGAGCATGAGAGCGATATGACACCTATTGCCATACCCAGAAGTCAGAGTTCCCCAGTTCTCCCCCATTTTTCACTTCTGCCCCTGCTTTGTTCATACCACTATGTATTATCATTTATTATGATTTAACTTCATAAAAAACTGTAGTTACAGAGAGAATCCTGTAGTAGACGGCTTAGGAATATCAGTATCAATGTTTTGTACATCACCAAGACATAAATAAACCCACAACCTCCATTAAATCACCATTAAAGTACATCATGTTTAATATTTTTTATGTTATTGTATTTACTTTTACCAAAAGCCATAAAATCTTCCCAGTCAGCAATTTTACATTTTATTGTTTTAATGTTAAATATGCCAGTGTGAACTCTAACTAACCTGAACTATAAACTCCATTCAGGTAAAAGTTAGGACATTTTGTAAAACAATAATCTGTAAATTGTTAATTCTTTTAAACCTTTATGTAACTGCTAAAAGTCCTAAAAGGATTGTAGTGTTTTCACTGATCGACTCGTTTAATCATTCTGGAGGTGAGGAGGATGATGATGACTGTTACAGTATTTTCAAAGCAAAATCTTTTCTCCTTATTGCTTGATAAAGACTTCAGCTCACTAGTTTGTGGTTGTTGCTAGATTCTCCTTCATATGATCTGCTATACATTTCCAATAGGTGCCAGATCTGAACTCTAGACAAGCCAATCAAACACTAGCTGCACATGGAGCAAAGCTGTTTCAGCATGTGTCATGAATGATGAGCCTTCCGGGAAAGAATGTATGCTTCTGTTTCAGTGGTACCTTCACCCATGCTGTGGGCACTGATGCCCCGCTGTACCATCACAGACGTTGGCTTTTGGACTTTCACTGATAAAAGTCTGTCTTTGAGTTGGTGAACCTAATGTCTGATTTCTTAGCCAAAACAAGCTGAAAGTAGACTCATCTGACCACAGCCCACATATCCACTGTGATTCGGATCATCTCTATGAGCTTGGGTCTACAGAACACTGTGACCTTTCTGCATAAGTGAAATTGAAATGGCTTTTTAAAGTGACAATGGTTTTCTGGAGTACTTCTGAGCCCATGTGGCTATATTCATGCATCATATATACAACCGTGGTTTTTCGTGCCCTATATAGACTTAAATTTCTCCAGATTACAGCATCTTTTCCCGATATTATGTATGGTAGATGGGAAAGACTTAAACTTCAAGGACCAAACTACTACAGAAACAGACCCTCAGATGCTTTTAAAACTTTAGTGCTTCATATACTGTTACAGTTCAGGACTATATAGTATCACTCAGAGAAAACCTCTTACTCACCAGTAACGTTTACCCAGAGTGCATCACTGTAGTGTGTGTAGTAGACTGGGTTTCCTCTGCCAGCTCTGCACCTGTACTGACCTCCATCAGAGACTCTAACTGAGCTGATGGTGTAGATGTTGGTGATGGTCTTCTTCTCAGGGCTCTGTGTGTGTTTGGACCAGTAGAACGTCCATCCAGCAGACTGAGGAAGTGTACAGTACAGATTCACTGTGTTTCCTGTCAGTACAGCTCCTTCATATCCTGAGGTGATTGTAGGTCTGACTTTTACTGTTGATGAAGAACAAAGTTTAGTTTATAGAATTTGTCGATTAAATGTCAATGTTGTTAAGAAATGTAACTTAGTTTAATGTTTAATGTTTTAAAGTAACACAGCTTTCACTAAAGTAGATTTTTAAGTAAAAAGTAGATTTTTAAGTAAAAAGTACTACAATTCCATCTTTCTCACAGCAATACAGAGTAAAGTGATCACTGTAATGCTCCCTTTAGCAGATTTCTTACAAATACAATACACTACCACTGATACAACCTATCATTAAATATCTGTCTGTTTATGCTCCAACTTGTGATCTTAAATTGAAATTCTGAAAACCTCTTTTAGGTATTTACTTCTAAACTGTGCTAAGAACTCATTTCCACATTTATTAAGCTCAGTTCACACTTTTAATATGTCACTGTGATGTGCGTCATTGACTTATATGATTTTAAATTAATACACATTGTTTCTTCTATTATTATTATTAGGAAAACTTTGTGTGTGAACATAAATATTTTTGCAGCTATTCATTAAAGCTTCCCAAAACACCTCATGTAGGTCCTCCTGCATGTTTTCAGAGTTTCAAAGTGATTGTATATTTTCCTTTGTTCAACGTATCATAGATTTACAATCTGTGTTAAAGGAAGCCTGAGCTAAAAGTTTGATGGACGTAGACACAAGAGGACAGAAGGTAGATGAAATTTTCTCTGAATTATGCAGTGGGGAAATTACTGAAGACTGAAGTTCTCTTTCACTGATCTTCTAGATAATCTAAGCAAGACATATGTATTTACAAATCATAGTGAAGCTGCTGGTGTTTTTACAACGATTAACTGTAACTCACCTGCAAATAAAATCTCTAGATTACAAAGAGCTGGACTGAATGGTCATTAGCCAAAATCATTTTAGAACAACATCATTTAAATGAAGTAAAAAGCGAGACAACTCAGGGATGTATGGATGTTTCAGAAAACATGCTGTACTAAAGCAACATTACCACAACCATTCGCTTTTTAAAGCATGGTATTTTAAAATAAAAAAAAATAATTATATATATATATATATATGAGCATTGTAACATTAGTTTGTGAATAAGCTCACAGGACAAAAGATTTGTCCTCTTGCATGTTTAAGGTAGTAGTAACTTCAGGCTCCTACAGGCGTTGCACATTGATGATGGGTCTGTTGGCTGTGTGATGGAATTCATAGATTGAGAAGAGGAATGATTGCATTTTGTATGCCAAAGTCCATAGTGTGAAGGAAGTAGCTGTAGGTGTATGAAACCGTATGGTCATACGGGTCCGCCAGCAGTTGCACAAACCCCAGTCTACAGGAAATTCTCCTCAGAACTGTGCCAAGAAAGGCATCCAAGGCAATCTGGCCCAACTGTGCATTTCTTGGATGCAATAGTGGCTGAACATTAATGTGGGCTACATCCAGAGGCTTGTCCACGTCATGCCAGGTCAAAATGCAACTGTAATTCATGCTTGTGGAGGTTTTACACGCTGTTAGGTACATTTCAGTCAAAGATAACTCATTTTTAGTCAGGTGAGCTCATTTAAGCTTAGGCAAAAAGCTGTTCTGTTCACGAATCAAGCAGTTATTTGTAGCAGTAACACTTTTCTGTAGATATTAAAGGAAGAAGTGGCTAGAATCTACAGAATCTGTGCTACATAATATCGTTAAGAGATTTCAGGAAGAGACTTATTTCAGCAGGATAGTATCTTAAAACACATTCTGCATGTATTCCAAAAGCATGACCGCATGACGAAGTGAAGGAGTTCAGGTTCTAAACTGGTCTGCCTACAATCCAGACCGGTCACTTATTAAAACATGTGGCTCATTGTCAAATGAAAAAATTTGACAAAAAAGATTCTGCACAGTTGAGAAGCTGAAATTCTATAACATGAAAGAATGTTAAAGAGAGAGAGACTCCACACTCACCTGATACAGTCAGTGTAACAGCTGCACTGGTGTGGGTGTAGATTCGGCCTGTTGACTGTGTTCCCTTACAGGTATAAACACCTGCATGATACTGACCAACATTAGAGATTTCATATTCCTTCCTTTTAGCATCACTGAGAAGATTATTATTCTTATACCATTCATAATTCCAGTAATCTCCACTTTCTATTTCACATGTCAGAGTGACTCTCTCTCCCATCAGTACATGATCAGCTGGCTGGACTTTCACTGTAGCTGTTGGTCTCTCTGTTTAAAGAAGACAGGTACTGTTAAATCTTATACACTCTCTCTGAACATGCAGGACGGTACAACATTCACTCTCTATTAGTGTACAGAGAGGTTTGTTTTATGATCTACGAGCATCTGATCTTTTCTGAAGTCTTAAGATGCCATTTTAACTGGGTACAAAAACACCAATATTAAAATCTACCGTTAAAATGAAGTTATTTAATGTTAATAAATAGAAATAAGAGATTCTTTCGTGGAAACATCTACATGTTCAAACATGAAATGTATATTGTGAAAAGGAGGGACAAACTGCGTTCATATATTTCCATGAGGCCCAAAACTGAACTACGGTGATTTGAAGATGCATAAAATCAATTAACTTGTAGACCTTTGTGGTGGTCATTTTGACTGAAAATGAAGTAATGGTTTTTTAATAGCAGCGACTAAACTCTACACATTAAACTCTTACTGATAGAAACACAGTGAGAGACAGACTCCACACTCACCTGATACAGTCAGTGTAACAGCTGCACTGGTGTGTGTGTAGATTCGGCCTGTTGACTGTGTTCCCTTACAGGTATAAACACCTGCATGATACTGACCAACATTAGAGATTTCATATTCCTTCCTTTTAGCATCACTGAGAAGATTATTATTCTTATACCATTCATAATTCCAGTCATCTCCACTTTCTATTTCACATGTCAGAGTGACTCTCTCTCCCATGAAGACATGATCAGCTGGCTGGACTTTCACTGTAGCTGTTGGTCTCTCTGTTTAAAGAAGACAGGTACTGTTAAATCTTATACACTCTCTCTGAACATGCACAGATAAAACATTCACTCTTTATTAGTTTACAGAGAGAATTTAATCCAGTCAGTTACAAAGACTCTGGACCAAAGTGAGCA
Source organism: Prochilodus magdalenae (assembly GCA_024036415.1). Taxonomy (NCBI): domain Eukaryota; kingdom Metazoa; phylum Chordata; class Actinopteri; order Characiformes; family Prochilodontidae; genus Prochilodus; species Prochilodus magdalenae. The sequence goes on along the minus strand of JAMWET010005388.1, from coordinate 35,924 downwards.
GAGCTAAAAGTCAGGTTGCCTTTATTACACAATGGGACAGTCAAACAAAGCAACAACACACAAGATCAAACATGTAAGGGAATAAACAAAGTCACAGTCAGGGACAGGCAGAGGTCAGAAACCAGGAGGAGCTATCAACGAGCCAGACAGTGGTCAGAAGAGGAATGATCAGAAAAAGGATATAGAGGCCGACAGACAGAGCAACGAGGTAACCAAAGAGGGGTAAGATGAAAGGGGAAGTCAGTAACCAAAAGGAGTCAAAACCAGAGATAGCATACACAGATAAGAAACGCTCAGAATTGCAAGACAAGGTCAGCAAAACGTCGCCATGGGGAAGTGTGTGTGTGTGTGTGTGTGCGAGTGTGTGTGTGTGAGTGTGTGTTTTATGCTGGGGCTAATGGGTGACAGCTGGGTTCAGAGTTCTGGCGAACAGTAGCGATGCTGATTGGACAAGTGGGAATATGTGGCTGCAACGTCATCGAGCGAAGCCCTCTAAGAGGTCAAGTCCGGGAGAACGGAGGAGGCGGGTAAACCCGGAAGCGTGCCACCAGGTGTGTTTTCAGGTTCATCACTACTACTATTCTTTATCTATTACTTTCTGACTGTGGACAAATTCTAACAAGCATTTCACAAATAATCCGATTCATGCCATCAGCTGATATTGCCAGTAGGTCATTAGACTACTTAGCTAGCTCTGCTAGTTACTTGGAGATTACTAGTATCTAACATTATGTAAATGACATGCTGCTTGTGACAAACACATACTCAATTACTAATTACTGAACTATTAATGTTGTGCTGAAAAGAAGTAAGTGTCTCAAAAAGAAGGGAAGCTGTAAAAAGGTAAAGGGTGGAAAAATGAAATTCAAAACTGCATATTAACCCTAGCTCTGTATCGTTGCGAGTGGGGTTTTCAATCATGGTGAAAGCACTTAAGTTCGCCCTCTGGTGGTGGTAATAGCCATGTTGCTTTTTCTACAGTAGAAAATGTCCCAAGTGCAAAGTGTAGGAGTGGTCTTCTATATAAAACATTTATTATAATAAGTTTTGGTAAATTTCTATTGAGGAAAGTAATATTGTTATAATTATTATTATCATTTTCTTGCCCAGCAGTAATAATAGTAAATAACTTGTACACATTGGCTGTTTTTGTGAACTTTAAGTAGTCTCTGACTTTTACACAGTGCTGTACCTGTACACATTACTGCCTTTAAGGTTCTGTAGTTTTTAGAGATACTGAGATGTTTACTACAGGATGATGTTCTACAGTTTACACTCTATATGATAGAAATACAGAGAGAGAGAGACTCCACACTCACCTGATACAGTCAGTGTAACAGCTGCACTGGTGTGTGTGTAGATTCGGCCTGTTGACTGTGTTCCCTTACAGGTATAAACACCTGCATGATACTGACCAACATTAGAGATTTCATATTCCTTCCTTTTAGCATCACTGAGAAGATTATTATTCTTATACCATTCATAATTCCAGTAATCTCCACTTTCTATTTCACATGTCAGAGTGACTCTCTCTCCCATGAAGACATGATCAGCTGGCTGGACCTTCACTGTAGCTTTTGGTCTCTCTGTTTAAAGATGATAAAAAGTTTGGGATATGCATACTCATAACCATTTTGTGGTAAAGTATCTTGGACTTTTTTTAAATGCTAATTGTTGGTATTGTAATTAGAAAAAGCAGAATCCTTTCAATTATTTCGCTTTTACTGTGCTATAGGACTCAGACATGTTAAATATGAAATTCATTTACTCATGTATATTACATTTCATCACCATATGCTTCAGCTACAATAACATATTTTAAATGTTTAAAATGTATTTCAGCATCTTTAAGGCTCTCCTGTCAATCAAACACTGTGGGTGGGATGTGGGGAGGGGGTTTTAAATGTGTGGTGTGTAGTAAGAGAAACAGATACAGTAGTCTAATATTTGGTGGTTCTGGTGTGTAACTACATGCTTGTTTAGAATAAGGAGGAATAGCATCTGTTACTGCTGCCTTATAACACTTACCAGCAGTGATGCACTAACACAGAACATTCAAATTTAAATACACAATTAAACCACATTTACATTTTAATCTGAAATAAAGTCCAGAATATTCTACCACAGATTTACCTGTTAACAGAGGAGAATAGATTAAACAGACACTACACTCACCTGATACAGTCAGTGTAACAGCTGCACTGGTGTGTGTGTAGATTCGGCCTGTTGACTGTGTTCCCTTACAGGTATAAACACCTGCATGATACTGACCAACATTAGAGATTTCATATTCCTTCCTTTTAGCATCACTGAGAAGATTATTATTCTTATACCATTCATAATTCCAGTAATCTCCACTTTCTATTTCACATGTCAGAGTGACTCTCTCTCCCATCAGTACATGATCAGCTGGCTGGACTTTCACTGTAGCTTTTGGTCTCTCTGTTTAAAGAAGACAGGTACTGTTAAATCTTATACACTCTCTCTGAACATGCAGGACGGTACAACATTCACTCTCTATTAGTGTACAGAGAGGTTTGTTTTATGATCTACGAGCATCTGATCTTTTCTGAAGTCTTAAGATGCCATTTTAACTGGGTACAAAAACACCAATATTAAAATCTACCGTTAAAATGAAGTTATTTAATGTTAATAAATAGAAACAAGAGATTCTTTCGTGGAAACATCTACATGTTCAAACATGAAATGTATATTGGGAAATGGAGGGACAAACTGCGTTCATATATTTCCATGAGGCCCAAAACTGAACTACGGTGATTTGAAGATGCATAAAATCAATTAACTTGTAGACCTTTGTGGTGGTCATTTTGACTGAAAATGAAGTAATGGTATTTTAATAGCAGTGACTAAACTCTACACATTAAACTGTTACTGATAGAAACACAGTGAGAGACAGACTCCACACTCACCTGATACAGTCAGTGTAACAGCTGCACTGGTGTGTGTGTAGATTCGGCCTGTTGACTGTGTTCCCTTACAGGTATACACACCTGCATGATACTGACCAACATTAGAGATTTCATATTCCTTCCTTTTAGCATCACTGAGAAGATTATTATTCTTATACCATTCATAATTCCAGTCATCTCCACTTTCTATTTCACATGTCAGAGTGACTCTCTCTCCCATGAAGACATGATCAGCTGGCTGGACTTTCACTGTAGCTGTTGGTCTCTCTGTTTAAAGAAGACAGGTACTGTTAAATCTTATACACTCTCTCTGAACATGCACAGATAAAACATTCACTCTTTATTAGTTTACAGAGAGAATTTAATCCAGTCAGTTACAAAGACTCTGGACCAACGTGAGCAGAGCTAAAAGTCAGGTTGCCTTTATTACACAATGGGACAGTCAAACAAAGCAACAACACACAAGATCAAACATGTAAGGGAATAAACAAAGTCACAGTCAGGGACAGGCAGAGGTCAGAAACCAGGAGGAGCTATCAACGAGCCAGACAGTGGTCAGAAGAGGAATAATCAGAAAAAGGATATAGAGGCCGACAGACAGAGCAACGAGGTAACCAAAGAGGGGTAAGATGAAAGGGGAAGTCAGTAACCAAAAGGAGTCGAAACCAGAGATAGCATACACAGATAAGAAACGCTCAGAATTGCAAGACAAGGTCAGCAAAAACGTCGCCATGGGGAAGTGTGTGTGTGTGTGTGTGTGTGTGTGTGTGCGAGTGTGTGTGTGTTTGTGTGTGTGTTTTATGCTGGGGCTAATGGGGGACAGCTGGGTTCAGAGTTCTGGCGAACAGTAGCGATGCTGATTGGACAAGTGGGAATATGTGGCTGCAACGTCATCGAGCGAAGCCCTCTAAGAGGTCAAGTCCGGGAGAACGGAGGAGGCGGGTAAACCCGGAAGCGTGCCACCAGGTGTGTTTTCAGGTTCATCACTACTACTATTCTTTATCTATTACTTTCTGACTGTGGACAAATTCTAACAAGCATTTCACAAATAATCCGATTCATGCCATCAGCTGATATTGCCAGTAGGTCATTAGACTACTTAGCTAGCTCTGCTAGTTACTTGGAGATTACTAGTATCTAACATTATGTAAATGACATGCTGCTTGTGACAAACACATACTCAATTACTAATTACTGAACTATTAGCTGAACTGCAAAAATGAAATTCCAAAACTGCATATTAACCCTAGCTCTCGATTGTTGCGAGTGGCTTTTTCAATCATGATGAAAGCCCTTATGTTCGCCCTCTGGTGGCGATAACAGTCATGTTGCTTTTTCTACAGTATAAAATGTCACCAGCGCAAAGTGTAGGAGTGGTCTTCTATATAAAACATTATTATAATAATTTTTAGTAAATTTCTATTGAGGAAAGTAATATTGTTATAATTATTATTATCATTTTCTTGCCCAGCAGTAATTATAGTAAATAACTTGTACACAATGACTGTTTTTGTGAACTTTAAGTAGTCTCTGACTTTTACACAGTGCTGTACCTGTACACATTACTGCCTTTAAGGTTCTGTAGTTTTTAGAGATACTGAGATGTTTACTACAGGATGATGTTCTACAGTTTACACTCTATATGATAGAAATACAGAGAGAGAGACTCCACACTCACCTGATACAGTCAGTGTAACAGCTGCACTGGTGTGTGTGTAGATTCGGCCTGTTGACTGTGTTCCCTTACAGGTATAAACACCTGCATGATACTGACCAACATTAGAGATTTCATATTCCTTCCTTTTAGCATCACTGAGAAGATTATTATTCTTATACCATTCATAATTCCAGTAATCTCCACTTTCTATTTCACATGTCAGAGTGACTCTCTCTCCCATCAGTACATGATCAGCTGGCTGGACTTTCACTGTAGCTTTTGGTCTCTCTGTTTAAAGATGACAAATACTTGTAAATGGAAAATTCTAGCAACAGTCAAAGTTGAAAACTCATTTTAGACCTTAACTGACTCAGACTTTATACATTTGGAGTGAATGAGTGTTTTTAATATTTTAAATATGTTTATTTTATTAAAACTAATGACTACATGATGCATGAATAAGCCATTATAAAAAGTCAGTTTTATAAAAGGAAACAGAAAATATGACCTACCTCTCACTGTAATCCTGACAGGAACACTGAACTCTGTATAATAGCCTCCCCTGCCTGCTCCACACTGGTACTCTCCTGGATCAGACACTGTTAGACTGTATGTGTTCTGAGGTGGCTTTATATACTGAGAGTCTTTCCTCCAGTAAATCCACCAATCAGGAGGTGGTGGCAGCTCACAGGTCAGAGTAACTGTGTCTCCAGTGTAGACTGAGCTCTGAGGCTCCACCCTCACTGTTGGTTTGATTACACCTGTTGGTGTAAAATGATGAAGTTAGTGAAGCTGCCTTTCTCTCAGGATCAGATTTTAGTGAGGTCTATTTTCAAGAGCGGATCTACAAGGAAGCAAAGAACAGCCCCCCTCAACACACAGCCCAACCATTCACATATCCGGTCCATGCGCAGAATAAAGACACAGACACCAAAAAATGAAAGTTCATTTGAGCTAACCTTTAGCAGTTCCTGCACACGCTTCTCTAATTCATTCCCACGTTTAACAGTTTGTTCACTCGTTCACCTTTAACCACCTTTAAATGTGCTCCCATCGTGTACAAGCAGACTGAAAGTGTCTGAGGGGTTTACTGTGTTCAGGTTTGTGTGATCATGTGTAGAGATGCGCTCATTCACTAAACTGACCTTATTATACTCAACAGAAATGAAGCCACAGCGCCGCTCATCACTTACTGCTCGCATATCCAGCTGCAGTGTTAGGGACCCTCACACAACTACCAGAAAAATGTTCAGCCTCTCAATTTACTCACCTTAAACCACACACAGACATGCCCATATAGCTTTCATTATTAATCACAGTTTATATTTAGTTACATAATACTATATTCTGTACAGAATGATAATGACCTCCTGCTGTCAATCATATATGAAATGAAAATTTACATATTTATATTAAGTTTCTCCTTTTTTCATTATTAAACATTTATTTAAACATTATATCAAAATTCTGGATAGGCCTCTGAAAAAGTGTGGGGACCCACATTAACCAAGGTGCGATATCCTGCAGCGTTATGGGGAAACTCTATGGGGAAACATCATCTGTAGTAGCTGTACAAAACCAAACTTTATGAATACGTGCTGGTCCTCAGAGCTGGTTATGGTAATGTTAGTGTATTAAATATGGAGAATAAGATGTGAATGTAAGTGTAGATGAAATATAGTGAAATACTGCAGGAGATGTTCATGTAATGATTCACCTTGAGTGTGTCCACAGTGGACGAGTACAATCAGCACTAAAGGAGGAGAGAAACAGAGAACATGATGCATTAGTGTGGAATATCAGCTGCTACCACAGGTAGAATGGATCAGTCTGAAAAGGCCGTGAGCAGCTGGAGAATCAGCTCCAATCAGACAGTGTGAGTAATAATCACCATCAGCATCACATACACACTATTCACTGTTCACCATCACCATGACTACTGTTACCACCACATGATTAGAATAAAGAAACTGTGTCAGATTGCGTACAGATGTGAATAAATAAATAAATAAATAAGACATTTATTTCTGACATTTTTCAAGACTGACCCTGAATATTCTTACTGTTTATTATAAAGAGCATGTTGTTTAATCAAGAATATATTTGATTTATGAGTGTATAAATGACAGGATTCCCACTGGGGCTGGACGCAGCAACATAATGTGGGATCAGGTAAAGTGGGACGCTCACTGTCGTATGGAAAGAAAAACCCAGTTAAACTAAAAGTTTTGTTGATTTATTTTTATCCACAGAGAACAGAATATAAATAAGTTATTTTCCTGATTTTCTTTGCAGTTTTGTGCAATTTAGTATCATTTCTAATAATCTGCACAGACCACACTTTATTTTTTCCAGCATGTGTTTTCCCTCTAGAAAGGTCCCTCGAGGTCCATCAGACAATAGAAAATTCTCCTTTAAATTTTTGCATATACATTGAGTTTTTACACTAAAACAGAAAAGTGCCATACTTAGGTTTGTTCCTTGTTAACTTGAATGGCAGGTTTAATTTGGTTTATTACATTAACATATTCAATTCTTAATTTCCTTTAAAATTACATATTTGAAAATATCAAGTAATTTATTTGTTTTTTAATTAATAAATTTAGCCTTAGTTAACACTTTTACTTTTTGGCCCATAACCCACCCCAAACATTACACTATGACCCCTGAGCAGGAGGTGTTCTAGATTACAGTTTTTACAGGTTACTTTTCAAACTCTTTAGGTACTAAACCTATGTTATATATTGAAAGAATTAAAATACTGTAAATAAATCCTGCAGACATCTAAAAACAAGCTACTTAAACAGAAAAATATACGTTTTGATTTTAAGTGAGTGAAATCTTGTACATTGTACATTATATATATAATGATTATTTATGAAATGACACAAGCCTGCCTGTATGGAATCCAACATTTATAGAAATATGTCTTGTTTTATTTTGTGTATATTTAGTTGTTTTGTATTGCTCTCTGAACACTGTCTTATTATATGTGAAATAATCATTTTCTCTAGAATTTTGTACTATTGCTGCACAACTTTGTCCGTATTTAATGAAAGAACAAAAATGTCTCGAAGATCAAAAATAAGTTTTAGCAACAAAATATTTCAAAATAAACCAAAAAAATGAAATTCATGTAACATTCTGTTTTGTTGTTCCTACACCACATACAGATATACCTTCACATGGAGAACCAGCGAACACATCAGAGAACAGAACAGAAATTGTAATATTCAGCTTATTCAGTAATAAAAACACATTCACGTTTCCGTGTTTAAATACACGTCAGCACATATACATTTACTCCTTAAACTCACCTTCCAGACAATACTACATAAGACCTGACTCTCTCTTCCTGCTTCCCTGCCACTCAGACGCTCCTCTGGTTAGCTCCCTGCTTAGCTCCCTGCTTAGCTCTTTATCTTTTATACATATGGACAATCCCAAGGGCAATTTAGCAAAAGACATCTGTGATGTACTTGAATCTTTTGGACTTTATCAGCATGTAACAGGTAGCACACGCTCATGGTCACACTCTGGATATGGTTATCTCAATGGGTCTCATCATATCAGCCACTGTTAAAGATGTCGCTTTGTCAGACCATTATTGTGTTTTCTTTGAAATGTGAACCTCACTGAACATGAAGACCAGAGAAGTCAGGATTAAATAGAGAAGGTTTATAAATGACTCCACAGCTTCACTTTACATCAGCAAAATGTGCTCTGTTCCATTTAACCCGTCTGATTCTGTTGATGCTCTGCTAAATAGCTTCAACTCATCCTGTTGTGGATGAGATCGCACTGGTTAAAGTTAAAACTCTGTCATGCGGAGAGAAAACTCCCTGGAGGAACACTACAGCAGTTCAGCTCCAAAAGAAAGAATGTAGGAGGGCCGAGTGCAGATGGCGTAAAACTAAACTCCACATTCATGAAGAAATCTTTAAAGATCGGCTCCATCATAATAATACAACTATGTACAAAGCAAGACAATCCTTCTTCTCCACCTTTATCAACAATAACATTAACAACAGCAGTGTACTCTTCACTGTCGTCAACAAGCTAACAAAGTCATCTACCTACATGGCCCCTGAATTGAGAGATGTGATGAGTTTACGAGCTTTCTTAACACTAAAATTTAAAATATCAGAGAAGCTATTAGAAGATCCTTAGCTACCAGTGAGCCTGTGTGCTCTCCATCACCACATAATAACACCATGGCTAAAATGTATCAGTTTAGTCCTATTAATGAGGAAATGTTAATCGATACAGTGAGTCATCTCAAATCATCCACCTGCAATCTTCAAGATTCAAGATTCAAGATTCAAAGCTTTATTGTCATATGCACAGTAAGGAAACTAGTTTCCCTGTACAATGAAATTCTTACTTTGCTGCCCACATTGGATGTCATAGAATAAAAAGTATAAATATAAATAGACAGATAACAAGGATCAAAAATTAAGCATGCAGAGAATATATAAATAAAATATAAAATATAAAATGTAAACAATTTAGAATTATACAGGCTATAAAACAGTGAGGAAATTTAATCTCCGCATTTAACCCATCCATGAAGTGAAACACCACAAACACACTCACTAGTGAACACACTAGGGGGCAGTGAGCACACTTACCCGGAGCGGTGGGCAGCCCTATTCACGGCGCCCGGGGAGCAGTTAGGGGTTAGGTGCCTTGCTCAAGGGCACCTCAGTCGTTACTGTAGGCTTAGGGAATCGAACCGGCGACCCTCCGGTCACAAGGCTGGTTCCCTAACCTCCAGCCCACGACTGCCCCGAACACATCTGAACACATTACGGACAAAGTTTTTCAAGAGTGTCTTTTGCTCAATATCAGCAGACACACTTCACATAGTAAACACTGCTCTGATGTTGGGAGTTTTCCCAAACTCATTTATGCACTATTCACTTTACTGTATATACTGTGCATCTTTACTCCTGGACACTCAACTCCACTTAAATATCATGTTTATGATGTTAATTCATTCAGTCATTTATCTGCTGATAACCGCGTCCCTTGCACATTTATTTATTACTTTTGCACTGTCTTTTCTACAGCCTGCAGTTATATTTGTACTCTTGTATATATTTCCTGCCTCATTGCGAAGTGAGATATATTTATATATTTATATTTACATATCCATCGATAGTGACCCGCACTATGTATAGTTCTATAGCTTATAGCTTAATAGTTAATAATACTGTTGCCGTTACTGACCGACCCATTTAGGTTTCTCATACTGCACAACACTGTTTTTTGTATTTTGTATTTTGTATTTTTGTATTTAGATATTATTCGTATCTGTGCTGTTCTTTTTGTGAAACCGCTACTGGCTGCTAAATTTCCTTCGGGATCAATAAAGTATCTATCTATCTATCTATCTATCTATCTATCTATCTATCTATCTATTAAAAACTGCAGTTGTGAAGCCTCTCCTGAAGAAGAAAAATCCTGATACAACCTTTTAAAATAACTACAGGCCGATTTCAAATCTACCTTTCATTGGAAAAATCATCAATCAAAATTGTGTTCAAACAACTTACAGGTTTTCTGTAACTGTCTCAACAAATTTCAGTCAGGATTACGACCAAATCATTCCACTGAGACGGCTCTAATCAAAGTTACCGATGACATTTACTCAAATACAGATTCTGGAAGACTGTCTGTTCTAATACGGTTAGATCTCAGTGCTGCATTTGATACTATTGACCACAAAACTGAGAGCGGGGTTGGACTCTCAGGAACTGTAAAATGGTTCGGATCATACCTGCTTGGAAGGAATTATTTTTTTGAAACAGAAAATAATGGATCTGAAACTGTGTGTGTCCCAGGGCTCAATTCTTCATTCATTCTGTTCATGAGTCTAGTTGTAGTCTTGGCCACAAATCCTCTACACCCAGCTTCTACTGGGAAAACCTTGGTACTACAGTGTCGTTGTTCTGCCTGGGCTGCTATTTCAGAATACCTCAGGCTTTTCCTCTCATATGCTTCTTCAGTAGCAGCTTCCCATGGTACCGTCACTTCCAAGATGAATAGAATTTTCTGGGAATTTGACCACAGGATGAGATCCGGCCTGGGAGTAGTTGTTCCTACCTCAGGAAAACAAGTTTATGGTGAAGGTCAACCTGTATTTCTCAGTCACGGGCCGGGTCTAGGAGGGTCGTGTTAACGCTTGTCGGTGGTTTCACTGGACGTTCACCTGCTTTCACAAACGAAGCGATGCTTGATATGCCAGGCATTGGAGGTGTAAGGGCATTGGTGGCGGTTCCCCTTTCCTCTAGGATGAAGGATGATTGCCAGTTGCCGCAAAATAAGGGACTAGACATGAGAAGCACAAACTAGCTGCACATCTGAATTCAATATCCCTAAAGTCTAAAGAGCTAGCCCGTAATCTTGCTGTACTAATACACTCTGATCTCCGATCTCAGTCAGTGCCGTCACCAGATCAGCTTTCTATCACCTTCAGAACATTACATCAGAAATTACCTGTCTAAACCAGACCTGGAGAAACTCATCCACACCTTTATCTCCAGCAGGACTGATTACTGTAACAGTCTTCTAACAGGTCTTCCAAAAATACAATCAAACAGCTTCAGCTGATTCAGAATGCAGCTGCCAGAGTTCTCACCAGGAGGAAAAGAAGGGACCACATCACTCCCATTCTTAAATCACTACACTGGATACCAGTCTGCTACAGGATAGACTTTAAAGTCCTGTTACTGGTCTATAACTGGCTCAGTGGCTCAGGACCAGCATATTTCTCTGAGCAGCATGAGCTGCAGATCATTAGGAACAGGTCAGTTAGTCCTGCCTAAGGTAAAGACTAAACATGGAAAGGCTAAAACATTCCTGTTTGATCAGGCTTTCAACTCAGTTTAAAACACTGTTATTATCTTCACATTGTTATGCTAATTTTTATATTTTATATTATATTTTATTTCAATATATTAAATTATATTATATTATATTACAGTATAAATACATTTAATGATTAATGATATTCTAATGATTTTAAATGATTTATTTTGTTTTTCTTTTGTTTTATGTCTTTGTATTTTCTCCCTTTGATGTAAAGCACCTTGAATTGTCCTTGTGTTTGAAAGGTGCCATACAGACATACTTGCCTTGCTCTCTCTTTCTTTCCCTCTCTTTCTCACACAGAGATGAAAGCAAAGTTAAATATAAAAAACACATATAAAGCACATTTTATATTCATGGAGTTTAACATATTTGTGTTTTATAATTTAAATTTACAGTAATTGTGTATTGAAATGAGCAGAAAGGGGTTTTTAGTAGTGTTTCCTACAGAACATACATTCATCCTACATTAGAAACAGGAAGTGGAATGTAGTCACACCATATAGTCTAAAAGGTCTAGATACACTCTTTCTGTACTCAGTTCTCATCAGTTCACCACCTCTCACAACAAGACCAGACTGGAGCTCATCATCAGAGTACCTGAAACTGGAACTCCTGATACTTTAACTGACTTTAACATCTAATAAAAGCTTGTAGAGCAGCTGAACTACACACCATTACTGTATCAGCAGCTTCATACAGCAGCACTGACTCTAATGCAGATATAAAGAGAAGCTTTACTCACAGAGCCTCACAGAGAGTGACCTAAGCTCCATCCTCACCAAGCGATGACTGACTATTCTCAACATTTCCTGTCTTCTTACCCACAAAGTACACGCCTGGGAGAGAGAGGGAGAGGGAGAGAGAGAGAGAGAGAGAGAGAGAGAGAGAGAGACACCAGACCTTTAGGACATGTGAGGTGACAAAAAAAACTGAACACGGTGCCTACACACAAAAATTTGTTAGTCGTCTCCATGAAGACAAAAGTGGGACTTGACACTGAAGATGTCCCACCGCCATTCTGAGTCAGTCCATGACAGTCTGGCCCAAACCATTGCAGTGTTTGGTGACGGTGACAAAGAGTTAATGGGAGTTTTCGTAATGGCCTGCATACATGTAGTCCCTCTTCGTGCAGCCATATGCCAATGGTGCTGAAACAGAAAGACTCATGAAGGGGCATCTCTGCTCCTGGCGTATCTGCACCTGAACCTGTCCAGTACTGAGCCAGAGATGTGACCCCAGTTCTGCAGTCATGGTGCATAGTCATTTTCCAGTGCTATCTCAATAATTTCATTAGAGAATATGACATTGGAGACATTGGAGTCTCCAATAACATATTCCCTAAAGGCCAAGCACTGAACACTGTTTTAACTAGGAATTACCACTGAGTTTTCTTCAGTACTCTGAACATTTTAGGCGCTGCTAATGGGCTAGCAGAGAGTTTGGAATCCACCTAATGGGACATACAGAGACCAGAACAAACTTCAGCCAGTTTCACAGATACATGTGTGAATAAATGGTTTTAGTTCATCCACTAACGATAAGCTATAACTCATCATGTGGACCAGCTGCTCATGTGGTCTTCTGTAATAACAGTAATTTATCACTAAAGAATGTGGCACACTCATAATATTAATAATCTGAGACTAATTTAGGTGGGATGTTATAGAAGAGATTAATCCATCTCTCTACTCAACCTGATTCATCTACTCAGATAATCAGCAGGTTTAGTTTAGGGGTCCTACAGCAGGATAAACCCTGTGCTGGACTGTGGGCTTCAGTTCCCTCCTTTGCTGGACAGCTACAGTCACATGGAGTATATAGATGGGTTTCAGTTCCTCGTTAGTTAATGATGTCATTGGCACTAGAACAGAGGTCAGACCACAAACGCATATCTAACTCCTCTCTGCTCTCCGCACCGAGTTATAGATATATGTATATGTATTTATATGTATATGACCACTGAGCTGCTTCTATAGTTTTTAAGTCCTGTTTATTTCTGAAAACCTCCCACCCAGCACACAGTTAGTCACGCCATGCTTTAAATAACATACATGCTCCTCCAGCTTGTGGTGAAGTACTAGAGCAAGTGTGACCAGTAGAGCACAGGTAGCTCTGACTCTAACTAGGGGTCAACTTAGATAGATAGTGCATTATGTGCATTGTGCATTATGGTCTGGTGAGTAAACTTTTCAGATGGTTTATGTTTATATGTGTTATAACAGAAAAACAACAGCTCTATCCCTGTTAAACATTACTCAGCCAGCCTTCCTACAAGGAGATGGAGAATACAGGACTTATGGAACACATGAAACATGGATGTTCCAAAAATCCTAAGGAATTTAAGAAATTTGCCAGTGCTGTATTTAGTCACATGACTTACCTGTGAACCACTTGGATGTTTCAGCAGTGAATCATCTGACTGTATTGGTTTCAGAGATGCAGCTTCAAAATTCAAAACAGTGACACATAGAACATCGTAATGTCCCTTATTTCAGGGCGTGTGCCTCCCATTGTCATCCTGGCATAGCCACACCTCGCAAGCTTCTATAGGCAAGTGCCAGCCAGTAACAGGTCACTGCCATACATTTTATTACAAGATTACAACTAAATAAAATCAGGAATCAAAATAAAATCAGGCTCTACAATGGCCACATACACAACTTTATTTTTCATACTGTTCATATGTTCATTCATATGTTTTCTAATCTGTTAAAAATACCATCAATTTTTTTCATAAAGATCTAGAATATATTGCCATTGAGTTTATGAAAGTAATAGACACAGTGGTCTGTGGGTCAAAGACAAAAATACCACCTAGACCATTACTGGGTCTGTCATGGTGGGTGGATGGGTATTAGTGGGTAACTGGTACATCTGTGAATAGATAAAGAGCGAATGAGAACAGAAAGGTGTGAACCTACTGCCTGGAGATACGAGTCCTCAGACCACAGAGGAAGAACTGAGCGTGAGAACTGACTGCAAAGAACTGGGACCAACGCGAGCAGAGCTAAAAGTCAAGTTGGTATTATTAAACAATAGAGCAGTCGAACAAAACAGCAATACACAGCATAACATGAAGGGAAGGGAAAAGAAAGAGAGAAACAATTTAAGCCTAAGAGAGGAAGAGAGGGGTTTATATGCTGGGGTTAAGTTTGTTCAGCTGGCTAGAACTCCAGTGACCTGGAACCGAGCTGATTGGACAGCAGAGGGCATGTGGATGTTACTTCATCAAACGATGCCCTCTGGGAATCTGGAGGCGAGAAGAAGCCGGGAAGACCCTGAAGCGTGACAACAAGAAACCCATTTGACAGACAGCGAACATAGCAAACTAGCCAGAGATTGGGTTGGTAAAGTGCACCATTCACCTTTCAATTCCAAAAAAGGGGGAGTAGCTATATTACTCCATAAGCAATTTCCTTTTACACTTGAAGAGATCTTACTCTGAATAATGCAAGGAGAGAGACACAGTCTAAAGGAAGAGACTTCACGCTTTATTCTGCCCCACACACAAGTCTTTTTCAAGAATGGATTTTTTCTCACCTCCAGACCTATACTGGACAGACTTAGCTCCTGTGAAATTGGTCCAATAACGGCCCTTTCTGATCATGACCATGTTAGTATTGCTCCTCTATATAGGTGTAACTCTGGGTGTTATTATAAAAAGAAAAAAAACTTTTAGTGAATTAATGTCAGTTAAAGTTCATTTAGATATTATCATTTTAAAAATGGATAAATAAGGGCGATTGTATGCAACTCTGTTGAGATGTATGTTTTTTTATTTGTTTTGGAGTCTGTGAGCATTACAAAACTATGATTGGTTGAGTTTAGTGTCAGTTAGGGTTTCCCCTGTTCTGATTGGTGATTGGGGAAAACGGGAGGGGGAGGAGCGAGGACGAGGGGAACGAGAGAGAAAGAAAAGAGCAAAGAGCAAGCGGGTGAAAGTGGATTAAAGTGCGGTCAAACAGTATACATATAGTTTTCTTTATAAGAGTAAGCAGTGTAGACTGTTGGGCTGTGTTTTTGCTGCTACTCGTGGTTTCGTTCGCCGTGCCGCCGTGGGTATTGGTACGAACGAGCGACGCTATTGGCGAGAGCTAGCTCGATAGCTAGCTATGCTAGTGAACTTCGTACGGGCATCCGTTAACGTGCCCGGACTGGCTCGTTTCCATCAGAGGGATTGCGGATCAGCCACAGTAAAGGAGCGAGAAGGCAGGTCCCGTTCATCCGGCTTTGTCGGCTCCGTTCTCCTGCTGCCCTACGAACTGTGAGTCCTCCCGTTGCCAAGAGGGGCTAGGTCGTTAGCCACACCGCCCGCTAGCATCCTCCACCAGCCGGACTGCTCTGGGTTGTTTGAGTGAGTGCGCGCGCACAAGTGTGTGAGTGTGGGGCCCCTATCTAAGTGTTATTGTATGTTAAGTGAGTGAGTGGCATGGTAATGTTTATGTAATTTTACTGTGTTCCGAGGGTAGGGTGTTTTACTCTTTGTTTACTTCCCAGAAAGAGAAGGTTTGTTTCACATGCTTAACGGTATACTTTATTTATGTAACTTTGTTTGAGTACCTAGAGGCTGAACTATTTCATCCTTTGGTCTTGCTGAACACTTGTTCATTGGTTAGCTAGACTATAAGCTGTGGTCTGTAAGGATTTTAAATACTCCCCAATTAATCTAAAAAAAAAAGTAAAGGTGGTTAAGTTAACTTCACTCATTGTGTCTGGTTCATGTTATTTTATGTCACATACATTGTAAACGTTGTTGGACAGTTTATTCTCGTGGGTCCTAAAACTCACAAACATTTTCAACGAACCCATACCCTCTCCCTCTATATTCAAAGCACATTGGCCAATAGGGGGCACTACGGCTACATAAAATGGAGGCACCGCTGGGATTGTAAAATAGAATTCTAAAATGGTGTGATGAAAAATGGCTGTACCAGGCACAAATTCATTTCAGCTCTAAAAAAAAATAAAAACTAGTGATATCATCCCTAATCAGTACTCAAAAATATTATTCACAACAAGTTTAAGTTCTACTCATTTATTGTCAGATCTAATTAGCTGCCAAAAGTTTAACCAAGTCACCTACAATCTAGGGAATGGCACAGCTTCGTCCTTGGTGTAAAGGGGAAGGGATTAGCCCCGATCATGCCTTATTAGTACAAATGTCAATTCTGTCATTCTCAAGTGACATACGTGGGACATATTGTGTCAGAGAATGGCATTGCCACAGATCCTGCTAAGATAGAAGCAGTTGCTTCTTGGAAAAAGCCCACTGACCTTGCATCGCTCCAGTCTTTTCTGGGGTTCTGCGGGTATTATCGCCGTTTCATCAAGAACTATTCCATTATAGTCCGACCCCTCACAGAGTTAACTAACCCACCCACCCAAAAGGTCAGAAAGACTTCCAAGAGCGCAAGTGAGAAGTCCTACTTCAAGGCCACTGAGCCTTTTGGGGTCAGGTGGGATGATTCATGCACTGAAGCGAGTTTGCATGGTTTGGGTGCAGTGCTTAACCAGGAGTATCCGGAGAGACTCAGGCCAGTCGCCTTTGCCAGCCATAAGCTCAGCTCTTCAGAGAAGAACTACCCTGTCCATCAGCTTGAATTCTTGGCATTAAAATGGGCGGTGGTTGACAAGTTTCATGATTATTTGTATGGGGCAAGTTTTACGGTGAGAACAGATAACAACCCCCTTACATATGTTCTCACTACAGCAAAGCTAAATGCAACTGGTCATCGCTGGCTCGCTGCACTGTCAGCCTACAATTTCACCATTCAGTACCGACCCGGATGTTACAACATTAATGCTGACGCGCTGTCACGGAATGTGTTCGCTAAGGAGGTTAGGGAATGGCAAGACATGTCTTCTGACAGCATTAAAGCTCTCTGTAAGCATATCAATTGTGGACGGGAAGGAATGCCTCCCAAATGTGCTGAATTTTTGGGAATACCTCCTGCTGCTATCCCAGACTGCTATGCATTCCCAACTCATCTTCACCTTGGTGGTCTAGAGCTACAAAGTTCTCGTCACCTTCAGGATGCCCAAAATTCTGATCCAACAATAACTCCTGTTAAGAAATCCATACTTGAGGGGAGCGCGCTAACATCTTACCCTGGGGAAACACGTGAGATTGCGTTGTTGCGAAGAGAAGTACCTCGGTTAAACATAATTGATGGGTTACTCTACAGGCTTGTGAAGAGACCATCAGGCACAGAAGTGCGACAGCTCGTTTTGCCTAAAGTGTATGTTCCTATGGTACTTAGGTCTCTCCATGATGAGTGTGGCCATTTAGGTGTAGAGAAGACAACTAATAAGAGACCGGTTCTATTGGCCCAAGATGAGCATTGACATTGAACAGTACGTAAAGAGCTGTGGACGATGCATCGCACGGAAAGCCCTACCCCAGCGAGCAGCCCCTCTGAACAAAATGACCAGCCGTGGCCCATTAGACCTTGTGTGCATTGACTTCTTGTCACTTGAGCCAGATACTCGAGGTTTCGCAAGTATACTTGTGGTGACGGACAGTTTCACACGTTATGCCCAGGCCTTCCCAACCAAAGATCAGAAGGCGTCCACGGTGGCGAAGGTCCTGTTTGACTTTGTACACTACGGTCTCCCAGCACGGATACACTCGGATCAAGGGCGTGATTTTGAGTCCAAGTTGATCCATGAGCTTCTGAGGATGTTGGGCATCCGAAAATCTCGGACCACACCATACCATCCCCAGGGTGATCCACAGCCAGAGAGGTTCAACAGGACATTGCTCTTCATGCTAGGAACATTGGATCCAAGGCAGAAGCAGAGGTGGAGTCAGAAAATCAGTCAGTTAGTGCATGCCTACAACTGCACACGTAATGATGCCACTGGTTACTCTCCTTATCTGCTCATGTTCGGGAGAGAGGCCCGCCTCCCTGTAGATCTCTGTTTTGGAGTGGTTCCTGAAGGTGAGGGGGATGTCTCCTACCAGAACTATATCACTCAGCTAAGATCAGACCTGCAGGAAGCCTACAAGTTGGCTGCAGACGCAGCTGGGAAGAATCACGAACGGAACAAGAAAATGCATGATAGATTGGTGAAAGAGCAGGTTTTAGCCAAAGGAGACCGTGTGCTACTCAGGAACTTCAATGTCATGGGGAAGCACAAGCTGCGGAACAAATGGAGGACCATGCCATACATTGTGGTCGGGAAGATGGACAATCTCCCTGTTTACCAAGTCAAGCCGGAGGGTGGTGGCGGGGATGTGAAAACAGTTCATCGGAATCATCTGCTGCCCATTGGGTGTCTAGTGAGGATGCCTGTTGACACAAATTCACCAAGTCCCCCTCAGAGATGTGTGACAAGGCGACAGCAGCGATGGAGAGATGTCCCGCCAGTGTCTGATGGTGGACTCCCAAAAGGGGAGGCTGGACTGACCCCTGATGAATCAGAGGACTCTGACTTTGACACTTTTCAGCCTGTGATCATTGATGGAGAGCAGATATGGAATGACTTGCAGCAGTGTTTTGATTTACCTGCCAGGAATAAAGAACCAAGGGATGCTGATCACTACGAGACCCCTTCAGTAAGATGCACTGAGGGTATGGCAGAAGGGAGAAGTCATATTGAGCATCCTCCAGAGGTTAACGATGCTGAGGCATATCTGGGGCTAGACTCTGTTTCAGAGACCCCTCTAGAAGGAGGAGCAGTAGGCGAAAGTGTAAAGAAGAACGCTAGAGAGGATTGGCTAATCCCACGGCCCAGGAGAGAGGAGAAACCAGTGCTGAGACTCAGCTACGACGAGCTGAGTCATCCGTCAAATCATCCCCTCAACACTCTAAGCATGGGTGTGTTGGTAGGATATGGGGCCTATGTAGGAGCCAACAACTGCCCGCTCCGTACAGTATGGTGCCACCCACTGGCGTTATGCTCGGGGTGTGGAAAATCCAAATAGCTGTTAAAATATGGCCAGGTAGGCTTTCAAGTACACGTACCCTCAGGTTTGATGAGGACATCAAAGTTCTAGAAGGGGGAGGGTGTAACCCTGGGTGTTATTATAAAAAGAAAAAAAACTTTTAGTGAATTAATGTCAGTTAAACTTCATTTAAAGTTCATATTATCATTTTAAAAATGGATAAATAAGGGCGATTGTATGCAACTCTGTTGAGATGTATGTTTTTTATTTGTTTTGGAGTCTGTGAGCATTACAAAACTATGATTGGTTGAGTTTAGTGTCAGTTAGGGTTTCCCCTGTTCTGATTGGTGATTGGGGAAAACGGGAGGGGGAGGAGCGAGGACGAGGGGAACGAGAGAGAAAGAAAAGAGCAAAGAGCAAGCGGGTGAAAGTGGATTAAAGTGCGGTCAAACAGTATACATATAGTTTTCTTTATAAGAGTAAGCAGTGTAGACTGTTGGGCTGTGTTTTTGCTGCTACTTGTGGTTTCGTTCGCCGTGCCGCCGTGGGTATTGGTACGAACGAGCGACGCTATTGGCGAGAGCTAGCTCGATAGCTGGCTATGCTTGTGAACTTCGTACGGGCATCCGTTAACGTGCCCGGACTAGCTCGTTTCCATCAGAGGGATTTTCTGAGGAAGATAGGTAAACTTTAGGCAGGCAGATTTCAAAAAAGGGAGGTTATGGATGCTATTCCCACACTTAAAGCAGGAAAGGCTCCTGGACCTGATGGGTTCATCTGAAAATGCTTTAAGATTCATTCAATAAAAATATTATGCCTGCTTCACTATATGAAGCAAACACCTCCCTTATATTAAAAAAGAATAGACCTAGTGATGAATGTTCATCATACAGGCCAATTTCATTAATAAATGTTGATGCAAAAATGATTCTGACAAAGATATTGGCTAGAAGACTTGAGAACTTCTTATCACATCTTATCTCACCGGACCAGACAGGATTTATTCGTGATACTGACTGTCCATCTCAAATGTTAGGTGACTTCTGGGCATCACTCAATATGGCCAGACAGTGCAGTGTAAAGCTTTAGATATCTCTATGGATGCTGAGAAGGCTTTTATTCAGCTAGGGTGAAAATATCTGTATAGTATGATACATCGCTTCGGGCTGTGGGATGAGTTTATAAAGTGGCTAGAGATTCTTTATCGTTCACTTCACACCTCATAACGAACGACATGTGTTCCCAACCGTTTGATCTTAAACGGGACACTACACAAGTTGTTGTTTGTCTCCTTTGTTGTTTGCCTTGGCACTAGAGACCCTTGCACTATCCGTTTGAGAGAATGTAAATATAAAAGAATAAAAATAGGCCAGATAACTCATGTGATAGCCCTGTATGCAGATGACATTTTGTTATTTCTTTCTTAGCCTGAAAAATCTGTCCCAGCTGTAATGGGTTTAAGAATTAAGAAGATTGACTGGCTTTTCCAAGAGTCAGCAACAGGCCTAGAATATTGGTTTGTTCATCCAATTGTCAGGCAAAAAGGAACCCCAAACCGACGTGTGCAGAACTATAAGCCACAGGAGCTTTATTAACAAGCGGTCTATCCAACCAAGCAACAATAACCAGAGCAATGAGGGAAAATAGACAGGTACAGAGTCAGGGACAGGCGTAGGTCAGAACCGGTAAGAGAGAGCAGCGAGAGCAAAGGAGTTAAAGGAGCTAGACAGAAGGGAGAGTCTAAAGAGAGTAAGCGGAGATTCAGAACCAGAGAGTAAATACAAGCACAAGAGGGAAAAGGCAAAGGAGAAGTCAATAAACAAAGGGAGTCGAAACCGGAAAGACACATAGATCAGCTATATAACGCCCAGAATTGCAAACCAAGGTTTAGCAAAGCTTCGCAATGAGCACATGTAAACCAGGGTTTAAATACAGTCTGTGATTAGAAACAGCTGAACTAAAACTCTGGTAACGGGAGCGCATAGACATTACGTCATCAAGCGACATCATACCATCTAAAATAATCTCCTGATTCACAGTACTTTAAAAGTGTGGTGGAATATTAACACATTTTTTTTTTCAAAGTAGATATTCAATCTTTGTAAAATCTCTATCAGAGCAATATATTAATATCATTTCAATAACTACAAGATTAGTTGGATACTTTCAAATTAGAAACTATATACAGAATGCCATAAAAGTCCCTGCAGGTAAAGACATATGCATAGACTCCTATTTAAAACAAGCTACATGTCTCAAAAGTGTTATATCTTCATCTTATACTATATTACTTTTAAATTTGTCAAGCAATCTGCAGATAGTGCTATAAGGCTGGGAAAGGGATTTTGGTGAACCACAAATAGACAAAGAATAGTGTCTGCGATAAAACACAGTTTAAGATATTGTATTGGCTACACTGCCCACCATATATTCAAAATAAAACTGACCCACAAAAATCATCAGTCTGCCCAATATGTAAGAAGAGGTGGGTATATATGTGTTTTGGTCTTGCCCCATTATTGCCTCCTTGTGGAATAGGATCAAGTTAAAGCTTGAAGGGATTTTCAGTTGCAACATAGAAAGTGACCCTTGGTTTTTTGTACTTGGTTAAGGAAGAGATTAAACTTACATCTTGTCAGATACAGCTTACTTGCAAATTATTGTACATTACTCGTAAATGTGTCTTCATACTTCCGGCAGCGCTGAAGGTACCGGAACATCCGAGCCAGAACCACCAGATTTAGGAACAGCTTTTAGAACTGTCAAACTGATCACACCACCAGCACCTACCAGAACATGACTACACCACTAAAGACTGCTACTGATTTCTTGCCAGGACACACTGGGTTCCACTACCTCACAAGACAGTTTGGACCACACTTTAACCTGTATAGATTAACATCCAGCTGTGTATTTATTTATCTATATTTATTTATCTTACTGAACATCTGTACTAAGCATTTAGCTGTTACCTGAACATTAAGTTGCTTCTCCTACCTGCACTGTACACTTTATATATCTATACTGTTTACAACCACATACGTCACTGATACTGCTCTACACTTTGCACATGTCCTGTACACGTACTGTACTGTTTGCACACAATGTTCTTGTCTATTTGTCTTTGTCTGCATCTCCTTCTGAGTGTGGGATGTGGGGCTCTTTCTGATTAATTGTCGAACTGGAAAAATCATGGAAATAAAAGTTGCTGTAGATACGGCAAAGTTAGGCCCATGGACACATATAGACTTTGTGAACTGTTCAAAAACATCTTAAATAGGTGATGAGGTCATGCGTGGGTATAAAGTTAGCACCAAGGAGTGGGCACTACCGAATGACCATGACTTTCAACAGCGGGGTCTTCACGGTATATTAGGGCGGGGTGGGTGTTGTTAGTGGTCAGCTTGAAAAATAAATGCGAATGAGAGCAGAAAGGTGTGAACCTGGGTACTACCTCAAGATACGAGTCTTCAGACCACAGAGGACATAAGTGAGCATGACAACTGACTGCAGTACAGAGTTCAGGTAAAAGTTCAATCCACCACACAGAAGCCAAACAATGAGACCCAGCCTAAAAGGTATAATTAGACATGTCAAGACCTGAAGAGGAATAAAGAGAATAACCTGAAAAGCTATAGGATTATAAATATTGGAATATAAGACTATCCTGTAATAAATACAGCTTCTCTTTATATAACAGAAACAACAAACATGACTTGAACACCATTAGGTTTCAGGCTGATGATGTCATTGCTGCTGTTTTACTAGAATTAAAGTCAGGCCACAAACACCACTAACTCCTCTCTGTTCTCAGGCTTCTGAGACTCTCAATTTGACTGGTAAAGTGCACAAATACAGCTCTGGAAAAATGTAAGAGACCACCCTGGAATGATCAGTTTCTCTAGTTTTTCAGTGTCTGGGTTTGTGAGCTGTTCTCTATACTGAAACAAACACGTCTCCCAAATTCCAGATCAAATATTGTGTTTTAGATCTGTTTATTTATAAAACTACTAATGTCCATGCTCGCTGTTTGCTGCTTGACCTTGTTCTTATGACCCAGAAGTTCACTGTATCTGCCCGTAAAGCTAGAACCGAACATGTGGAGATGCTGATTTAAGACGAAACTGGAGCGGTCACTTTTTTAATTCCAGAGTTGTATTTTGCTATAAACCTACAGATACAGTAAATTGCCAAAATTATTCACTCACCCATCCAAAGCATTGAGTTCAGGTGTTCCAACCACTTCCATCACCACAGGTTTATAAAACCAAGCTCCTAGGCATGCTGACTGCTTCTACAAGCATCAGTGAAAGAATGGGTCACTCTCAGGAGCTCAGTGAATTCCAGTGTGATACTGGGGTAGGATGGCACCTGTGCAACAGAATCAGACTCAGATTCAGGTTTATTGGCCAAGTATGTTGACTCACACAAGAAATTTGGTTTCAGTAGTTTGTGTTTCTCTAGTACAGTAATAATATACACTGACATTCCACAATATACACAATGAGTCCACATAAACACAATAATTACAGACAATTACAATATACAATTTTTACAATATACACACTATACACAATGTACACTTAATAAACAAATTACAAAGAATATATTGTTTGCTTCTTTGTCTTTCCCATTTTTATACTATTCCTGGTCTGTTTGTTTGCCTGGTTCTGACTTGTTTTCTTACTCTGACTCTGTCCTTACCCCCTTGGTTTTGTCCGCTTTGATCTTGCTCCTGCCGTGTTATTCTACCAGTCTGTTTAATAAACATTGCTTTGCTTTTAGCTCAGCACGCGTCACAATCTGTCTGTCCATCAACACACAAATACATGTATTATCATATACATTCACTTTTTAACAATCAAATAGTCAGTTATCGGTTAAATCAGTTTAAAAAAAAGCTAGATGAACTAACAGATGTGTGTATTGTCTGGTGTGTCTTACTTGATATATACTTGTGACATCAAAGGCATAGTTGGTTGGTCCATCTTAACAAAACCAGGGGACAAAGTGAGCATCATGGCAGGAAACCATACAATGCAATACACAACTTGGTTGTCAGGTATCAACACCAACACTGCAAAATGACTGGGTACCTAAATAACAGTCTTAACACTTAGAACCCTGAGTCCACACCTTATAGACAGTTTGCATGGCTACATCCTATGCCTTATAAGTCAGCAAAGGGTTAACTTTCAAAGTACATAGCATGTATCATATATGTAAGTAAACCCATTTGTGAAAAATTGCTTGTAGAGATATACTTGCTGTTGGTTCATGTGTACGTGTAGACATCCACAGTATACCCATTGCCTACTTGGAGTGATGTTGTGTAGTAGGACCTCCTGCCTTCTCAACTCCCAGTAAAAAACCAAAAGGCCAAACTGGAAAGCCTCCTGCCTTCTCAAAATCTGGAGTGCCAGAAAACAAACCAAAAGGCATTACCAAACTGGTATAAACCAGGATTTTTGATGGAAAATGTAAACAGTTCAGTTTTTCTTCATGCCACACCCAGGTCCTCTTATTACTGCCACACCTGTTTTCCATCAAGAAATGACTTTTTAAATGAAGGTAGGACCTGCTTGACAAAGCGAAAAACAGACCAAAAGATACTCAAAAAGCTAAATAGACATCATGCCAAGATCCAAAAGCTAGACATCATGCCAAGATCCAAAGAAATTCAGGAACAAATGAGAAAGAAAGTAATTGAGATCTATCAGTCTGGAAAAGTTTATAAAGCCATTTCCAAAGTTGTGGGACTCCAGCGAGCCACAATGAGAGCCATTATCCACAAGTGGCGAAAACGTGGAACAGTGGTGAACCTTCCCAGGAGTGGCCGGCTGACCAAAATTACCCCGAGAGCGCAGCGACGACTCATACAAGAGGTCACAAAAGACCTCACAACAACATCCAAAGAACTGCAGGCCTTACTTGCCTCAGTTAAGTTCAGCATTCATGACTCCATCATATGAAAGAAACTGGGCAAAAATGGCTTGCATGGCAGAGTGCCAAGAAAACCACTTCTGAGCAAAAAGGACATTTTGGGAAAATACTCTGTGGCAAAAGTTGACAAAAGTTGAAGTTTTTGGAAAGTGTGTGTCCCTTTACATTTGGCATAGAAGCAACACCACATTTTCAAGCTGATTCAAACTGGGGTTCTGCAGCAGGACAATGATCCAAAACACACCAGCAAGTCCACCTCTGAATGGCTGAAGAAAAACTAAGTGAAGACTTTGGAGTGGCCTTAAACCTATTGAGATGCTGTGGCAGGACCTTAAAAGGTGGTTCATGCTTGAACAACAATTCTGCAAAGATCAGTGAGCCAAAATTCCTCCACAGCACTGTAAATGACTCATTGCAAGTTACCACAAACGCTTGATTGCAGTTGTTGCTGCTAAGGGTGGCCCAACCTGTTAGGTTTAGGTTTATAACACTTTTTCACACAGGGCCATGTAGGTTTTGATTTTTTTTCTCCCTTCATAATAAAAACCTTCATTTAAAAACTGTATTTTATGTTTACTTGTGTTGTCTTTGACTAATACTTAAATTGGTTTGATGATCTGAAACATTTAAGAGACAAACATGCAAAAAAATAAGAAATCATGAAGGGGGCACTTTTCACACCACTGTATATGGCCCACAACAGCCTGCAGCCTCGGGGTCCACAAGCAGGTTCCACTGGGCAAATTTCAAGTCACATGTGATATATTTCGTTATTATGTCTGGTTCTGGTTTTAGTTTAATGCAGCAACAGTAAAGTTTTGTATGGTACTGTGGAGAGTCACTAGAACTTTTACAATAGAGAACAAAATCTAATTATATCTTATAAGAGTTTAACTTATTGTTTCTAAACAAACCTAAACGACAGAATAACTATCATAGTTGCAGTGTTTAAATACAGCAGGTGTATTGATAGTTTTTTTTTTAAATGAGCTAAAATTACATGACATGAGTTTATCAGATGTCACAAATTATTAGACCTCCTCTGAAGACTTTACAACCCACTCTCATGCTTCCCACCTCACCCCCCAAATAAATTACCACTTACTTCCAAAGCCAGTTGTGAATGAAGTCTGTGAATGAAAAACAGAAGCTAAAAGGTGTTGTGGTTAGAAATCTATTTATTTGTGTTAATTCCAGCCACCAGCATAAATGAGTAAAATATAACTTGTATTATATTGCTTATATTGCCTCTAACATGATTATAGATGTTATTTTATTGTCTTATAAAGGATCCACAAATTACAGAATTACAGAATTTTAAGAATGTGAATATCAAAATATAGCATGATTATTCATAGGCTAATAATTTTAATGATTTAGACAAAATGAAAGAAAACATAAAGATGAAACTAAACAGAAAAAAATACATGAAATCATCAAAATAATACAGAAAACTTAATATTTTCATTCACAAACAGAAAACACTCATCAGTGTTCAGGTCTATCACACAGTATGTTTACAATGCTCCTATTTGCTTATCACTGCTTTCTGCTATTACATTTAACTTAACACTGCTATGAAATCTGCTTTCAGTGCATTTAGCCTGATAAATGTTCTACACTGCTGCACTTACACAATGTATTATTACTAGTCTTTAACTCACAAACGAGGAAAAGAGTTGAGAAGATACTGGTGAGTCTTTCTTATAATGATTTTGGTCATAATTAAGAAATGACATCTTTAAATTATGCAGTAAATTAGAGTAGGGGTTAGGGGTAATTTTCACTATGTTATGTGGTTTAATGTCTGATACTACAGAGCTATATTACATACTATATAGACTAAATACATATTTAATTTCAAAACTAGAAATTTCAATGTACAGTGCTGCTTGGAACCTTATGAGCACTTTATAAGTTGTTGATGTAGAAGTTCACATAATAATAAATGGTTTAAAAACTTTCACCACACTGTAGTTTGTCTTTCTGCTAAATAATAATCTCATAAAACAATACAACTGCGATATAAGCAACAGAAAAATAAAAAAGATTCTAAGCACAGCTGGAAGTCTGCTAAATGCCTTAAATGAAAATAAATTTGTAAGATTCAACTGGACAGCAAATGGAAGACTACTGAAGGAGACTAAGGGGATTTCACTGGCACAGATTTCGATTTCGATACACAAATTTTTCTGCATTTTTAAAATGAAATCAAACTGTACATGTTAAAACACTCTAATATTATCAAATCAGAATATCTGATTTCTCTAAACTCAGAGTCAGTGTTAGAATAGAACAGTGATCAACAAATGGAAAAAAGTCACTAGATGAGTGTAAACTAGTTCTGAAAGGCTCTGTGTGTTCAGATCCTCTTCTGTCTGCACTTCTTAAAACTGAACCAGGAGTTTCAGTACATGCTTACTTTTCACTTCTGCATCAGCACAGATTTCTTCATAGATCTACAAGAGAAACACACTTTATTAACCAGATATTTGTGTATACTTCACTGTATTTGATGTATATAGTCCATGTACATGTAAAACGAGGCATCAGAGCAGATAAGCCTGACGTGTATAATTATCTTGTTCCATATATTTTGACGGCTTCAAGAATCTGTGCAAATCTTAGTTTTTTTGCTCCATGCAGTGTGCAGATTACATGAGAGCCAGATGAAGCTTAACTCCTTTAAAGAGACCCAAGCTCACAGTAAGTTTAATAGACAAAAATCAAATTTCATATTACTTTCAATTCTTTCCCCTGTCAAGCCGAAAGTGCACTAATGTTTGCATACAACTCTTTATGAATTGTGGGGCCTCTGGAAGCCAGTTAATATCACTTATGATAATCTTACAAAAATGCAGGAAAGCAGACTGTGTATATATGTAGTTATGATTATATTGTTTTACTATTATTACATGTAGACTGTTTTTCACTCCTCTTTCCTTTTAAATTACTTCTATTTCACTTTGGCTGATGGACATTTATGTTTCATGTAGTAAAGCGCATCACTTGGGCCCAACGACATCATTAATATCATGCCTGCTGGTTCTCCTCTCACCTCCGATCTCCCGGACTCCATTTCCCATAACCCACCACCTGACGTCCATCTTTTCCCAATCACATCCCATTGCCTCGTTCTCTGTCTCCTAAATATTGATTAGTTTACCTGGCATTGTTTAGTCTGTTTGTTTGAATGCTTCTGTCTCGCACTGGCTCATTGTGAAGTTTTGCCCCTCTGTAGCGTACTGAGCGTTCTCTCTCTGTTTGATCCAGTTGGTTACTCTAGTCTTTGACTTAATTTTGATTCTCTGGTTTAGTCCTCTCGTTTATTCCTATGGTACCTCTGCCTGGTCTGGTTGTCTGCTTGGTTTGACTCTTGCCTGTTTATTGTCTCTGACTCAGTTTAGCCCTCTGATTGTATTTCCTTGTTCTTGGTGTTGCTGTGTTTTGGTACAAACCTGTCTAATAAACTGTCCCTTGCTTTTAGCTCAGTGCACGTCACAATGTGTTTGTCCATCGTCACAATTTAAAAAATTAATTAATTAATAAATGTAGAACATTAATCCAAATTAACAGTTTTATGTGTTATTAAAATGTGTTTATGTATATTAGGTAATGCATGTGTACCTGTTTCATGATGGTTCAAATCTTTCATCTTAATTTGGGAATATGTCACATCATCTGGTCTTGTCACTGCTTCATCTGATACAGAAATAATTCAGATTATGCTGTAGATTAATAAAGATCAAAGATAAAATACACTTCTGTTAACGTAGAAATGCAGTTCTTACTGTTTCCTTTGGGTTTCGTTGTAGTAACAATCTCAGTGTAAGTTACATCACTGGGCTGAGCTGCAGAATCACCTGGAACAGAAGAAGGCACAATCAGAGACGCCACAGTGACATAAAATCTCACTTAAAACTGAGTATTAACAAAGTAAGATGTTTTTTAGAAACAGTGTAACTATGGTGAAATCTGAATGTTGGGAAGCAGTATGCAGCAGGTGATAGAGACCCATCAGACCATGACATATACTGGCTTTGACTGGTGGTCTGCTGATTTGCAGTGGAGGGAGAGAGAGACCCTGCACCTCCACAGTGAAAGAAACTAGCATTAACATATTTTATTATGCTATTCTCATATGGTCTCAGCTAAGCTCCAGCAAATTGCCTGTTGTTGTTGGGAAAGTGCAATGGTTTCCCACTGTCTCCCACCTTAAGATACAATCGTCCCCAACAACCCCCTCCTTCACACCTTGATCTTCCTTATCTTCGTTACCCCTCTTACCCCTCCTTTTCTCCCCCCCGAACCTCACCTCTTAAAAACCATGTGAGACTGGTCAGACTGGCCAGACTGGACCAGACTGGACAGGACTGACAACCTAAGCCTGGTGCCCATGCATGATTCTTCATGCATGTGAATAAGACTAGATTGGTCGTGATCGACCGAGTTGTACCCATGCATCTCTGTATGTGTGAATAAACTCAACACAATGCTGAACCTTATCTCCAGTCTCATGATTCCTGATTCTTCTTGAAGACCTGAATTTCTAACAGTTTGGTGCCATGACCCGGATGGCATGCTGAAACCTACCTGACTCCTGACTCTTCTCGAGGACCCGAATTTCTAACAACAGTGACAGTAAATCAGAGCTTACATGCTGTTTCACTTTGTCAAAGCAGAAACACATCTTTAAATAAGAGATGCAAGCTGGACTTTGATGTCAGTAACAGCACCTACAGAGATCTGTGTTTGAGCTGCATATACTGATACAGGACAGACACAGTGCATGTTTTCAAACCTGTCCTCTTCCTGCAGTAGTAAACCAGACCCAGTGTGATTATGAGGAATACGGTTAAACTCAGTCCCACTGCCACTCCTACTGCTACACCAGTAGATCCAGACCCTGCAGCTGGAGAGAGAAAGATGTGGATGTGTATGTACAGTGTGTTACTGTAGAGTTACAGCATGTATCACATAACATGAAGCTGCTTTCTCACCTCTGACTGAGAGCCAGCTTTTTGGTGTCTCTCCTTTCTCTGGGTGTGTACAGTGGTAGAGACCTGCATCTGACTTTGAGACAGTACGGATGATCATCTCTCCTGTAGTCTGGGTCTGGAGCAGTGATCCATCTCTATAGAAATCAGCTGTGAGGTTTGAGGGCTTTGTGGAGCGATATAAACAGCGGAGAGTCAGAGAGTCTCCCTCAGTCACAGGATGGACAGGACTGTCTAGAATTACATCACCATCTGTAGGAGAGAGTCAGTGAATAAGAGTGAAGTGACATTTTCTATTGTAAAGTAGCAGGTTGATCAGTTTCTTCTGTAAGTGTGGTATTCTTCAGTAGGATAATGTTTTCTCTCTGGTAAGCGAAGATAAATTAAAGATTAGCTAGTGGATGCACAGATTTATTGATGAAAGCATTTCTCAGTTTGAGAGCAGGGGAACTGAACAAATACACACATAGAAACACAAATACGGGACCCCTGTTACTGCTAAGAATAATATAGACTCACTGTGCACTGTGATGTTGAGAGGATCACTTCCTCCTCCAGATTCAGACTGACACCAGTAAACTCCAGTGTGGGATGTGTAGAGGGAGCTGATGTTGCGTGTAGATCCTGTAACTGATGAACAATCTGACACCTCCCCACTGTGTGTGTATCGTCTCACTCTCCATCCAGTAGAGTCACTCTGTCCCTCACAGCTCAGTGAGAGAGAGTGACCACTAAAGTGTTGAGATCTGCTGGGACTGATGATCAGAGAGGCTGGAGGAGATGTACCTGAACATGCACAGGAGGCACACATGTAGCATGTTGCTAAATGCTAATGCTAAACAAATATACTGATCACTAAAAGAATGGATTTGATAAATACAGCATATTTATATACCAGTTCATTTCTATATTTCCTCACCAGTGAGCCATAGAGGCTGTGGAGAGCTGTACTGTGTCTGATAGGCTGGTTCTCCTCTCTCTGCTCTGCACACATAAACTCCTGTGTGATGTAGAGCAGCAGGACTGAGAGTGTAGGAGCCTCCAGCTTCTCTCCTGCTGTCTGACAGGAGCTCTACACCATACATAACATTGCCATGAGCGTCTCTTATCTGCTTTAAGCCTGGTCTGTAGGGAACAGCTCTGTACCAGCTGAATGTCCAGCCTGTAGAGGAGCCTGTAACTTCACAGCTTAGAGTCACTGAGTCTCCTTCAGTCAGCCAGCTCTGTGGAGACACACTCAGTACTGCCAGAGCTACATCTGACGGAGAGAAGATGGAGAATAGAACAGACTAAATCAAGTTTATACACAGTGATAAGATTATTACATACAGTATAATTAATGAGAAGATTAAAACTGATCCACAGACTCACCAGACACAGTCAGTGTAACAGCATCACTGATCTCTGATTTCTGAAGGTCGTTTGTTCTTTCTCCTCTGCAGGTGTATTTACCAGCGTTAGACTCTGTAACAGAGCTGATTGGGAACTCCTGTGTTCTTCTGTTTGGGTACAAACGGTCATCTTTATACCAGCTGTAAGTCCACTCAGTGTCTCCTCCTGCCTGTATGTCACATCTCAGAGTGACCGGCTCTCCTTTAAACACCTGCTTATCAGGCTTTATGTTCACCATGGCTTTATTACTCTCTGTAAGACAATCACAGTTCCCAATACAGTTATTAAAATCAATATTCTATAATAGACCTAGATTTCTCCAAATTACAGCATCTGTTGAATAGGACAGCTCCAATTTCAATTGAATATGAAAATACACAGCAAATAATCAAACTTAAAGGACTCTTAGCAAAATAATACCTTGAAAATACAGCTCAACATACCTTCAATCCTCTCCCAATTACATTCAATGTTAGAACAAAGAAATGTCAGTCTGCAGCTCAGTAACATATACTGTCTTTTTAAACTGTGAGAACACTTACACTTGTCTGTACAATAAGGTTGAGGACCGGTCACTCATTCAAATATTAATGATGCTCCTTTTTTTTCCAAAAGCCGGCAAAACCAAACAAACAAAACAACAAAGGTTGCAGGCCTGTTTAGTCACGTTGCAATTGAAATCCTGATGCTTTGTTTGTGCGAACAAGCTACTAGCCGGTGTCTGACGGTGGGTAAATTTGAATGATGTTATGAGTGTTTAGCTAACATGACTGTCTTGCTAACTAGCTAGCTAGGCTGCCTCTCGGCTAGGTAACGTGAAGCTGGCTAATTTATTATAACATTTTAATTATTTAAGTCATTTCTAATTTAACTTAGAAAGTATAAATTGTATTTAATAGAGTAGGGTAACTCGCAAATCCCCCCTGTTTAACTGATGCAGCGTTATACATCAAACACTTAAATAATTATATAATGTTAACTATATTATTCATGTATGATCTCATTCATAGATGCAGATCACAGTTTTCAGAAAAGGGCAGAGTCCTCCAACTGAACGGTGCACTACGTGTTGCAGTAACCACCACTGTCCGTGCTGCGTGTGTGTGTGTGTGTGGTGTTGATCTGTTGTAATGTGACTTTAAGAAAATTAACTATATTAGGCCATTGTATAATGAAGGACAGTGCCGTTACTTATGTCATTTCGTAAATATGCTTATGGATTTTATTAAGTATCTGTTATGTTGTTTATGTTTACTTTTAGAATTCATCATTGTTAAGTGCAATTTGAATTGTAGAGACCAAGCACATTTTCACTGTTACTGCACGACAACAGTGATAAAAAAAAGATCAGATAATTCAGCACAGCATTTAGCATGCAGAAGACGATCCGCTAGACTGCCTCTACCTGCAGGTTGTACAACACCCGCCTCTGTCACAGATCTGCATTCCGTCACAGAACCACCCTCTGTTACCGATTCGCCCTCTGTCACAGATCTACCCTCAGCTGCACATCCAACCTCCATCACAGATCCCCCCAACTTATAACCTTAAGTAGAAGTTGGGCTGTTCAAAGGAGCCACAGAACTGTAATGGTGTTGAGCTGATTAGAGACACTAAGTCATAATGCTGTAGTCTTTGTGACCATGTGTGCTGTTGAACTGAACGGTTGAAATTTGGTGGTGTTTTACATTTTTTTCATAGTAGATGTTTATTTTGTTCTTCTTGAATGACTTCTTTGTCTGCCATTTCCACTACAGTAAAATAAATGCCTAATGATCTGTAGTAGTTTGTTTAGATAAATAAGATTAGGAAAGATACATAAGAATCTGGTTCTAAACGTGGTAGGTAAATCCAACTACAAAGCATCAAAGTGAGCAGGGGTATAGGGCTGGGGGGATGAAAAAGAAGATATTTGAAGATAATACTGAAACATAATCCTGAAAATCCAGAAAATCCAGCCATTACCTTTCTTACCACATACATTCATCGGTAACTGAATCTACAAGGTGGACTAACAAGGTGGGAGTGTCTAATAGAGTGGACAGTGAGTCGACAGGGTGTTTAAAAACTCCAGCAGCACTGTTGTGTCTGATCCACTCGTACCAGCACAACTCGCACTAACGCACAACCACCATGTTAGTGTTACTGCAGAGCTGAGAATGACCCACCACCCACATAGTAATAGAGAAACAGATGGACTACAGTCTGTAATTGTAGAACTACAAAGTGCACCTATATAGTAAAGCGGAGCTGATAAAATAGATAATGAGTGTAGAAACAAGGTAGAATGAGCTAATAAAAGTAGCTTATCAAGGCATATATCTTTTAATATGATTTTTAGGTACATTGAGCCATTATTATTAGACTATGGAAATGTGTGGCAGTAATACCAAATCCTTTTAAATGTAAAAAAAAGTCATTATCAAGATTTTTTTTCATGAAATTACAGGATTTACTTGATAAAACACAGTTATGTGGGTTAACTCGTCCATTATAAGTACTCTTGAGATGTAGGCCTACAGAACGGACTTTGTACCGGAATGTGAAAAAAAGCTTTTCGAGTTTTGACGAATGAGTGTGAACATCGTGAATCATGAGCGATTATGAAGGCTGTGTGGTAGCATTCAGGACGGAGCAACATCGAGGGAAAAAAACACCAGCAACACCTGCGGGTTTCCCCACAGAGAAATACGCGACAGGGTGGACCAGTGAAATAAGTTGTAGGAGGAAAACGTAAGTGACACATACTAGTTTAAAGACCAATAGAAATGCAATGATTTTAGACCAATGTAAGAAGATGTGGGCGGAGTTGGATCAGGTCCTGCTCCACCCCTTGGATTTCTGGTTCTGCAGCGAGTGGTACTTGGGCTGCTCCAGCAACACCCCAAACGGGTAGTCCATGGGCCAAGAAACTCCCTTCTTAACAGGAAAAAATGGCAATGCTAAAAATAAAAAAAACGACGGCCCGACCAGGGACACCGGCAGCTGCAACAGATAGCTAGCTGCACCAAAATGCAAATGGCGCTGCTACCTGCCTACGCACAGCAAAAAAAAAAAGTCCTCACCGACAGGCTGCAACGCATATGGGCGATTCCAAAACCCACATAAAACCTGACAGGCCACAGCAAAAGTTCTCCGAAGTAATAATTAAAAACAAACTGGAAGTCTGGAACATTAACGATCTACGCTAGGTGCTAAAGCTCTTCCCGGCCTCTCTGTGTTCCGATGTCCTCTCTCCTGGGAGTTTGTGTGCTCTCCCCTCTCCTACCTAATCCCGCCCCCTGGGCTACTCTCCTAGGAGGAAAGGAATGACTGACACTCACTCAGCCCAACTATATTTCCAAACTTTCTACAATAAAACTAGGTAGTGCGACCAGATGGAATCACAGTACATGTCTCCCAAACACGGCATGTTAAACAGGATAGCCGGTCATTGCGCATGCGCATAACTGTATCTATACTATAACCTGCACACACACTGAACCCAAAGCACAACACTAGTACCAGGGTCATGATTTCACCCTGGGCTACACATGTAATATGTCATTTAGTGCTTCATATACTGTTACAGTTCAGGACTATATAGTATCACTCAGAGAAAACCTCTTACTCACCAGTAACATTTACCCAGAGTGCATCACTGTAGTTTGTGTAGAAGACTGGGTTTCCTCTGCCAGCTCTGCACCTGTACTGACCTCCATCAGAGACTCTAACTGAGCTGATGGTGTAGATGTTGGTGATGGTCTTCTTCTCAGGGCTCTGTGTGTGTTTGGACCAGTAGAACGTCCATCCAGCAGACTGAGGAAGTGTACAGTACAGATTCACTGTGTTTCCTGTCAGTACAGCTCCTTCATATCCTGAGGTGATTGTAGGTGTGACTTTTACTGTTGATGAAGAACAAAGTTAAACAGAATTGAGTCAGTTAGAGTTATTCTAGTTAGTAATGTAACTTGTTGGTTTAATGTTTAAAGTAACACAGACAGCAGAGCTAACTCACAACACGACACTAAGAAATGAAACCCTTCCAACAAGACTGACTTTTTTATAGGAAACAGAGGTAAATCAAAAGTAAAGCGGTCACAGTAAATTAGTCAGAATGAATAGAATAAGAAATGGTGGAAACTAAATCATGAAAAATAAAAGTCACATAAACTGAAATACTGATTGTTGGTTCCTCAGCTCTGTATACCAAACCTAACGTATTAGGAAAACATTGGGTGTGATCTTAAACTCTGAGCTCT
>JAMWET010005387.1:135000-139682 GCA_024036415.1 Prochilodus magdalenae | reverse complement strand
GGAGAGAGGGAGAAGAGACCAGTGAGAGGGACGAAGAGGTAGAGACAGATCGCGAGGGACAGATTTCGAGTAAGAACGAGACACGATAGGTAAGAGGACGACAGATAGAAGAAAGGGATGATCGTAAGGAAAGCAGATAGAGACAGATGACGGACCCACGAAAAAAAAGGAACAGGGGGAAATGAGCGGAACAAAAGAAATGATGTAGGTGGGAGAGGGACAAAAAAGAAAGATAAGATTAAAGAAAAAGGGTCGAGAGAGAGATGGATAAAAGACACAGAACGAGGAAGAAAGAGGGTGAGAAATGGACAGAGACACAAAAAGGAGAGAGAGGGATACAGAAGAAAGACAGAGGATGATGTCTCAAAGCAGCTTCACAGAGAAGCAGTTAATAAAGGAAAAGAAAAGAAAAACATGGGGTTAATGTACTGCTGTAGGAAAGGGGGGAGTGGGGGACCGTGTCCAAGCCCCCCGTGACCAAGCCATAGGCAACTGTGGCGAGGAAGAACTCCCTGGAGTGAGGAAGAAACCTCGAGAGGAACCAGGCTCAAGGGTGGAACCCAAACTGCTCAGGTCGAATGAAGAAAAGGACAGAACTAACAGGAGGAGGAGATTAGAGCATCTATTAGATCCAGTCTGATTAGATCCAGTCTAATTAGATCCAGTCTGATTAGATCCAGTCTGATTAGATCCAGTCTGATTAGTCCAGGACGGAGTAACTGCACAGGTGGAGCAGACCCATAGATGGAGTACATGATCAGAGCGTAACACTGGTCAGTGTAAAGGTGGTAGGCCCACGGTGGAGATGAAGCTCAGGTGACTCTAGCTGCTAACCTGGCTACAGCTAGCCCAGACTTGTTCCCATAGGAACAGAAACAGGAAAGCAGGAAAGTTCAGAAAGTCAGTACACAGAGAGCGTAAACAGCAGCAGAGATACAGATGGGATTTCAGAGATGCTGCAGATAGTGGAGGAACACGCGTTCCGGAAGTTTTTAGATCCGCTCTGGGTGCGGATCCGCGTGTGGGGAGGTGGAACAGTATTACAGGGAAGTGTAGAGATAACAGATGACAGCAAGCGGTGGAGATTAGGTTTGGGATGAGGCCGGCGGCTGAGTGATGGGGACAGGGACCGGCTAGGTGTTCTAAACGCGCCTGCCCGGACGGCGTGATGGATAGACTCTGAGAGACGGAGGAGAGAACGCTGGATGGAGGCGGCGGGTCACAGGGGCAGCATCCACAGGGAACGGGAAGGGACACATCGGTCGTGGGAACAAACGATGGCTCTGAGGTATTTGGTGCACCGGTCGATTTTTAGCTAGCAGTATGAATTCAAAGACGACCTTTCACTGAGCAGCAGGACAATGGACAACTCTCGGATCTAAATATGGACAAACCTCAGGCCTCAAGACGGTGCCGAGTCACCTCCTGGACTCCAGTACTAACACAGTGTTATACTGAGTGTTAGTAAGCACAGAAAGCGGAGCAGACCGTATGTACAGCCTGTAGTGTTAGTGCGAAGGTCACTACCATGCATCAGCCACATTAGAGTAAGCCTGCTTTCATAAAGGATTTATGATGGTTGTAAATAAGTTATTAATGGTTAACAGTCAGGTTATAAACGTGTGATACAGTATTAATAAGCAGTTATAACCCATGAATAAGGAAGGCAATGTGAGCGCCTGCGTATACGGAAGTGTTTTTAAAGCTGACAGAATTAACGCAGACTGATGGAGAGAAGAC
Source organism: Prochilodus magdalenae (assembly GCA_024036415.1). Taxonomy (NCBI): domain Eukaryota; kingdom Metazoa; phylum Chordata; class Actinopteri; order Characiformes; family Prochilodontidae; genus Prochilodus; species Prochilodus magdalenae. The sequence continues at coordinate 137,942 of JAMWET010005387.1, read as the reverse complement.
CATTCATTATTTAGTCTAATTCTAAAGTGGTACCTAGCAACCAATTATAGACTTAGGTGTCCTTATGAAGTCTATATGTATCACACTCATAGTGTACATAATACACCATAAACATGATAATACTGGTCTATATAGTCTGTACAGTTAAACGGTCTGTAATGTTCTGGTGGTCAGTCTGTGCAGTATGTTCTGGTGGTCAGTCTGTGCAGGTAAGCAGTCTGTAATGTTCTGGTGGTCAGTCTGTGCAGTATGTTCTGGTGGTCAGTCTGTGCAGGTAAGCAGTCTGTAATGTTCTGGTGGTCAGTCTGTGCAGTATGTTCTGGTGGTCAGTCTGTGCAGGTAAGCAGTCTGTAATGTTCTGGTGGTCAGTCTGTAATGTTCTGGTGGTCAGTCTGTAATATTCTGGTGGTCAGTCTGTACAGTATGTTCTGGTGGTCAGTCTGTGCAGGTAAGCAGTCTGTAATGTTCTGGTGGTCAGTCTGTACAGTATGTTCTGGTGGTCAGTCTGTGCAGGTAAGCAGTCTGTAATGTTCCCACAGTTAGGCTGTCTGTAATGTTCTGGTGGTCAGTCTGTAATGTTCTGGTGGTCAGTCTGTACAGTATGTTCTGGTGGTCAGTCTGTACAGTATGTTTTGGTGGTCAGTCTGTACAGGTAAGCAGTCTGAAATGTTCCCACAGTTACGGTGTCTGTAATGTTCTGGTGGTTAGTCCGTGCAGTTAAGCAGTCTGTAATATCCTGATGGTCGGTCTGTGCAGTTAAGCAGTCTGTAATGTTCTGATGGTCGGTCTGTGCGGTTAAGCAGTCTGTAATGTTCTGGTGGTCAGTCTGTACTGTGAGCAGTCTGTAATGTTCTGGTGGTCAGTCGCTACTGTAAGCTGTCTGTAATGTTCTGGTGGTCGGTCTGTGCAGTTAAGCAGTCTGTAATGTTCTGGTGATCAGTCTGTACTGTAAGCTGTCTGTAATGTTCTAATGGTCGGTCTGTACTGTAAGCAGTCTGCAATGTTCTGGTGGTCAGTCTGTACTGTAAGCAGTCTGTAATGTTCTGGTGATCAGTCTGTACTGTAAGCAGTCTGTAATGTTCTGGTGATCAGTCTGTACTGTAAGCTGTCTGTAATGTTCTAATGGTCGGTCTGTACTGTAAGCAGTCTGTAATGTTCTGGTGATCAGTCTGTACTGTAAGCAGTCTGTAATGTTCTGGTTGTACACCACAGTCTGGTTGTCATCTGTTTATTCCTTTAACCAACACTGTTTCTTCATCTGTTCCTGTATTTACCTTTTGCTCATTCATTAGTCAGCTGCTTTGAGTTTCACGCTCGCCCAAATGACATAAGCTAGAACGGATCGTATCACTGTACCTGACTGACCCAACTGCCACAACTACAGACATTCAGTGAGCAGTGATTAGTGCCAGTACCCCTGGCAGCCGGCTGCACCATGCAGTGTTCTTAACACCACGTCACCAAAGACTGTAATGGTGTCATGGTGCCAGACAGTCATACTAAACCATGCTCCTGTTACTCCATACTCATGTATGTGAAGGTAACTACTTTACTCCAGTGGAGGTCTAAAGGGAGGAGCTTCTACTGACACTGGAGGAGTGATTTACCCCGGGGGGTTTCTACTTTCACCCAACTACATGTCTTATGTACCCCGTCCACCACCGGTACGTTTCATGGTGAATGGACCAGAAGATGAGTGATGTCTGGTTCCATTGACTTGCACTGGAAGTGCTGTTTCCTTCTCCTCTGAGAGTTTGGAGATATGGGGGTTGGTTCCGGCAGCAGTGAGATACAGTCCTCTGGGACTCAACAATTGATTACATGTACGGTACTATTGCACATGCCCGCTGAGCTGTAGCTATCTGCGCGGGCGAAGCAGCTAGCTGTAGCGTAGCCTCCAGTCTGATGCACCTACTTCTAAGTTAACCGGACAGTAATGGTGAGATGTGTCGGTGACTTGTGCCATTAAGCGCCACTTCTACCCCGCATGGAGTGTGTCCTGGGCGTGTGCCTTCAGAGAAGCCAGGCACCAGTCCCTTCCTAGCTCCTGCACCGCACGTTTTCACCCTTACAAGTGTCTAGAGTGTCCAGGAGTGCCGATGCACAGGTTATACAGTGAGGTGTGGTAATGCAGTACTGGATCTTGGTGGTAAATTCAGATTGGAGAGGAGACGTCCGAGCTTGGGGTGGGGTGTCAAGGTCAAAGGGGTCATTTGACCACTCAAAAAAGTGATTACACCTTTCCCGTCCGTCTGCTGACGGTACAAAGGTATCTTCCTCTTACCTTAATGTGCCCCGGTTTATCTCCAGCTCATCAGCATAATGTTCCTCTGTTGCACGAGAGCAGCAGAACCCGTTAATTGCGTCTGCCGAGCTTCCACGGTTATCCGATCCGTGTGAAAAGCCGTGCTTTGATTGCCTCCTGCGTTTTCCTGTTAATGTCATTGTGATGGTAATTGTGTCACCTCTTATCGGTGATTAGTTATGCAAGCGAGATGGAAAAAAAGCTCTCTAATCCGCAATTAAAGCTGGAGTGTTTGCTCAGCCCTACGTGCCGAGGCCTCGCAGCTTAGAGCCTGCTAAAGCTGAACCTGCTGCCGGCCTTCGTCCTTGCCAAAGTCGGCGTCACCAAAGAAATGCTGGAGAGTTGTAGCGGGAGGATTGCAGAGTGTGCCCCCTGTGGAACCGCCGGGGATTGCACCAGGTGGCGTCCTCAAACGTAGGCTGAAGATCTTGGTACTGCTCCAGTGACCAATCAGGGACCAATATACTTCACCCTATTTCTCTCCTTTCCATGTAAACTGGGCGGTCCTTATCTTGGGTAATGGGTCTGTAAGCATTCCCCTGACCAATCAAAAGACTGGTTTCTGGCTCCACCCACATAGAACCGTTTCAGAGTCAGAGAAAATTAGTGAGCTAATGCTAACCAGCATACCTTTATC